>BGPT01000063.1:591811-625098 GCA_003297045.1 Symbiodinium sp. clade C Y103
GGCCCGAAACCCTGTAAAACGCGGCATTTTTTGACGTCACACGCACGATCCCCTGTAAATTACAGGGTCTTCCGTCGGGCGGGGGTCGGGCGGGGGTCGACACGGGGTGATCGGCGGCAGGGGCGGCCAGCGTATATAACCTTCGGTTACCACCGAAGGCCCTCCGGGCGACACACGGGCGTCCTGGCCGGCGCCCGGATTTATGAGGCTTACGCCTGACAGCCGGGCGCCGGCCAGGTGGAACCACGGGGTCGTATCGGGGTGTAGGTGGGGGCCCATGTGGGCGCAGAAGGGTTTGTTGTTGTTGTTGGCGTTGTTGTTGTTGTTGTTGTTGTTGTTGTTGTTGTTGTTGTTGTTGTTGTTGTGGTTGTTGTTGCTGTTGTTTTGTTGTTGTTGTTGTTGTTGTTGTTGTTGTTGTTGTTGTTGTTGTTGTTGTTGTTGTTGTTGTTGTTGTTGTTGTTGTTGTTGTTGGTGTTGTTGTTGTTGTTGTTGTTGTTGTTGTTGTTGTTGTTGTTGTTGTTGTTGTTGTTGTTGTTGTTGTTGTTTTTTCACATCACGCGCACGATCCCCTGTAAATTACAGGGTCATCAGTCGGGCGGGGTCCATGGCTCCCGCGGCCTCAGCTTCCTTGAAGCGCAGCGGATCTTTGGCATTCCCGTAGGCGGGCCCTACCAGGGTCATGATTGTCGAGGTGTTTCTGGCACCCGAAAGCTTGCCCCGGCAACCTTCAAAGCTTCGGACTCTCTGCCGGGCACCGACTCCCGTGCGGGAACGATGCCTACCTGCACCGTGTGCTCCGCATGGAATGTTTCCACACCTCCTGGCAGAATCCATTGTTCCATCACCACGTCCAAAGCTGATGGGCCAGCGCGACCTGGTTTCACGAGGCTCCCGCTGCAAACGACTGTGGCCACCAACTTGGTGTCCTCTCGCATGAGCAGCGCGGTGCCTCCGAGGTTGCTCCCCGGAAGGCAGCCAAATGCCGTCGAGTCAGACCGCACCAGCGTGAACACCGGATGGCGCACCATGGCTGCCAATGGCAGTGCGCCAAGGCAAAGCTTAGTTGAAACTTCTTCCAAACATGTGACTGTGTGGTGTTTGTTTGTATTCTCTTTGTCGCTGTTGTTGTTGTTGTTGTTGTTGTTGTTGTTGTTGTTGTTGTTGCTGCCGAGGCCAGGGGAGGGAGCAGAGGAGTCGGAAGCCGGGAAGGCTGGCTGAAGGTGACGTGGTCGAAGGGTGGAGGAAAGCAAGTGGTGAGTTGAAGCAGACAGAGAGTGTGCGAGCAAGAGGGAGTGAGGAAGCAACCGGCAGCACCGAAGGTCACGGTCGCAGCTGNGTGGAGGAAAGCAAGTGGTGAGTTGAAGCAGACAGAGAGTGTGCGAGCAAGAGGGAGTGAGGAAGCAACCGGCAGCACCGAAGGTCACGGTCGCAGCTGGCGAACTGAGAGCTGTTGGGTCTCAAGGAGAAAAAGTGGAGGAGTAACATAAGGCAGGAGCGCGCGGGCAGCGGGCGCGAGGGGGGTCGTCCGGGTGGCCGGAGGAGAGGGTGGGCTACGTCGGCGGGGGCGGGGGGAACGAGGGGAATGAGAGAGGGAGAGGGTGCGCAGGGGGTCGCGGCGCGGGGGCGAGGGGGGTGGGTCGGACGGTGGGAGGACCGGTGCTGGTGCGGGTCGGGCGGCGCGGGCGGGACGGGTGTGGGACCGTGCGTGGCGTGGGTCGTGCTTGAAGGTGGGGAGGCGGGGAAGGGAGACGCAGAGGACTGGCATACTTTCTGCGAGGTCGGTCGGTGTGTGCCGCGGGGTGCGTGGCGGCGGGGGCCGCGGGGGCGAGCGGGGTTGTGCGGGCGGACGGAGGCTTGGTTGCGGGCGCGGGCGCGGCGCGGGTGGCGCTGCCGGGGGTGCGTGCGGCGACCGCGGCGGCAATGTCGGTGCGTATGAGGGCGGCGAGGGTTAGGAGAGCGGGGAATCGCGGCGCGGGGGAAGCGGGGGCGAAGGGGGGTGGGTGGGGCGGTGGTAGGAGCGGCGCTGGTCCAGGGTGCGGGTCGGGCGGTGCGGCAGGGCAGGCGGCTGTGGGAGCGGGCGTGGCGCGGGCGGTGCGGCGGCTGTGGTCGCGCGCGCGCCTGTGCCGCCGTCAAACAGTTCCCAATGGCACGGAGGATGAGAGGATGCTGCGGGCTGCATGCCAAGACAGTGGCGTGGTGGACGTGTTGGTGGTTGGCGCGGTGGCTCAGCATCAGGTGCGGCTGCTTCGTCAGCTTCACGTCCAAGACCGGCTTGGCCAAGTCCTCGGCAGGTGCCGCCCTCGCAGATGTCCCGGAGGCTGGCTTCCAGCGGCCGCAAGAGACACATCTNCAGCTTCACGTCCAAGACCGGCTTGGCCAAGTCCTCGGCAGGTGCCGCCCTCGCAGATGTCCCGGAGGCTGGCTTCCAGCGGCCGCAAGAGACACATCTTGCTGTCCATGTAGTAGGCGCCGTGCGGGTAGAGACGGATGGAGCGCCGCAGATCGACTCTGTGCGTCGGCTTCGTCCAGCTGAAGACTTCGCCGGCACGACGTCACCGCCCAAGTTGAAGACATCCGCTTCGCAGCTTTGGTCGTCCACGACTTGCCGCTGCAGACCCGTCGCAAACGGTTGCATCGTCCGCTTCGCCTTCGCATGATCACGGTTGCAGGTTTGCCACCAGATCTGTGGAGCTGATTCAGACAGGGCAGCACAGTGTGCCAAGGCAACTGCACAGCAGCATGGCATGCGAATGTCCATTTTGTAGCGGATTGTCAGGGTAGGTTGTGTACGGTAAAGAAAGTGTTTAGAGACTGGTACATCTTGTTGGGGGAATCAGAGAGCTTGGCCTAAGGTGGCCCCAGCTTGGCCATAGTTGGCCCTATTCTGGCTTTAGGTTGGCCCCATGTGAGCAGCTGCAGACCATTATCTGGAACGACGCCGTGAACTGTTGTTACCGATTTTGGTTTCATTGTTTCGTCTGTGTTATTTCTACATTTATATTTTTTTTTCGTGTTTTCTCCGTTTTTTTTTGTCACGGTGCTGGCTTTGGAATTTGGATGTTTGTTTGTCTGTTGCAGATTTGTTTTTTTTGGTTGCTTTTTCTTTGTTTCTTTAAGAAGGTGGGGACTAGCCGTGTGTGACTGCCGTCGCCGCGTGCATCTTGGCCGATGGTGGCGCTAGCAACCTCTGTTGGCTTTCGCGGGGGTTTTGTGCGGCAGCCACACAGAGGGTCGCGGGGGAACATGGCTGCCGCACCCCCGCGTACGACGGAGTGTAGCTAGCCAACAGCTTCTTGGCGGAATTGCTTCTAGGTGTTGTGTTTTTTCAAAGATGCAGTGAGAAGGATAGCCGCATGGGGTGTGACAGAAACGGGCGTAAAGGGTATAAATTTGTTTCTGCGCATCCCTGCCCGGCGGGTGTGTGGCACGTGCTCGAAGCCGAAAGCTGTGGGGAAGCGGCGAGTGTGGCACGGCCAGTCGCACACCAGAGCAGACGGCCGCTGGCGGCCGTGCTGCAAGCGACAGGAGAGGCGGCAGACCTTTTGTGTGAAGGGCGCGGGCGGACGCGGGGGCAGCGGGGGCGAGGGGAGCCGTCCGGGGGGTTGGAGGAGACGTGGGACTACGTCGACGAGCGCGGGGGGAATGAGGGAAGGCGAGGGCGAGAGGGGGCGCAGCGCGTCGCGGCGCGGGGGCGGCGGGCACGAGGGGGGTGGGTTGGACGGCGGGAGGTTTGAGGGGGTGAGTGGGGCGGCAGGGGCATGGAGGTGTGCTGCGTCTGCGGGGTGCGAGCCGGGGGGTGCGGATGGGCCGTCTCGCAACAAGTTGCCTTGCCATGTCACGCGTGGAGCCAAGCTCAGCTGGCGACCGTCGGTCCGTGCACGCCTGTGCGCAGCAACGCGGTAGATAGAAGAGAGTCAATGCATGAAAGACAGTTGCTATGGCTGATTTTATTTTGTAGGAAGCGGTTTTTTGTTCGACGCCATCTGTACAGATGGAGAGAAGCGGACCCAAGAAGCAATTGTACGCAGTTTTTGAAATAATAGTGGCACAGAAGCATCTTTTATAGTGATTGTTCATTTGCGTCGTAATTTCGGTGGTTTATGTGGTACAAAAATGGCGAGGAGACATTTGTGTTTGTTTCATTTCATTGCAACGAGATCTCGTGGCCACAGTTGTCAGAGGCGAAGGGGGTTGCGTGCTCTGGCGAGGGCCGGTGGTCGTTGTTGTTGCTGGAAGTGGTGTTGGTGTTGTAGTTGTTGTTGTGGTGGTTTGTTGGTGTTGTGGTTGCTGTTGGTGCTGTTGTACTTGCTGTTGTTGTTGTTGTTGTTCTGGCTCTTGCGGTTGCTACCCTTGTTGTTGTAGTTATTGTCAGGGCTGCTGCGGTTGGTATTGTTGTTGTGTTGTTGTTGTTGTTGCTGTGGTTGTGGTTGTGGTTGTGGTTGTTGTTGTTGTTGTTGTTGTTTGTTGTTGTTGTTGTTGTTGTTGTTGTTGCTGTTGCTGTTGCTGTTGCTGTTGTTGTTGTTGTTGTTGTTGTTGTTGTTGTTGTTGTTGTTGTTGTTGGTGTTTTGGGGGAGCAGTGCTCCCCCACCCCCGCGTAGGACGGGGGCCGGGACTTCGGGCGTCCCAGCAGCATCCTTCGTAAGAAGGGGGCTGACCGCCCGGGTGCGCAAGGCGTGCACCGAAGGTCGGGAGAGCCGTCCAAGGCAACCACATGCAGGCAGACTAGTCAAGAGAGTTGGAACAAGTGGGAAGGAGATGGACAGAGATGGAAAGAGATGGAAAGAGAGAGACAGAGATGGAAGAACATTGACATGGAGCGTCCCATCCATTGTGTCTAAACAAGTTGTCGGTGTTGCAATAGCTGTGTTTCCATGGGCTTACTATTTTTTTTTTTGGGGTACGCGGTGGGGAGCCGATGTGCCGTGGTACCTAACAGAAAGGCGTCCGCCAGAATATAGACCGCCAAGAAGAATCTATTATATAGTACAATAGGGTGTCGCAACCAGTTTCTAAACCATATGTCTCTGGAACGGGGGTGAAAAATGGTGGTAAAACTGTCGCTACCCTTCAAGCAAGGGGGATTTCTCTCGCACTTGCTGTCTTGGTCTCCGTCTCTGTCACTCCGTTGGTCCCGCACCCTGTCTCTGTCGCTGCCTTGCTCTTGCGTTCGGTGGCTTTGTCTCTGTTGTCTTTCGCCGCATCGCAGTTCATGCCAGGTATGCGCGTGGGAACTAGGGAATCCACGATGAAGGCAAGTGGCGAGGACATGAGGCGACAGCTGGAGGCCATGCGGGACTTATGGCCGTTTATCAGTCACATTGATTGGAGACTGGCAGTGTGTGGTCGTCATGTGATTGGTTTGAGTGAGCGTCAAAGGGACACTCGCTGCAGCCCTCAAGTTGTTTCAAATCTTGGATGCTCAGGGTCCCCAGGTACTTGCAGCCGTAGGTAACAACCAAAGCATCGTCGCCATGGAAACAATGGCGCGTCCGAGCCAGATTGCCGACCACATTTCCAACCTGGAAGCCTCAAAGAAAGACACAGCAGCATCCAACACTGCGTGTTGGATGCTGCTGTGTCTTTCTTCAACGACCTCAGCCTCGACTTCTTGGAGGCAACTTTGTTTTGGTGTATGCTTAGGATACGTTGTGAGGAGAGCAAACCGCAATCAAGTACTGTGACTTCCAATGGGTATGACCATGGGACGGAAAGGAGAAAAAAGCAATGCCTGCAGCAATTCTTTTGCAGACAGTGTAGTGGACAGTGTGGAAAAATTTCCCACAGATGTTCGGCGCTTACGTCAAAGCCATGTCATTTGAGTTCCGGCCAAGGAGCAACTCAGTCGCTGAGGCTGTGAGTTGCGTAGCGCATGACGAGAGACCGACTCGTGAACAGTGAACTCGAGAAGCCAAGTTGCGTAGCGCAACTGATTGTGTCGACCTGGGGGAAAGGCATTCGAAAAGCAAGCCCAAATGATTCAGAAGTGGCGCGTTGGCAGCCAGCGATGTGGAAGCACGGAGACGGTTGCTGGCCGTTGCTTTCTCCTTGCTTCCACCTCGCCAGCCGTTGCAAGATGAGGCTGGGAAGCGGTTGACAAGGTTCACGTGGAGCTACCGGCCTTGGGACCTCCGAACTTCTACCTTGCACGTCCCCCATAGGGCATATATGCGGGACGTGCAACGTTGCACGATCTAGCAGGTTAGAAAAAAATAGCAACGGCATGGGTGCGGCCGCGAAGGGCAGAAAGGATGCTGCAGACGCTGCGACATCCTTTCCTCCGTTCCCGGCAACGCAGCAGGACGCCGTGACCAATGAGGTCGTCGACGATGTTTATCGTCATATTTAGGACGCACAGGTCAGAACGATGTTATTAGCACTTGAAGCGGATAGCTTCGACAAAAAGATGTCGTGCACGGGAGTGCGCAGAGCATCGCTCAGCGCCGATGTGGTAGTTCAAGTTGAGACAGCACTTTGGCGAAGCCGAAAGAAGCAACAAATGCATGGAACAGGACCGCTCGTTAACGATAGCGTCGGTGTCCACCTGTGCGCAGCAGTGATGCCAGTTATCGTTAGCCAGAGGTTCTGGCACGGAAGTGACATGCTTGTCGAACATTTGTTCCAGGCCTTTGTGACAGACGGGGCGGCCACCAGCAGATCCAGTGGCAGATGCCAGTGGATTTGCTGGTGGCTGAGGGATCCTCGTACCGACTGTTTCGCTACAGCCGCCGCCAGAGCATCGCTCACGCGGGCAACCTCATGACCACAACCTGCCTCGCAGCGAAAAAAGGAGGCGTCAGCGAGCGCTACCCGCAGCTCGGAATTGTCAGTGCAAGACGCTGGACTTGTTACAGTTGAAGTTGTTGTGACAGACAGCTTCACCGACAGGAGTGCTGTAGCCAACTGTTCATGCACTTTGCGTGCCCAACCGTGTTGCCAGGTGCCGATCGTCGTCGTCGACAGACGGTGGGGGACCGTTGGAACCCCTCCCTGTGTAAGACGGGGGCCGGGACTTCGGGCGTCCCGGCAGCATCCTTCGCAAGAAGGGGGCTGACCGCCCGGGTGCGCAAGGCGTGCACCGAAGGTCGGGAGAGCCGTCTGACGCAGGCAGAGGCTAGCCTTGGTGATGTTGTTGGTGGCGGCGGCGTGGGGGCACTAAGCTGTCATGGACAAAGACCGGTGCCACAGAATTGCAAGACATGCCACGCCGCAGAGCATCGCTCAGCGGTGACTGGTCGGGGGAGTGCTGTCTGACCGAGTGGTTCCCTGTGTCGTTTTCTTTCTGGGGCTCTGTCACTGTCATTTGGTTGGTCTCGCACTCTCTCTCTCCGCCTCGCCTTGCTTTAGTGTTTGTGGCTTTGTTTTTGTCGTGTTTCCACGGGATGTGAACAGTTGCAGTGCATGGCAGGTCTGGTTGTGGGAGCCAGGAGAGCCGCGGTGAAGGCAACTGGCTAGGACATGAGGACACGACTCTGCGGGGGGAAACGCCGCAGAGCATCGCTCAGCGGCGGACTGTGTGACGGAAAGGGGTACCAAATAGTAGGGGCTAGTACATGACTTATAACGGACAGTGTAGTAACCCCAGTATAACCACAAGATCGACGGTTGACCAAAGCGTATTTGAGGGGTTTTGCAGCAGAGTTCGTCGTCCTGCATCTCGGCTGGGGCGGTGTTTGGCTCAAACCGAAGAATCGAGTTGAAAATTGAGATTGCGGTGGTTGCGCTCAGACCCCACGGTGGCCAAGGTGAGGAAGAACCGAGGCTCTGAGGCTGTGAGGCGCTGAACTCAGCACCATGGCCTTACATGTGAACAGTGTGAGCAACAAGCCTGTGATGTCACGAGCTACCTTGCAACTGCAGCGGAAGTCTGGTCCAACCAGGCACCAATGGCCTATGCAATGTGGACGTGGTGGGAAAAGAATCGTCGGCGCCCACTGCAGCCAGGCGGTGGGAAGGAGGTGGCTAGGTTGGTTGGTTTTGGCGTATTGCCTGCGATTGGAAGGGCAACATGGGCCAAGCACTGGAGGCCGCCGCATCCGTGCATATGGGCGACCGCAGCTGCGGCCAGACCTGCAGAGCATCGCTCAGCAGACAAGAGGAGACCAAAGGGGTGGCCGCAGTGGTTTGCAGCGTTGGCCTATGCGTTCTGGACGTGGTGATGGAGAAATGACAGTGCCGACGCAACAGTGGCCGGCAAGCTCCAAAACGCGCAGAGCATCGCTCGGCACGCGAAAAGAGACCAAATGGATGACCGCAGTGGTTTGCAGCGCTGCCTTGGGCGATGTGGACGTGGTGCTGGAGAAACGACACTGCCGTCGCAAAAGGGGCCGGCAAAAGAAGTGAGTCGGCGAGGCTGTGTTCATGGTGGTAACGTCCACTGCCACGGGCCGTTGGCTGGCTTCCGGGTAGCAACCTGAGTGCAGAGCATCGCTCAGCACAGCGGGCGACAAGTCGCGCGCGGAAAATTGGAGGGAGCGGCACACCACACGGGAAAAGTGGCTGTGACGAACGACTTGCTTTTGTAAGCCTGTCCTGTCGTTTACGTGTTGGATGTAAGAAGTCGCAGTCGCGCACGCGCCAGCAGGTGCACCGCCTGTTCATCGCCAGACGGTGAGGGGCCGTGGCAACCCTCCCCTGTGCAAGACGGGGGCCGGGACTTCGGGCGTCCCGGCAGCATCCTTCGACAGAAGGGGGCTGACCGCCCGGGTGCGCAAGGTGTGCACCGAAGGTCGGGAGAGCCGTCTGACGCAGGCAGAGGCCAGCCCTGTTAGGAGGCAGCGTGAGGACACGCCGCAGAGCATCGCTCAGCGGCGGACCGTGTGGGAGTGCGGGGCAAGAGGTGTGTATCAAAAGGATTCTAACCGGTTGTTTTGGGTGAAGAGTGCCATATTTGTTGTTACCAGTGTATGCATCGAAGATCCACGTAATCAAACGCAATCAGGTCGGTAGGGTAGGAAGAATGCCACAGTAGCGGCTAACAGTGTTTTCATTGACAGGGTTCAGAATTGAGCAGTCGTCATCTCCATCAATCCTATGTGGCACACAAGGGGTTCGGATGGGTAACACATTCAGAACATACGGGGTCGGGGACGACATTGCCACTGTCTTGTGATTCACCATGGGTTGTCGCAAAATCGAATATTCCATTCCACCTTATGGTTGTTCAAAAATGGTCGAATGTACAAGCAGCATGAGTGAGTGTAGGGGAACGCCGCAGAGCATCGCTCAGCGGCAGTCTCTGTGTGTGTCACTTCAGCGATCAAATTCTCTTCGCGGTGGTCTTTTTCTGTAGAGCAAGACGACGCAATCTGGTCGGTAGGGTAGGATGAATGCCACAGTAGCGGCAAACATTGTTTTCATTGACAAGGTTCATACTTGAGTAGCCGTCATCTCCATCAATCCCATATGGCACAGAAGGAGTTAGGATGGGTAACACATTCAGACCATACGGGGTCGGGGACGACATTGACAGGGAAGGACCGCTTTCGTGTGATTCAACATGGGTTGTCGCAAAATCGCGTATTCCATTCCACCTACGGTTGTTCAAAATTGATCTATGTACAAGCATCATCAGTGTCAGCGTAGAAATTACATCTCCTTCGGGGTAAAACACTGATGTTTGGAAAAAAAGGTGGTTAGACGTCCCATGAAGTCCCCCTAAACATGCTTGCTGTTGTACCGCCATGATACTTTCATTGATGGATAACCCCCAATCAACCTTTGCTGGCAACATCATATTGAACCTACATTTTGGGCGAAGTCCACCAAATGGTTAAACAGTCCATATTCGAATCGTGTTAGGAACAACACGTAGTTGTGTTTTTTATCCAGCAGGCAATTGGACACTGATGAGCCGGTGAGAATTTTCCAATGGCTGAGGCCCAGCTGAAGCAACAGCTGCAGCAGCTCATGTCCTCCCGGCCCATTGTGGTGTGGAAGGTCTGTTGGTTTCGAGGTGTTCCCGGGGAAATGTCCGTGGTCAACTCTGGGGAGTCCTCATCTGAGAATGGCAGGTTTGGGGTATATGAATTGTGGCAACGTTGCTTTATGAATTAGAATCCAACCATGTAGTGGGCATATGTAGATCATGTATCAACATAGCTATCAACATACATTACATATAAATATATATATATAGATGTAGATATCAATGCACTTAGATATATATATATATATATATTGATCAATACAATCGACTATAGTATAGCAAGCAATGATGTATATATATAGAGATATATAGATTTAGTGATACGTATTTAGAGACATATATACATATCTAGACTGAACTATATAAATATATCTATACACAGTCGGTCAGCTTATTGTAGTAGCCGAGGGGAACTGTCATTAATCCTCGTTGGGAAGTCTCTTGATTGAGGCCACCAGCGCCGCATCTTCTGTGGCTCTGTGTTGCGCAGAGTTGCCACCAATCGTATGTCATATTTTCGTTACAAGCAAAGACTTTCTGGTATATGAACATAGACTCTGAGAAGAGGAAGTTGGACGGGAAACTAATTTTCCAATCCCGACGAGTGCCAGGGTCTATGTTAATGTACCAAAGGGCGGGGAGTCGAACGTAGTAGCTGTGCCAAGCCAGGTCTTGCGGCCGTTGCCGGCAGCAGCAACTGGAGATGCGGTGCTTTTGAGGCGAGGCCCTGGGTTGCTGGCAGCGGCAGAGGGGGTAGGGCTGCAAGGTGAATGTTTAAGCAGTGGATGATTTGGAGGAAGCTTCTTTGCTGGAAACGTGCAAGGTGGCAGAGGATGACTAGGGACCGAAAGTGTTGTGAGATAGCAGGGTGACAGAAAGCATGGGAGTACGCGGAGGCAGCAAGTGCACCGCAAGCTTTTGGCTCGCAAGGTGAGAAGAAGAAGGACCGATGGAACGCAGGAATGGGAACAGCAGCAGTGTAGCTGGAATGCAGAGAACAAGCCTTGCAGTACTACGATTACTACCCGTACTACTAGTCGGACTAGTACTACTACTACTAGTACTACTACAACTATTACTACTACTACGACTATTACTACTACTACTACGACTACTACGACTACGACTACTACTACTACTACGACTACGACTACTACTACTACTACTACTACTACTACTACTACTACTACTAGTACGACTAGTACTACTACGACGACTATTACAACGACTACTACCCCTACTACTACTACTGGTACCACTACAACGATTACGCCTACCACTACTATCGTATTACTATCCCTACTGCTGTTACTATTACCAGTACTATTACTACTACTACGACTAGGACTACTACTGCGACTACGATTAGAACTACTCCGACTACCGCTACTACTGCGACTACCACTACTACTACTACTACTACAACTACTACTACTACTACTACTACTACTTCTACTACTACTACTACTACTCCTACTACTCCTACTACTACTACTACTACTACTACTACTACTACTACGACTACGACTACGACTACGACTACGACTACTACTACGACTACGACGACGACTACTACTACGACTACGACGACTACTACAACGACTACTATTACTACTACTACTACTACTACTACTACGACTACTACTACTTCTACTACGACTACGACTACGACTACTACTACTACTACGACCACTACTGTTTCGACTACTACTACGACGACTGCTATTGCCACTGGCCGTAGGCGCAATAGTCCAGAAGCCATGGCAAGTGAACCTGAGTTCACCTTGGTTTTGTCCGATTCCACCGGCTACGGCTGGCTGCCGGGAAAAGCCTTGGGAGGCACGGCCTTGGTCGTGCGGGAGGAGATCAATGGGGTGGCCGCGGTGGTCTGCAGTGGGAGCCTGGTGAAGGCAGGTACCGCTGGCCCGTGCGCCTTGGATGTGATCATGAAGGATTGGGTCCTGCAAGGAGCGGTGACGGCTTTTGCGGCGGAGCGTGCGGTGGAGGTGGGCATCATCCCCGCACGGGAGTCAGTGCCTCGCCGAGAGTATGAGGCCCTGAAACTTGCAAGAACGAGCTTTCAGGTGCCAGAGACGCCGCGCCCGATCCTGAGTTTGGTCGGAGAAGCTTACGGGCGGGCCCAGCGCCCGTTGCACTTCGTGCGCGCAGAGGCGGAGGCAGCCATGGACACACTGGTGAAGGCCACCGTCGAGGACATGAAGACCATGCGGAAGGCAGCTGCTGGTGCAGAGCATCGCTCAGCGCCAGGCAGTGCTGCAGAGCATCGCTCAGCGGCGGATGGACGGTGGATCGCAGTGGTGGTCTGCGCGGGGTGGAACTGCGTGGAGAAGGAGGTCCTGGCCGAAGCTTTTGTGGCAGCGCGGCTGGCGCGCTGTCGCGCATGGGCAGAGACGCTGCAGGTGTTGTCGGCGCATGCTACGGTGAAGTTGCCCTGGCGCACAGTGGCGCCCTGCCTGAAGGAAGCTCCAAAGACGTTGTGGCAAACTTGCAACCAGGATCATGCAGAGTCGAAGAGGACGATGGGAGAGTTCGCAGCGGGCTTGCGGAGGGAGTTCGTGGACGATGGAGCCTGCGAGGCGGATGTGGTGGGCTTGGGCGGGCAAGTTTTGCTGGCGAAGTACCTCAGTTGGACGAAGCCGGCGCACCGGGCCGATCTGTGGCGCTACATCCGTCTCTGCCAGCAGGGCGGCTACTACATGGACATCAAGATGTGTCTCTTGCGGCCGCTCGACGAAAGCCTCCGAGACATCTACGAGGACGGGAATCGTCGGGTGGCCACGTGGCGGGAGGCGGCCGGACAGCGCATCGCGCAGCCGGCGCCGGAGAGACAGAGCATCGCTCAGCCTCCGGAAGCGGTGGGTCAGCGCATCGCGCAGCCGCCGCAGGAGAGACAGCGCATCGCGCAGCCTCCGATCGCGGCAACGTCGGCCGCGGCACCTGCCGAGGACTTGGCCCCGCCGGTGTTGGACGTGAAGCTGGAGGAGCAGCCGCATCTGATCATGAGCCGCGGCGCCAACCAGGCACACGTCTACCAAGGCAACATCTTGGCGTGCAGCCCCGAACATCCTCTCATCGTCCGTGCCATTGGGGACTGTTTGACAGTGGCACAGGGGCAGCTGCAGAATCGCTACCTGCGGTTTTGTGAGTTCCTGTGGAAGGAAATGGAAAGAGACTTAGGGCAAAAGCCGACTGTGGGGTGGAACTTTTGCCCGAGCTTGGGGCCGATCTATTTGCTGGAGGAGAAGTTAGTCAGGCAGGGACGAGAGAAGCTGTCACGGGCCAAAACGGCGACAGGCGAAGAGATCCCCGTCGACGGGCACTTGATGCACATAGCCCACAGCGGCGTCCCCTATGCCGCAACCAGGGCATGGGGCTGGAAGAACAAGTTCCTGGACGTCGCCCTCACAGCGTTGGCTGTGAACCAAGCTGCCGCAGCGGAGCAGAGCATCGCTCAGTCCGCGCTGGAGCAGAGCATCGCTCAGTCCAGCACGACGGCGGGGGGCGGAGCCGCGGTGGCGGAAGCTACCCCAGCGGCGGAGGCGGAGGTCATGGCCACAGAGGTGACGCCAGATTTGTTGGCGGAGTGCTTGCGGGTGGCGGCGGCCAGCCGCCACTACGCCGACTTGGTCGAGGCGGAGGTGACCACGCTCGCGGGCCTTGGCCTACGGCCTGCGATTACGCAGCCGGAGTGGCTGTCTTGTGTCCGGTGCAAGAATCGGAAACGCCAAGAGTACAAGTTCCTGGGGACCAATGAAGTCAGACAACACTTCCAAGGCCACGGAGAGGTGGTAGAGCCGGAGCCGGTGGCCGCGGAGGCAGCGGCGGCGAACGCCATGGAGGCTGCGGTAGCAGAGGGGGAGGCGACCGTGGGTCGGGAGTGGTCGTAACGTAAGGCTGAGAAATAGCTAGAGTGAAAGTAACAGAACGTTCAACGGTTCGGGTAGTGGTTGTAACTTACGGCTGGGAAATAGGTAGAGTGAAAGTAATATAACGTTCAACGGTTCTAGTACCTGAAGTAGAATGTTGTTGCCAAGATGGAAGGGATACCCCCCTAGAAGCGAACCAGTGTAGTTTGGGCGAGGGTCTGGAACTAAAGAGATGGGTTGGAAACGCGTCCGAGGGGGACCATGAACGGAAAGTAACAGCTGTAGCTAGACAGAGACGCCCCCGTTGTCGTCAGCCCGATGCCAGGTGGAGACGGAGACCAGCGCAGCAGCGCCGCCAGGGGAGGCAGCGCCGGAGCCGTCGGAGCCGGTGCGGCAGGGCGGGTGGCGGGTAGGAAATGGAAGCAGAGGATGCAGTGGTGGGGTACGGGGTCAAAAAGCGGCTATGTTGATTATTGTAGAGGCAATGCAACTGAAGGGATAGGTGATGGGAGTTGAATGGTATAGCTGTTGCTTTAGGCAATTCTGTTAAGTTAGTCGGGTGAACATGGCAACCCTGGGACGCAAGAGGATATAATGGGATGTGGAGGACTAGAATGAAGACAAGGCATATCTTCAAAAGGAGAATCACAACCACGTTTAAGTGGCTACCAAAGCAACCTTGTTCTGATATCCCTGCAGAGGCTGGCGTGTGGCGCGAGCCTGACGCCGCAGGCCGTGAGGCAGCCGCGAAGGTGGAGTTGCCCGTGGTGACTCGTGGCCGACGGCTGTTGGCGGACGTGCAGTCAGCCAGTGGAGAGGTCGCGGACTTCTTTGTGAAGGTGGCGGCGGTGGTGGTGCATGCTGTCGCTGAGGATAGGCGAGCCTTGGCGAGAGCCTTACTGAGTCTCAACCCCGTGCCCCGCAGCTTGCAGAGCATCGCTCAGCAACGCAGTGGCCCGTCGAGTTGGTCGGACGTGACTGGGGAAGAGAATGTCAAGTGGGCTGTGCATGGGTGCGAGGCTATGGAACCGCAATATGGTTTGGCAATTGTCCAGGGGGCGGGCTTCGCTTATGTGAAAAGCAGTTTGTATGGCACGATTGTGATGAAGATGGTCATGGCGGCCTGTGAAGATACCTTGGGAGAGCTGCCAGACTCCGAGCGACAGCTCGGTTATCGGGCGGTGTGTCTGCAAGTGAACACAGCGTTGGAGGCTGCAGAGAACACGGCGCGACTGCTGGAGAGTGAGGCGGCGGCCAGGCCGTGGAAATTCGATTTGGACCCCTTCTCGTCGGCGGACAACTATGGCGGCAAGCGGAAGCGGCTGACGCACCGGCAGCAGGCCACCGCGAAGCTCGAAGGCCGCAGCGCTCGCGTGCTGAGCCGTCCGTGAGGGGTAGTGCTAGTGCTGCGCCCAGACAAACAACGGCCAGTGGCCAGGGTGAAGAAGTAAAGGTGGATAAACGGCAGCAAAGGTTGAAGCAAAGCTCATGGTTGGAAAAAAAATAATGCAACGATGTTTCCTGAAGAAAAGCATTTGTCTGGGCGGGACTGGCCTGTAGATCTGCGCAGAGCATCGCTCAGCGCCGTTGGGGCCGTCTAGGTTGACACAACAGTGGGGCCATTGGAATAGAAAGCTGTTCGACGAGACCGTTGGCGCCAATGAGTGCTGAACAGTGCTGTAACCGTGCCCTGAGAGATATAAAGGCTAGTGGCTATTGAGCTCAAGGCAGCCAATAAAATCATAGCAGAGGTGGGAACAAAGCAGAGGGTATGAAATAAAATTGTTGCAAGGAGCAAAGGTAAAGAATGAAATATCTCGGGGTGCGAGCAGCGTGTAGAAGTGCGCAGAGCATCGCTCAGCGCCGTTGCGGCAGGCGACCCTGGCACAGCACAGAGGCGAATAGGAAAAAAAAGGGGAAAACGGGATGAGGCCGTTAAGGGACTTTGTAGTCAAAAGATGACAGCAACGGAAGCCGAAGCGTTGCACCCCAGTGTCTGTTGTGCGCTCGCCGTCAGGTACACACCGGCATCGTCGTCAGACGGTGAGGGACCGTGGTAACCCTCCCCTGTGCAAGACGGAGGCCGGGACTTCGGGCGTCCCGGCAGCATCCTTCCGCGGAAGGGGGCTGACCGCCCGGGTGTGCAGTGAACACACCGAAGGTCGGGAGAGCCGTCCGCACGAGAGCGTGGACACGCTCATCAGCAACCGGGCCAAGGGCCTCTTGTCTGCCGCGTTGTGGGAGACAAGAGACACTTTGGCGCGGTTGCTGCTGAGGGGGTTCGCACGTGGGCCGCAGTGGACAGTGTGGTGAACTGGGAGGACGTATTCACAATGCCAGTCCTTTGGTTGGCCGCAACGTTGGACGAAAGAAGCGGTGATTCTGTAGGATGCTGGCTGATTGGAGGCAGGTGGCCGCCAATGCGAGCTTAGTGTGGAGCCACCCGCAAGCTGTTAGCTTGCGGGTGACTCCATACCAGCGTCGCAGCAAGCCTGGGGTGAGAAGGCGGGAACTGGTCGGGCGGTGGGACGGTGCCAGTCAGTGATTCGCTGCCGGCAGGCGTTGACTTTTATCCAAGCGGGCACCAAGTGGTGGCCCGTGGTGGTGTTGTGGCGTTTAGTTGCAAGGCTGGAACGGGGCCACAAACTGAGTGACCGTGTTGGGGACGGCCGACAAAAGTGCGCAGAGCATCGCTCAGCGCCGGTGAGGCAGTTGAAGTTGTGACAACTCCCACGAACTCAGCTTCTGCATCGAACGCGTTGCCAGGTACACTTCGACATCCGCGTCAGACGGTGAGGGACCGTGGAAACCCTCCCCTGTGTAAGACGGGGGCCGGGACGTCGGGCGTCCCGGCAGCATCCTTCGAAGGAAGGGGGCTGACCGCCCGGGTGTGCGGGGCGTGCACCGAAGGTCGGGTGAGCCGTCTAACACAACCACATGCAGGCAGACGGTTGCAACCAAGGGGAAGGGCTAGTAAACACTGGGAGGAATGCCAGACGTGACAGCAGAAGTGTCCGCCTTCTCGGGCGTTTTCTGTGCATTTTTCTTTTTCTCGGTCTCTTTGTTCTTCTCTCTTTTTTTCTCTTGTTCGTTTGCTTTTTTTCTTTCGTCTCTCTCTTTCTCTCTCTCTGTGTCTCTCTCTGTCTCTTCCGCCCCTGTCCCTTGCGCCACTTCGCGGTCGCGCTGGCGCGCTTTCTCTTTGGCGTCTGTTCTCTCTTCCTCACTCTCTCTCCCTCTCTTTCTCTCTGTCTCTCTCTCTCTTTCTCTCTCTCTCTTTCTCCCTCTCTCGTTCTCTTTCTCTCTTTCCGTCTCCCTCTCTCTCTCTTTCGCTCTCTCTCCCTCTCTTTCTCTCGCTCTCTCTCTCTTTCTCTCTCTCTTTCTCTCTCTCTCTCTCTCTCACCCAGAAAGACCGGTCAGACACAATTGCAGAACAAAGGAGGCCGCAGAGCATCGCTCAGCGGCAAAAGCGTCGGGGAGCGGCAGTGTCAGTGAGCAGCTTTGCGTTTCACATTCGTGGTCTCTGTCTCTGTCTTTGTCGCTCTGTCGAGCTTGTCCTCTCTCTTTGTCGTGGCTTGTTTGCGAGCCGTTCCAGTGCATGCCAGGTACGTTCGTGGAAACGATGGAATCCGCGGTGAAGGCACCTAGCACGGCCGTGAGGCCACAGTGGGAGGCGTTGCAGAGGAAGGGCAGCGCTTAGCAGAGGGAGTGCCGCAGAGCATCGCTCAGCGGCGGGGAAATAGAGAATGCAAGTGAAGCGTTTAGGTTTTAGGATCAAGGCTGAAACATGCGGACGCATGACGAGTGCGAAACCAATATTTGTAACGTTACGGTTTGGGGACGAAGACAACCACAGTCTTACCCCGCAAGCAAGCTATGAGGTAGAACAAGACGGTATCCCAACCTGTTTGCTGTATGTTTGAACCTGTTGTCGACGCAGTTGTGGCACGCCAGGTCTTGCGGCCGTTGGCGCCAACAGCCGTTGGAGATGTGGTGCTCTGCTAGGCGAGGCGCTGCGTTGCTGGCAGCGGCAGAGAGGGTAGTGTTAGAGGGTAAATGTGAGTAGCCATGGATGAGTTGGAGGTAGCTGCTTCATGGAAACTTGCAATGGGAAACTGGGTGAGTGCGCACCGAAACCGGTGTGGGGTACCGGGGTTCAAGACGAACACAGATTTGGCAAGCACGTAAGGGAAAGGCAACGAAGAAGAGCATGCGGAAGCAGCTGGTGCACCGTACGCTTTTGGTTCGCAAGGTGACAGAAAGAAGGCAAGATGAAAAGTAGGAAAGACAGCAGCCCGACGCCGCAGGCCGTGAGGCAGCAGCGAGGGTGGAGCTGCCCGTCGTGACTCGTGGCCGACGGCTTCTGGCGGGCGTGCAATCAGGGACGGGCGACGTGGCGGACTTCTTTGTGAAGGTCGCGGCAGTGGTGGTGCACGCGGTCGCTGCAGACCGGCGAGCGCTGGCGACGGCATTGCTCAGCCTCAACCCTGCGCCCCGCAGTTTGCAGAGCATCGCTCAGCAAAGGCATGGCCCTTCGAGTTGGTTGGACGTGACCGCGGAAGAGAACGTCAAGTGGGCTGTGCATGGGTGCGGCGCTGTAGAACCGCAGTTTGCCTTGGCAATTGTCCAGGGAGAAAGTTTCGCCTATGTGAGAAGCAGTTTGTATGGGACGATTGTGATGAAAATGGTCATGGCAGGTTGTGAAGAGACTTTGGGAGAGTTGCCGGACTTGGAGCGACAGCTGGGTCATCGGGCCGTGTGTTTGCAAGTGAACACGGCACTGGAGGCCGCAGGCAACAATGCGCGATTGTTGATGAGCGACGCGGCAGCCAGGCCATGGAAATTTGACTTGGACCCGTTCTCGGCAACGGGGAACTATGGTGGCAGGCGGCAGCGGCTGACCCATCGGCAGACTGCTACCGCGCTGGCGGGAGGCCGCAGCGCCCGTGTGATCCGCCGCCGGTGAGGGGTATGGCCGCGCCCAGACAAAGGGATGCAGCCGTCAGGATGAATAAGTCAGAGGATTATAATCCAGCAGAGGTTAAAGAAAAGGAAATGCTTGAGAGAAATTGTCTGCAAGGACGTTAGGTGATGGATAGAGTTTGTCTGGGCGTGACCGGCTTGTAGATGTGCGCCGAGCATCGCTCAGCGTCGTTGTGGTGGTCTAGGTTGACAAAACCGTGGGGCCAGCGGAACCACGAAACTTGCTCGACGAGAGCGGTGGCGCCAAAGAGTGCTGAACAGTACCGTAACCGTGCCCAAAGAAATGGAAGCCAGAGGCCCGAGAGAATGAAGCAGACAAGTCAACCCGTGTAGAGGTTGGAAGAAAGTAAATGGTTTCGGAGAAAGAGGCTGCAAGGACCTTAGGTGAAGAAGGGCTATTCTCTGGGTGCGACTGCTGTGTAGATGGGCGCAGAGCATCGCTCAGCGCCGTTGTTGCAGTCTACTGTAGCACAACAAAGAAGGCAATGGAAAAAGGAAACGTCGTGGACGAGAGCGTTGCTGTCAATGAGTGTTGGACGGGAGTAGCACCAAATGCAGACGTCAATACCGACGCTTGACAAGCAAAAGACACTAGGATATAGCGAAAGTAATTTGCTGGCCACGAACGACCATATCGTTAGTTACCCGTCTGTGTAAGATTCTGTGTCCGACGGTGCTGGCCGGCATATCAGGCGTGGAGAAACGCGCAGAGCATCGCTCAGCGCCGTGGTGACTCGCGCTGGGCACGACATCGAGGCAGGGCGGTTCAAATCTGTGGCAGGAAACATCAACAGGCTCATTGAACTAGGTGAGCCCGAATGCATGAGAATGTGACGGAAAGGGATACCAAATAGTAGGGGCTACAACACGACGTATAACGGACAGTGTAGTAACCCCAGTATAACCAGAAGATCGACGGCTGACCAAACCGTATTTGAGTGGTTTTGCAGTAGAGTTCGTCAGCATACATGTCGGCTGGGGCGGTGTTTGGCTCAAACCGAAGAGACGGGTTGAAAATTGAGATCGCTTTGCTTGCGCTCAGACTCGAAAGTGGCCGAGCTGAAGAAGAACCGAGGCCCTGAGGCTGTGAGGCGCTGAACTCATCACCATGGCCTCACATGTGAACAGTGAAAGCGACAAGCCTGTGATGTTACTAGCTACCTTTCACCAGGCAGCTTGCGAGCAACTTGGACTTCTCGCAGCGCAACTCGAGGAAATTACCGTTGATTGGGGTCAGCGCGACATCGGCCTTCCTGGGAATGCAATCCAAAAGATTGAAGATGCCAAGTGCAAAATTCACGAAGCTTTGCAAATAGTCTTACGGAAAACCGACGAACTCCATGCACAGGTTCGAGACAAACAAATTGAACAGCTGTTGCGCAATGGAGAGAGGGTGCCGTGCGAGTCTGCCACTGGTGCTCTGGAGGGCAACGCAGCACAAAAGAACAGGCACAGATCCAAAGATGAACTGTCTCAGGAGACCTACGCCGCACCACGCGCCAATAGTTTGCTTGAATTTTAACTTGGCTGCACGTGGCTGGCCACAGCCGCCCGTGCAAGGATGAGAAGGAAAACGTGCAGAGCATCGCTCAGCACGGCAACCCGGATGAAAAGCGTCAGCTGTGGATTGTGCGATAGAACTTGGCTTGCTGTGACACCGTGCGGAGCACGGTCCGAGCGGTAATGAATCGGGGAGTAGGACGGATAGGGATCAGTCAGAGGTAGTTCGACGTAGTGTCGGTGAAAGGGTTACATGCCGCCTGTTCGCTGCCAGGTACACATTGGCATCGTCGTCAGACGGTGAGGGACCGTGGCAACCCTCCCCTGTGTAAGACGGGGGCCGGGACTTCGGGCGTCCCGGCAGCATCCTTCCGCGGAAGGGCGCCCGGGTGTGCAGTGAACACACCGAAGGTCGGGAGAGCCGTCTGTACGAGAGTGTGGACACGCTCATCAGCAACCGCGCCAAGGGCCTTTTGTCTGCCGCGTTGTGGGAGACAGGAGACACTTTGGTGCGGTTGCTGCTGAAGGGGTTCGCACCTGGGCCGCAGTGGACTTTGTCGAGAACAGCGAGGACGTAGTCAAAATGCCACTCAGTCCTTTGGTTGCTGGCGCAGGACCTTTGGGAATCTAGAATGAAAAAGCCATACTTCTCACGGGAACGGAAGCATTGAACCAGTCGACCGTCTCGGAAACTAGCATAGCGAGTGAAAAGGAGGATAGAAGGAATTGATTTTGCCAGCTAACAGAGGGGTTTTCCATGGATGAGTCAGTTCACTCGAAAGTAAATATGCAAGAAAGGGATGCTGTGCCAGGGTGAAATTTCAGTTCATAGGCTACTAGGATCAATTCAGGAATTTTTTGGCAGCCGTTTGCTAATTGATCTTTGAGACATGGTACTAGGCAGCGACAATGAAAGCGCATATATTTACATGTCCGGTCACTGCAGTAGGCAGTTATACGTTGGGGACTGTAGAGCAAGAACACCAGCCAGCAGCAACGTACCCCTGGCGCCACCTGGTTTCGCCGCAGCAGGAGAAGGTGAAGGGACAGAAGCATTCCTACAAAGCCAAGGCGCCTGGCGCCAAAAGGGGGGGAAACAGAACGACAGGGGCCACCTGAGCAGTGGCTGCGTTCAACCGTTGGGAGTAAATGAGAATAGATGAGAAGATGGCTCTTTAGGTCGATTTGGAAGGGGATATGGCACACCAGCATTAAATGATAGGAGATGGAGGATTAGTTCGGGGATGATATTCTACGACGTAATACATTGTGGGGACGTAGCGGAGACGCAGACTTTTGAGCTCGACCCAGTTAGAATTTATGTCACTGTCGTAGGCACCAAGAATGCATGGGGCAGAGGAACGGAAATATGCCAGACATGGACGAAGTGGGTACTGTAGAGCACAAAAACCGTCTAGCACCAACCTATGCCTGGCACCGCGTGGTTTTGCGGGAGCTGTCAATCTCAGAAGCAAATGATGGTAAATGGATGAGTAGTCAGGGAAGCAGGGAATGCTTGTTATCTGTGGTGTTTGTTTGGATGATTTGAAGTGAGTTGAGGTGTATGCGTTTGATACGTTTGCAGAAAAAGGGAACCCCCATACAGTTGTTTGCTTGCCTGCAATGTCTGCAACAAGGCTCTGTCTGACAGCGTCATGGACAGGACAGAAAATGTTCGTTCGATAGCCAAAGCTGACTTCAAAGCTATTGCATGTGAATTAGGCAGTATGTACCCAGTGATGTGTTGTTTGCGGCTCAAACTGATGCATAGCAATGGGCTGTTGTTGCAGCCGCCGCGTCATGTATTACTGCACGGACGACGTACCGCCTGTAGGGTTTAGGCTCGAAGGCATTCTTTGGGGCGTGGCCGTTAGAAGGCGCAGAGCATCGCTCAGCGTCGGCGGGACAGTGCAAGTTCCGACAGGAGTCGTAGGAAGCCAGGGAATTGACTGCTACATGTGTTGCTGGAAAGTGTTGCAGGCGGGCACTTCGATCATCACACTCGAAGGTACACAGCTCATTCCGGCCCAATGAGCTGTGCAACTTCAAGTGTGGTGTCTTCGGTGCGAACTGGAAGCGCATGCGGAACCGGAAATTTTGGCGTCGGGCAACTTTGAGTGCTGAAGGTGATGATGCAAACATGGTTTGAATAAACAGTCGGCCGCCTCACTGGTCGCTTTGCTCAACGCTGAATGCTATCTGCTGTGCAATAATAATGGTGCCCTATGAGTGTGCGAAGAGCATGAGTTGTGTGACAGGGTCGAAGAAGACAGTTGTCGATAGGTTCAATGGTGCGACATGGCGTTGTTGCCAACTCCGTGAAGGCCCGAAAATTTCGTTCTTCGCAGCGTTGGCTCAAGGACTATGTCGTCACATTGAACACAGCGGCTGCGCAGCGCATCGCGCAGCACGGTACACCGGCGGAAAACGGTCAGCCTTGAAGGGCGCGGGAGCGCGCGGTGACCGGTCGGACGCACGCATCACCAATCGCGCCAGATTGCCGTGTGGCTGCCGCGCCGTGGGCAACGCTGTGGCAGACAAAGGACAGTGTGACGCGGTCGTTGTTGCGGGCGTCCGCTGGCACGCTGGCAGTTTTCCAAGAGAAGTACGCCGCACTGCGCGCCAATAGGTTACTTGAAGTCTACTTTGGCAGAACGTGGCTTGCCACAGCGGCCCGTGCAAGGATGAGCATGAGAATGTGCAGAGCATCGCTCAGCACGGCAACCTGGATGAAAAGGGTCCGCTTTGGATGGTGGGAGAGTGCTTTTCTTGCAATGACACCAGGCGGTGCACGGGAAGAGGGGGTAATGAATCGGGGAGTAGGACGGACAGGGATCCTTGAGAGGAAAGTTGGACGTAGGGCAAGTGAAAGGGTTATAAGCCAATGTCTGCTGCGAGCGCGCTGTCAGGTACACATCGACATCGTTGTCAGACGGTGAGGGACCGTGGCAACCCTCCCCTGTGCAAGACGGGGGCCGGGACTTCGGGCGTCCCGGCAGCATCCTTCGGAAGAAGGGGGCTGACCGCCCGGGTGTGTGAGGCAGCACACCGAAGGTCGGGAGAGCCGTCCGCACTGGAGTTCGGACCCGCTCAATCAACAAGCGCGCCGAAAGCTTGCTAAAATGTAGAGGCAGTAACGGGTACGCTACCCTCTTGGACAATGTTATATGGATGCCAGTGGCTCTGCGGGTGGCTGACTTTGCTCTGTGCCACCTTCCGATACGTTTGAATAAAAGTGCGGGCGTCAACCAAGAGCTTTTTGTGTGATCGTTTTTGATGAAATGGAGCCAGTAGCGGATTTTCTCTGCCACTGGCCCCATGACTACAATGCCCATGCCGCTCAGGAAGACAAACTCGAGCTTCGAGTTGGTTTTCCTGAGCGGCATGGGCATTGTAGTCAGGATGTGTTTCTGTATATGAGTAAGTGAGAAATTGTTTAACGTCTTCAAAGTCGATTGTTTGGGCGTTTAGCTTCGGCGCCAGCTGACTGAGTGGCTGCTGCCAAAGGGATGCAATGTAAAGGATGCAATGTAAACGTTGCAGTGGAAGTGTGGCCTGGTGTTGGCTTGGTATTCGATGGCACCACAGAGGCCGCGGACGAAGCCTAACAGTCCCCCACTCACACACGAGCCGGGCAGACAACGTTGGCAGAAACGGTGGCAGAGACTCGTGAGGCGAAGTTTCTGGACGGGCAATGGGGAAGAGGTTGGCGCATGACAGTGCCGACGCAACAGTGGCCGGCAAACGACACAATGTGCAGAGCATCGCTCAGCACGCGAAAGGAGACCAACCGGGTGGCCACAGTGGTTTGCAGCGTTGACCGCGGCGATGTGGACGTGGTGCTGGAGAAATGACACTGCCGTCGCAACAGTGGCCGACAAAAGAAGTGAGATGTGAGGCTGTGTTCAGGCTGGTGACGTCCAATGCCACGGGCCGTTGGCTGGCTTCCGGGTAGCAACCTGAGTGCAGAGCATCGCTCAGCACAGCGGGCGACCAGTCGCACACTGAAAATTGCAGGGGGGGGGCGTGCCGCAGGGGTCCGATGGGGCATGCATGCTTGGCCGGAAACAGTGGTCGTCACAAACGACTTGCTCTTGTGAGCCCGTCCTGTCGTTAACTTGTTGGAACTACAGAGTCGCAGTCGCGCAAACGCCTGCAGGTGCACCTCGTCTTCATCGCCAGACGGTGGGGGACCGTTGCAACCCTCCCCTGTGTAAGACGGGGGCCGGGACTTCGGGCGTCCCGGCAGCATCCTTCCGCGGAAGGGGGCTGACCGCCCGGGTGCGCAGAGTGCACACCGAAGGTCGGGAGAGCCGTCGCACAGAGGCACAGGCAAGCCTGGCTGTAGCAAATGTTGGGATCACCAGTGGGAATTTTTGAGCAACGCTAATAGGTGACTCTGGCGCATGCATTCATTTCAACATGGTGGCACCGTCTGGTTTGAAACTTTTGTTCACCCTAGCTTTGCTTTGTCTGCGTCAGGTTCCAAGAGTCCGATGCCGTCTACGCACTCCAACACCGTCATCTGCAAGGATATAGATCAATCCAGTGAAAGTCGTCGGGAAAAGTGGCCTATCGTGCGCAGGCAGTGCCGGCGAGTTCATGTCGGACATGTTGAGCTTTGTCTTTGTTGGCTAGTTTGTACTTGATCAGCATGTAACATTGACAGGAGTCATGCAACCAGGCGGCATTCTAGAGGCACGGTTTGATTTGTGTTTGGCTGGGCAAAGGACGTGTCACGACTATACACTGTAGTAGACTTTCAACACTGTGGCAACACCAGCCGTGCAACCAAGTCGTCGTGTTTGCCGAGGTTTTAGCTGCATGCTGTTCCCCTCTTTGGTTGGACGATGAACACAGTCTCATGCAGCAAGGCGGGCGGACGCCGCAGCGCCGCACGGTGCATCTCCGTGGCAGAGTGCAGAGCATCGCTCAGCACGACGCGGCCTTTGCGCCAGTGTGCAGAGCATCGCTCAGCACAACAAGTTCCGAGATGTAGCATGCTTTGCACAACTTTGTTGCTAGACGTGAAACGCAACTGCACCGCAGAGGCTCAAAAGGCCACCGCCTTGGTGAAAACAATCTCCGCTGACGGCCCGTGACTTGTGACGGCCATGGCAACCGAAGCGGTGTCGTTGGGTGGTGGCACGCCGAAACGGCGTCGACGCAGTGGAGCCTCCACGGCCAACGCGGCCGAAGTGCTAACGTGCGACAGTGTGCAGCAGATACATTTGCTGCCGGAACGCCGGGAAATCAACGTCCGAGGGTTTGTGCTTGCCACGGATGGCGAGCTGCAGAGCCGCGGCCGCGGCGGCAAGGGAAAGGCCAGCAAGGAGGTTGGTGGCTTTGTGGTGGGCGATCAGCAGTGCATCATCCAGGTCACCTTGTGGTCAGAAAGTGCCCGCAAGTTTTTCCCCAAAATCATCGAGTGGCTTGATGCCGCAGAAGAAGGGAAATTTCCAGAAGTCGAGCTCACAGCCTGCCAAGTCGCCGGGTTCAAACACCCTTGCAGCAAGGAGTTGCGACGGCTTCAGTCGACTCCGAGGACGCAAGTGAAGCTGTTGGGTGCCGCGCCTGTGGTCATCAGCCCATGCGCGGCCATCTTGACAGAGAACGCCGGGGCCCTGATGGCGGCGCCTTTGGTGTCCTGTTTCCAGGGTATCATAAGCCGAGTGGAAAGCCTCATCCATACGTTGGAGGATGTGCCGATGAAAGAGATTGGGGTGACCATGAAAAATGGCTTCGAGGTGCCGGTGATGCTTTATGACATCCAGACGGAGGAGGAGGTGCAGAAGAAGGACGCAGTGACCGTTTGGTTCGGCGAACATCGCGCGCCTTTGCCAGGGCGCGAGGGCTCCAAGGGAATGGTTTGGCTGTACAGCTCGGGCTATTTGTTGAACCTCGGTATGACTGAGGGGGTGCCAAGAGGACGGCCGTTGGATATCGCCGGCAACATGACCGAAGACGACCTGGAACAGGACGAGGAAGGCTTGTAGATTCGGAGCTGCGGCAGTCCGCGCAGAGCATCGCTCAGCACGGGTTGCCCAGCGGAAAGTGAAAGACACGTATAGAACAATTTTGGGCACAAAAAACGCCGAGCAGAGCATCGCTCAGCCAGAGGACAGAAGGGCATGGCAGCGCACTGCAGCTGACGGTGTGTTGTCGATCACAGGTGCAGAGCATCGCTCAGCGCGGCAAGGATGAAACGCACACAGTTGCTGACAGGTAAAAAAAAAAATTGCAGCTGTGCCCGAGAGTCAAACAAAAAGTTGCCATAACCAAACCGAACTTAGCCACCCACATGTCATATACACCGATAGGCAGAAATGTGCCCAGAGTGACGGTACAAAGCAATGTCAGACCGGAACACCATCTCCCACTCGCTGCCAGGCACACGTCGTCGTCGACGCCAGACGGTGAGGGACCGTTCGAACCCTTCCCTGTGTAAGACGGGGGCCGGGACTTCGGGCGTCCCGGCAGCATCCTTCGAAAGAAGGGGGCTGACCGCCCGGGTGCGCGAGGCGTGCACCGAAGGTCGGGAGAGCCGTCCAAGGCAACCACATGCAGGCAAACTATTCCAGAGAGTGGGAACAAGTTGGAAGGAGATGGACCAAGATGGAAAGAGATGGAAAGAGATGGAAAGAGATGGACAGAGATAGAAGAACACTGACATGGATCGTCCCATCCATCGTGTATAAACAACTTGTCGGTGTTGTAACAGCTCCATTTCTCTATGCTTACCAGAATATGCTGGGTGCGCGGTTGGCAACATATTTGGGTAAGTAACTCACCGACAGGTGTCCTTCCATAAACTAGACCCCCAAAACGAATCCATTAAATAGTAAAATAAGGTGTCTCAAGCGGTTTCGAAACCACATTTCGTTGGAATGGGGGTGAAAGTGTCGCTACCCGTTTTCTTTGTCACTCGCTTTCTTGGTCTCTGTCTCTGTGACTGCCTTGGTCTCGCACCCTGTCTCTGTCGCTGCCTTGCTTTTTCATTCTTTGGCTCTGTCTCGGTCGTTTTTCTCGGTAGTGCAGTTCATGCCAGGTATGCTCGGGGGAACCATGGACATCACGGTGAAGGCAAGTGGCGAGGGCATGCGGACATAGTTGGAGGCGCTTCACATGCAGAGCATCGCTCAGCGTGAGGGAACGCCGCAGAGCATCGCTCAGCGGCGGACTGTCCGGGAATATGGGTTGAAGTGTTTTGGCATGTTTGAGAGGGTGTAGAAAAACGAGGGCGCCAGAGGCACTTCGATGTAGCCTTCAGGGTTCTGACTGACGCACTAAGATATAGATAGTTTGCGACACCGTTGCTCCAATGTTGGAGGAAAATGGAGGAAATGTCTGGTCATGTGCGCATAAGATTTGCAAACGTGAGAAAACGTATCAGATGCATTGGCATGGATGTATTCGAAAATAAGGGACCCCAAAAAGCAAGAGTGTTACAAGATGTTGTCAACATTATTTTCCTCTATATCAAGACTCCATCTTGCCGTTAGGGGGTGATGACTTCCACAATATCGAATAAAATCCCAGTCCTCAAGAAGTTCCATAATTCACAAGCCGTCAGGTCCATCAATCCCATGTATCACATCCTCATCAGCGGCGGACAAGCCGGGAATATGGGACAATCCGCGAATAGGGGTTTTAGACTTTTCTATTGGAACCTAAGCAGCAAGACATGGTAACGCATGGGGAAGTGACTGTTTGGGAGGCAAAGCAAAAACGAGGTAGGCAGCGTTCTATCGATGTGTCGCCAGCACGCCTGACATGTTTTTTCTTTTTCTGGTGTGAGTCCAGCAGAGAATGGCCGTCCGACTCACCGCCTGTGCTCTCTCTCTGTCTCTCTGTTTCTCTCTCTCTCTCTCACTCTCTCTCTCTCTCTCTCTCTCTCTCCCTCTCTCTCTCGTTGTCGCTCTCTCTCTCGCTCGCTTTGTCTCTTTCCTTTTCTCGCGTCCTCTCTCGCGCTCTCCGCGAGTTTGACATGTGAGTGACTCGCCGTGGCCGCATCTCTCTCTCTTTCTCTTTCTCACTCTCCTTCTCACTCTTCTCACCCCCCCTCGCTCTCTTTGTTGCCCTCGCTCGCCCGCTTTCTTTCTCGCTGGTGTCTTGTGTCTCTCTCTCGTTCTCTTCCTCTGTCCTTCTCTTTCTCTTTCGCGCTCCCACTCCTTCTCGCTCGCACTGTCTCCGTCCCGGTGTCTCTGACTGTGAGTGATGCGCGGGGGCGAGAGACTGGACTGAACTGATTGCAAGGCTCGCTTAAGAGAGACAGGAGAGAACTGGGCTCGTTTAAGAGGACTGGACTGAACTGACTGCAAGCCTCGCTTAAGAGAGACAGGAGAGAACTGACAACGTTGACCTTGTGTGGCGCCAGGTGCTGGAAACACCACGCCGCGGCTGGGTCGCAGCATGGAGGAGAGGCCGTCCTGTTTGGCATGTTTGAAAAGAAGCCAGCCTGGCGCGTTTATTCCGTCCGCGAGTGCCCCGACATGGTTGTCGCCGACATACCTGACATGTTTTTTCTTCGCCTGTGGCTTTGTCACAGCATGGCGGACAGGCCGGCGTGTTTGGCATGTTTGAAAGAAAGCCAGCCTGCCGCGTTTACATCGTCCGCGGGTCCCGACATGGTTGTCGCCAGCACGCCAAACATGTTTTTTGTTTGCCTGGTGTGAATCTCCGGAGAGTGGCCGTCCGCCTCACCGCCGGTGTGTAAGTTGCCAGGCTTAGCTGCAGCGGCGAAGCCGCGGGCGTGTAGGGCCGCGCCACGAAAGGCGGAGACGACATGTTTATAGAAAGGCACTAGGGGTGGAAGAGAGACACAGTGAATGGAACAATTTGCTGCAATGAAACCAGAGGGTCAAGTTCACCAATGGGACACACGGTCAGCAAAGATGTGAAGCAAAACCGGAGAAGTGAGCATAGACACGGTAGAAGCTGTAAGGTACGGTGTCTACCGTGGCACTACCGTCCGCCGTCGTTGCAGTCTTCTTGTCCAAACCTCACGCTAGGTGACCGAACACAAACACAGATCAGCAACAAACAATGTAGCAAAAGGCACAGGCACGGATACAACGAAAGCAATTAACACGGTGAACGGTTTCAAGGGTATCATTAACACACAGAACCGCCATGACAAGCAACCTCATCAGCACTCCAGGTTGACCTGCTACAGTCGTTTCTGCAGAATAAACATCGGAGTTGATAGCAAGGGAAGAAATAGAGTCACACAAGAAGCCGCAACCAGAATTCGCTGTAGACCAGGTTCCCAAAGAGGACANACATCGGAGTTGATAGCAAGGGAAGAAATAGAGTCACACAAGAAGCCGCAACCAGAATTCGCTGTAGACCAGGTTCCCAAAGAGGACAGCCATGACACATTGGTCTGCGGTTGCAAGTCAACCCGTCCGTGGACAGGAAGCAAGTTTGGTACTGTGTTGCTTGACGGTTGGAATCACGTGTCTGCTGACATGGTTCATGCGAAGCCATCGCCAATGCTCAGCGGGCAACCAGCACACACAGTGGACCCGCAGAATTCCAGGAAGATACAGCTTGCTCACATGGGGCATGGCCGTGCTGTCAGCAGTTTTCAGTGCCAAGGCTAGCCGAATAGACCTCGTGTTTCTTGTCAATCTCTTCACGTGTGTCTTNCTTGCTCACATGGGGCATGGCCGTGCTGTCAGCAGTTTTCAGTGCCAAGGCTAGCCGAATAGACCTCGTGTTTCTTGTCAATCTCTTCACGTGTGTCTTTGCATGCCAAGCACAGCAAGCACTGGCAAAACGTCGGTGTCGCACGGGTTGGATCAAGAAAGCCCGTACCGTAGGCAGAGCTCGCTGGAAAGCACGGCGGCGACAGAGACTGCCCCTGTGTCGGACGCAAGCATTGCTGGCAGTGCTGCTACTGGTGAGTCCTGGCACCCTCCTCTGTGTCCATGCCGTAGGCAGCGGCAANACAGAGACTGCCCCTGTGTCGGACGCAAGCATTGCTGGCAGTGCTGCTACTGGTGAGTCCTGGCACCCTCCTCTGTGTCCATGCCGTAGGCAGCGGCAACAAGCCGAAGCCCAACAACATGTGGTGCATGGGTCGCAAGCTGCGGAATCAATTGATGCGTGCNCACCCTCCTCTGTGTCCATGCCGTAGGCAGCGGCAACAAGCCGAAGCCCAACAACATGTGGTGCATGGGTCGCAAGCTGCGGAATCAATTGATGCGTGCCATGCACGGGAACACGATGGACAGAACGAAAACGACGACTGCAGACAGAGCCAGTGTAGAGGACAGAAGTTCATCAGGCAGTTACTCAACAACCACAGACAAGAGTTCGAACGCAACACCTTGGAAGAAGCAGAAAAGTGAAGTTGCACCAAAGGTGGGAAAGCATGCACAGCCGCTTCCTGCACATAGCCCGCCGCAGGACAAATCCACTGACGAAGACATTGACTTAGATATGCTTGCTCAGGCTCGGATTGGAAGTGATGTGATCAAAGTCCCCGGTGACGNATTGCTGGAATTGGAAAGGGTGGTCGGTACCGCAAGCTGCGGAGTTATATTTGCAGGCATTGGAATGGTTGTGCAGCCAGCAAGACGGTCCAAGGGCGGAGGCAGTTGACATGGCGTGTCTCCCGGACGGTGAGCGAGAAGAAGGATTGCACAAACAGTACCTCCGGCGTGCACACAAAGCCGACTTGCTAGCAGCTGATATGAAGGATTCGCAGCTCGTGCTCTTGAGCAAGCTCGTTGCTGTGTTACAGAAGCCGCTTACCTTGGACTCTATCCACCATGGCTCAGCAGGAGTCGAATTGTGGGCACTCGCAGAGGCATTCGATTTTCACTGCCTGATTTGGAGTCACGATGTGGACAAAAACGTGTGGGTGCGAGACCAGGCCAACATCAGTGATCAGGAAGCCCATGCAAGACTTCGAGACCATCCACAAGTGTTAGAACTTTTGCACCGCAACATGGGCATCACCGGCCATTATGACNATTGTGGAACGATCTGCATCGCTGCGGCCACCGTTTCCTGACACAGCTTGGACCCTAGCATGGAAACGAGCTGGAGCCAACGCAGTGTTGCAGCGGGCGGCAGCCATTTTTCAGGCACCTCTGCCACCTTTGCTACCGCCGTGCGAACCACCCCCCATTCCTCCGCAATGGCATCGCTCACGCAGGGGGAACACGGCGGGGATGAACTTCACCCAGCATTTGCAGCCAGGTGCCCATAGTGCATGCCAGCATGGTCCTTGCAGTGGCTGTGACCGAGCAACTGAACAGCCANACCCAGCATTTGCAGCCAGGTGCCCATAGTGCATGCCAGCATGGTCCTTGCAGTGGCTGTGACCGAGCAACTGAACAGCCAGAAAACAGCTCAGCCAGAGTCCCGGATGGCGGCGCCACCGCTGACACGAACGAACAATGCCCCGAGCCCATGCCAGACACATCTGCCGCAGCCGCACAGCCGGCGACAACGGCCGCAGCCGATGCTGCTGAGCCAACAACAGGGTCCATGCCCACTGAAGCAGAAGCAAACGATATTTGGCCGCAGACAAATGCATGTGAAGAATCTGAAGGCACGGCTACGGACGTCGATGTGGACAGCGTGCTTTCGTGGGATTCCGACAGGAGTGACAGTTCCAACGATGCAGATTTACAAGTTACCATCGAACCAAACAAAAGCTGGGTAACTCCGGAGGATCGAGCAATAGAGAGTTCCAGGCAATTGGCTTTAAACATCCGACCGCATCCTTTGTTGCCGTGTACGTTGCAGGACCCAGACTTGGAAGCACTAGGGGCAAACAGTGGTTTAGTGTATCCTGCCGTGCACTGTGCGTTCGACGGCTGTAGGTGGGCATCTGATACACAACCGTGTCATCCGCACTGGTCAAAAGAAAAAGTCTGGCGCNGTTCGACGGCTGTAGGTGGGCATCTGATACACAACCGTGTCATCCGCACTGGTCAAAAGAAAAAGTCTGGCGCATAGAAGGCACAACATGGACATACTCAGCGAGAGCCTGCTGCGGCAATGCTTCCATGTGCCTGTGGGCTCATCTGAAAGACAACCATGGCAAAATCTTCCACGAGACAGCGCATCGCGCAGCCGGGGTAGGGGCCGAGCTCACAATCCCAAGCCAATACGTGAATGCCTTGCTATTGAAATAAGATCAGCAAGTGCCACAAGTCGGTTGGAGTGTAGATCGCCGGACTCTGCGACGACTGCAGGACGAGTTGCAAGATGACCGGTGTGAAGCCTTGATCTGCGCATGCTGCGCCCGCATCCATGCAGGGGGCGATGCAGGGGACATTGCCTATTTGTCAGTCGAAGATTTGTTTGGCCAGCTTTCCCCAGAAAGCGTCACCTACAACTGGAGTCTGGAAACATATATGAAGCAGTACGCTACCAGCGCATGTGTCCGTGACCGCTTTGAGCAACATGAATGGGCCCGACAGCTACCTGCCTCAGTTTGCAACGGCCAACGGATTGTGTGTTGCCCAGAAGACTTGCGCTGCAAAGAGTGTGCGCCAGATAGTCCACAGCTTTGCCAAGCATGTGAGGTTCCAGTTTGTCACNACGGATTGTGTGTTGCCCAGAAGACTTGCGCTGCAAAGAGTGTGCGCCAGATAGTCCACAGCTTTGCCAAGCATGTGAGGTTCCAGTTTGTCACAAATGTCTTGAACAAATGTTCAACAAACATATAACAGCTGTGCCGGAAGCGCTAGCAAACGACAACTGGTATGGGTATCCCACGGACTTACTCTATAAACACAAAGTGCGATGGATAGAAGCCGCAGCAGCTAGCCCCGTGTGGACCTCTGTCATCAGTTACTATGTAGAAGCAGACAGAGGGCACCTACTGGAANCGTGCGGAGCATCGCACTGCAATTCGAGGCAATGTTTCTTCGTTTAGCATACCTTGGGAAGAAGTCTTGGCTGCGTTCGCTCCACAGGCATACACTCGCACACCATGGACAACGTTGCCGCATCCTCCAGAAGTCATGCGA
>BGPT01000064.1:5855-24663 GCA_003297045.1 Symbiodinium sp. clade C Y103
TTCTACATCCTGTTGCACAAATCAAATCAAAAACTGGATCCACATCAGATCAAAATCACAATTCTGAGGTCAGGATTTGGGTTGACAACAAACTTGAATGCGTCAGAACTTATTTAATATCTTGATATATTTTCATATATCTAGTAACATATTCTGCAATTCCTAGTGAAATGGTGTAACATAGGTGGTTTATAAAACATGCTGATATTACAGTTTAGGGTCTAAAAGACAATAACTATTTTGGAACTGGATGGGTCTACANGACCTTAGTAAATACGTACCAGAGGGCTCCGGTCCACACTGGTGGCTTCCGCAGGCAGGAAGAGGCTGACAAACTTCAGAAATAAAGAGGTCTAAAATGAAAAGGTCTAAAGTGAAGTTTCCAGTCCCCAACTTTTAAATCGGTCCAAANCAGGAAGAGGCTGACAAACTTCAGAAATAAAGAGGTCTAAAATGAAAAGGTCTAAAGTGAAGTTTCCAGTCCCCAACTTTTAAATCGGTCCAAAATTGAGATTTTGGGCTACTGGTAACACCATAGTAGACCTTGGAAACGGGACCCTAGGTCAGGTCTAACATGGTAACTGCTTTTTTGCTGGTTGGCTCTAGGTAAGTCCATGATAGACCCACCTCAAAAGGTCTACAATGAAATTCCTACAGTCCCTGGCTTGTACCTGAGGGGATGNCTTTTTTGCTGGTTGGCTCTAGGTAAGTCCATGATAGACCCACCTCAAAAGGTCTACAATGAAATTCCTACAGTCCCTGGCTTGTACCTGAGGGGATGCTCGTTATACATCATGATATGCCCATTATGTCACCATTTTTGTTGGTTAAATCACAATTTATTTCGTAATCCCCAATAAAGAAAGGGTATAGTATCAGACCCTATATTCATCAGCCATAATTTATCAACTATATCCCCAATCTTTGGTCAAAAGCTCTACTGTCAATAAAGGTGAATAAAGATAATAAAGGCTAAATCCCCATTAAATCACCTCAAACCGGATGGTACCACTCCAGAACTACCTTCTGACCAACATAGATGTGGAAAACCAGGACAACCCCAGCATTTGTAGATCATTTTCCTAGGGAAACCATGGATTTTCCATGATTTTCCTAGGGAAACCATGGATTTTCCCAGGGAAACCATGGATTGTCCACATCTATCTTAGTCTAACCTGGAATCAACGACCGCGGATGAGGACTATCCCACAGAGGTGGCAGTTGCGTGGAAGCTTGATCTGGGGTGCCTGGGGGTGATACCATATATCTATATATAATATATGTATGTATATATCTATATGATGAGTGATGATATATAGATATATACATTGTATATATATATATATGTATGCATGTATATATATATATATACATATGTAATATTGATTTGCATTTTTTTTATAATGGGTATTCTCTCAAGAATGTCATATAACTATTCGTATCCAACCATTTCTTCATAGCCAACCATATTCTTTATAACCAACCATTTTCTATGGGATACAATGGGTACTCTTTGGTACTCAAACACGACAAAGAGCATTCCCTGATTATAGATGCTTGAAGTAGTAATGGATTCTAATAATGGATGCTATTCCTCTACAATGGGGATTATGTCCGGTTTTCCCAGTATATGGTAATGTTCCATGATAATTACTGGATTTAACCACCAAAACTTGTTAACAAAAAGTATTTTGATGGTGATCATTTCCCTCTGGTAATCAAAGATTGCTGGCTGGGGAATCTTCATTTAGTTTGAGAATCTGCTTATGAAGACCTCTATGTATAATTAGGGAATCTCCCATTGCCATGTTTGATTGCAGGACACGGTGTGTGTGTGTGTACGTGGATCTATGTATATATAGAATATGTATATATAGAATATGTGTATATATATATATTATACATATGTATATATATATATACACATATATATATACCATCTATCCATCCATCCACTATGGCTACTAGTTTCACTATATCGCAGTTCCATAGCCTGAAGTTTGGAGCTCCAGGCACGATAGCTGCAGGGCTGTTCCTGAAGGATCCACCGAAAACAAGCCTATTCACATTCCCTCAAAAATCTCTCTAGATTTTTTCAATTCTCCATAATGTCAAAAAGATCAAAAAAGACATCATTCTCATAGATCAAAAGAGCCTTTCTTGAGTCAACTTTTCTATAGTCAAGAGGCCAGGCCCCTGGAGCTACCCCACTGGGTTCGTTTGCTTCGGACCGAAACGCCCAGTTCATTCTTCGGCTCGCCATCACCGACCGGGCCAATGAACTCGCAGGGGGACTTAGTGGGTCGTTCCTAGCGTTCGGAGCTCGGGCGACCTGAAGAGAAAGAGGTATCAATTACTTATTTATAGTTGATTTACCCATTAAAAATGGTGATTTCCCATAGTTATGTAAATTTACCAGAGGGTAATAGAAATGATGGGATATGATAACACGAATGTTTTGGTAAAACAAGGATAAACCACCCATTTGGGAATGGCAAACATACCACCTATTTCTGGTGAGTCATTGGGGATGGATGGAATTGGTGCAACCGGGAGATAACCAACTAAGAATAGTTGTAGATCAATTGAAAAATAGCCTGGCTAATTGGTTGAGATAGGGACTTATACAAGCGAATTTGTTGGGGATTATGATAATCCACAGTAGGGAAATCTATCAACCAACTGGCATTTTGTGATGATAATTGGGGATACAATGGGGATATAACCACCTGGAAATAGTTGCAATGGATAAATTACAGTAATGCCATCTCCCCAATGTTAAACGCCCACCCCCTAATGTGATAATTTCATTTAGTGGGATGTAAGATTCAACCAGCAAGAGTCGACGGTTAATGATGTAGCATCCCATCCTAGTAATTAAAAAAACGAACTGGTCCCAAATACATAGAAAACCACAGTTCCAAGGGGGTGTTTGTTAGGGGAAGGGATTCTGTCTTTTTTTTAATGTTTACAATGGGAGTACGATGAAGCCATCAACAATGGGGATTATGATGGTGATATAAAATGGAGGATTATCCATTATCATGGGGATAGTTGTCTAAGCGGGGATATAACTCGGGTTGAGAATAATGGGATATATAAATAAGGGATATGTAGTAGGTGGGGATGGATCAAAACCTATGAATTTCCATATTTTGCAGGGGTATGAACAACAAATTACCAGCTATTTTGGCGGTGAGCAGATCCGGGTCCAGGGATTTCGATCTTCAGACCTGCTTCTTCTGAATTGATTTTGAGCATTGTCAAATATTAGAATCAATACACAAATATATGATATTTACATATACAACAACAGGTTTATGTATAGATGTGATCTATGGGCTCTATATCACTTATAGCTAGTGATTGTCTATTTTTCTGATACTTAGGCAACGATCCCGCACTTGGCGAACCTGTCCATATAACTGGGAATCACTTGATGTTTTGCCCAGAGGTTTTTCACCATGAAACATGGCCGGATCGCACAGGTTTCTGGAGGGAAGATGACTAGCCTCCAATAGTCAAGTTAGTGGCGATGGAACATCTCCTGTACATGGAGCTTTAGTTTGCAATTTCATCAACCTATTTCTTGGGGATTATTCACCAAGCCATGTTGGATCCGAGTATGGGATCACCGGAGGTTTCATGGTCCATTTCAGATCATCCCACTTAGGTAAGCAGTGGCTGCGATCTACCCCCGTTGATTGTGGCTAGTTTTTGGGGTTTCACTATCCAGCTTGAAATGATTTCAGGGGGAATTAAACATTCTATACATTTCTATATAGGGGCTTTGACCCTCAAACAACGGGAATATAGTTGATGGTTTTCCTGTCCACAATGTTGTGGATTGTGACAATCCATGAGCTGGGAATTCTATTTAAAAAAAAACAGCACAAAGGGACGACATTGGGATCCTGGCAGAGCCATAAGCGGCCCATGTTTGCGATTTTTTTCGTCCGGTATAGCCATACTTCTGATGATATTGGATGACTCAGGATGAATGTCATATAGAAATTCAGTCTCCGGAAGGAAAGAAGTCCCTTGTGGAGATCAGTTTCAATAGTTAGGTGGACGAAAACGCGCGGAGTGGAGGGGTGGAACATCGGATTTTCTGTTTGATCATCCCAATGAAGAACACAGAATTACCACTGGTTGGGCGGATTTTTTGAGGGGGAACATCTACAGAAACCCATGATTTTTACCAAGTATTTAAGGGCTTTCTGTAGATATTCCCTTCCTCCAAGTCTTGGATTGTTAATTTCTCCATGGATCGTTTCTGCCCTAGTTTGCTGTGCTAAAATTTGGTGTCAATGCTCATGTCTTCAGGTTGGGATCACGTCACTCAAATCCATGTTCTATAGATCTCTATAGCAAACCCAAAAATAGGGAAACGTTGGACACCTGGAAATATGAGGTAAATATCATCGAACTGAACCATTCTGCATTTCGGAATTGGCATCTTTCTGGGGACCACTATCATGGAGATTCAACCACCCCGTTGAGGACTTGAGAAGTCATCATTGTTATTGGTTGATGGTTGAGAAGCCCTTAATCATCCCTTGATTGGTTGGAGAGTTACCTTTGGGGATTGGTTGAATCCCCATTTGCCCTATTGCAATTTCTTCATTTTGGTCACTTCTCTGAACTCAACTTTCAGAAAGGTTGGACAACAGATGCACCGGCCGATTTTCTGGTATTCTAGGTGGGTCGCAAAGCTGGGAAACGCACCATCCACGCGGGGAACGCCAAGAGAAAGTGAGAGGGAACACTGCCAGATCTGCAAGATGTATAATAAATCTGGTGAAGATTGAGCTTGTTTTAGTCATCAGGCATAAAAGCCATATGAACCAAAATAATGGTGATGAGTGATGTCACAGTCAAAAGGTTAGTTTTTGGAGAAGTTCAAAGCTGTTCTTTGAAGGCGTAAACAAGGGGTATCCAGTATCGGTATGAGCCACACAAATATTGGCTGCCATCAACACTGCAAACTGACTGGAGAATGGTTGATTGATATGTAACGTCTTGGTCATTTTGAATGAGGAATCGATTGACATCCAATCAAATCATTGTGGGCCATTATATGTATATATATATATATACATGCAGTAATCCCCAAATGGAGGAATAGCTTAGATCCCATGAGCAAAGTCGATGTCAAGGGAACATCTAAGGTTTTTTTTCTCTGGAGTTCATCTCCAGGGCCGGTCCGAACATCACCTAGAAATGGAGCTTGGTTCAAGTTCAACCCCTGCGTTTACTGGTCAAACACCCTTGGTTTTCCTGCCTGGATGCCCTATTTTGTATTGAAACTCCGCTCGTGTTTGTTGGTTCATTGAATCATCCCAGTTTGATTTTGACCTGCAAGGTGATTCCCTCAGCCACTTCTAGGTATGGGTCAAACCAAGCCCCAAACTATCCAGGTCAAGATGTGTATAATTAGATATATGATGTCTAACTATCCTTGAGAAATAATACATATATATATATATATGCCTAGCTATCTTTCTTTCTCTCTCTCTCTCTCTATACGCATATCATATGATGTGAACTGCAAGAGAGTAGCAGGGTTTTTGATCCATACCCAGCCCGGTTTCTCCTGGCAGCCAGGGGCCCATGGTCCCCCATTCCTGTCGTTGGCGCACATTGGATCAGATTCACAATCCTCTCCGCTGAACCCTCGAAATGTGGGTATATTAGGGAGAATTTGACCAGGAACATGTTTGATTTAACCAGCCAAAAATGGTTGTTTCACAATCTAAAGTAGGACTTAAACTAATCAATGAGATAAAATTGTGTCCACTTTCCCAGGGAATGATGATGAAGCCGATCCTAATTTAGCAAACCAATAGGTGAAAATATGTGAAAATAACTAATTATTAGTGAATGATCCCACAATATCGGTGTTAATTAAGCCTAAAGACCCTGTAAAAAATATATTTGGAAAGGCCCACCATCCTGCAAAATGCTTAGGGGAACGCGTCACTTTGATGACCATTTTATGTCTAGAGGTTTTCTTTCAGAAATGGAGGTTTCCTAAAATGGGGGTACCCCCAAATCATCCATTTTACATCCGGATTTTCCATTATAAACCATCAATTTTTGGGTACCCCCATTTTAGGAACCCCCCAAATGAGTAAAAAAAACGTGGCAATGGAAATTCCCATCTGCCAATGAAATGGCAATGGAATCGGTGTATTGTCGCCAGGGAGCTGAGCAGGTAGTCGAAGAGACGTTCGCTGCAAGAATCATGGGTTGTTTCCTCCCCGGGTTGGTCATGGACATTTTCCAAATCAAAAATGTGTAAAGAAGAGCAAAGAAGAGTAAAGACGGGGATATATCATACGAAATTCATATAGGGGTTTCCTAAAATAGGGGTACCCAAAAAGGATGGTTTATAATGGAAAATCCTATGAAAATGGATGATTTGGGGGTACCCCTATTTTAGGAAACCTCCATATGATCAAATATAAGATATATCCAAGAATACCAGGGAACTTGAAGTGGTTTCTTGGATATGTGGCTGGTGAGACCATCCCCCAATGGGATGATCATCAACATTCACAGAAGCGAACAGACTCTCTTTTCTGTTATGACATACGCCTGTTTTTTTGTATGTCATGATATGTCTATTGAATTCCATTTGCATGCCTTTTTGGATGTGTATTTATGATATGTCTACTGCGTTTAATATTTATAGACAGTTCTCCTATCTGCAGTCAAAATTATACACAGTTGAATCATGTTGTATATACATATATCTACTATGTCCCAGTAAACATTTTTGTCGGTTCAAGTCAAAATTCATAGCCCAGCGGGCTGAAAGTCATGGGAGGATTTATCAAAGCAAAACCTGGGGATTGGACCCGCAGAAATGGTGCGTTCGAAGGCTGTGTACAGTTGGGATTCGAGACGAAATTCTGGATGGTGAATGTAGGGGTATGAAGGTAGGCCGAAGTGTGAAACGGTTGGTGAATTCAGATAATTCATCCACAGAAATGAATAGCATCCTAGATACCCAGCTATTAGACACAGTCTAGTTTTTCTCAGGATATCTATATGCTTCACCATGGTGTGGTATCACATGACAGGTTAGAGGTCGTTTTTGTCCAGATCAAAACGCAAAACGCAAAAGTCTTGAGACCCATCCCGATGTTGCTACTGATAGTTCACATGCGATACTATGTCTCTATGTGCAACATCCTCGCGCAAACATTGACCAGTACACCCAAATTTCGGGCACCCGACCCTGATGCACGAGTTCTGATGCATCTGCGATGCCAACCGCAACTTCTCCATCAGCACAGTGTGAATGGGTGTGAAGAGACCTATGGACATCATTTGGAGGATTCTTTTTGGGCTATATATACATATCTATATATAAATATATGCACACACACACTATGAGCAAGCCCTGCCATATCTTGTCGTTTTTTTGAATTTTGACTCGCACGCCAACTGACCATCTGCTTCTGCTTCGCAATGTTTCCTTGCTGCCTGGCACCGCCCTGCCCTTTGGAAAATAGTTATCGCGCAAAATGGCAACATGGCCCGGCGCTAGGACTTCCTGGGCCGAAGCGGTGCGCATCACCTTTTCGTCACTGCCTTTTGATGCCCTTTTTGCAAGCTGCCCAGCATTGTGTGCTTTATGATAATTTTCTTGCCCAGCTTTGGAGTGGCAAGAGCTCCCCAAACTTGTTTCTGGCTAAACATGTACATTAGAATGCTCCAGTCTTTATATCATAATCATAATGCTCATTCAGTCTTTATATCTGCACTTGTGGTGGTACATTCTTCCTGTTTTCGGGTTGCGTCTTCTTTTCTGGCACTTCCATCCCCATTTTCACGGTTTACTTTTCCAATCTTGCGGGCCACACCACATTTTCCAACTTGAAGTCCCCTAAAATATCAAATGCATCAGCTGAGGTGCTCACGAGACAGCCAGAGATGCCACGCAATCTCCCTGGCCAGGCGAGCTGTGCAACTTGGGCCCTGCAGGGTCTACAAGAGAAGATGTTTAGCCCAAGTAGGAGTTCGCTGCCAGGATTTCTAGGGTTCAATGGTCAACCTCGAGACTTCACCACCGTTGAGAATGGGGTCAACCACCAATTGTTTTCATGGATTTCAATATCAGAGCAGGCGTTTGGTGGCTTAATCTGCAATCATGGTCATGTCGCTCCTACAAGTTGGAACGGGCCAAACCCCGGCTTTGTGGTGGAAGTTCACTCCCTCATCAAACGATGGTCCCACAGAAACCTGGCTGGCGTGAACTTTCAGAAACCAGTACATAGTGCGCAAAAACCATTCAGAAACCCACCCAGCAAGCGTCACTGGTTGGCAAGCACGGTGCCTGTCAGCGAGTGTCCTAGACATCGTGGTTGTGCAGTAGAGTGGTCGGGCGAAACGAGGGAAGTACCCAAAACAAAGTGTTTTTATAGATCTTTTGGTTTTGGTGTAGCCAACAAGGTGAGGCCCCCCAGTTCAAGGTTGTTAAAAACTGTTGCTCTACAACACCAGTAACCATAGTCAGATCCACCATAAACCCTAGTTGACCACTTAGTTACCTAGAAGGCCTCACCTTGAAGGGAAGGTCTGCGTGAATTCATAGAGGTTTGTGCTACCTATATGTACATGTTTATACCAGTAGTGCCGCACAAGGCGTTGGCGGAAATTTCAAAGATAGGAAAACTATAGTAACTATAGTAACTATAGGAATGGTTGGTTGTTGTGAATGATGGATGGCAAAGCGAACCCCTGATGGATCGAAAGGTGGTTGGAGTGTCCGGCTATCTATCTGTCTATCTATCTGTCTAGCTATCTGTCTATCTGTTTATCTGTCTATCTATCTGTTTATCGATCGATCTGTCTATCTATCTCTCTTTCTGTCTATCTGTTGATCTATCTGTCTATCTGTCTATCTATCTGTCTATGTATCTGTTGATCTATCTGTCTTTCTATCCTTCTGTCTACCTATCTCTCTATCTGTCTTTCTATCTGTCTATCTATCTAACTGCCTATCTGCAAGCTTGAAAACGAAGCTTTTCTGCGAGTCTGTGAAATTTGGAAGTTGAAAGCTGAAAGACGAACCTTTTTCTGCGAGACTTCCATTGTCCAAATGGACAACATCAAAAACGAAGCAATTCTGCGAGAGTTCCTGCATTTTCCGAGTGGACAAAATCAGAAACGAAGCAATTCTGCGAGAGCTCCTCCATTTTCCAAGTTGGCAACATCAAAAACAAAGCAAGTCTGGGAGGCGTTCTCACTTTTCGAAGTTGACAACATCAAAAACGAAGCAGTTTTGCGATGCTTCCTTCAAAATGGAAAGTTGAGTGCAGCTGACGGCCTCGTACGAATGCGTTTTGCGATTTTTCTATTCCATCTCTCTAAAGTACTGCGCTTGCCACGAAAAAGTGAGTCCGGGTCATACCGAAGGCTGCACCTGTCACGCAAAAGCATTTTAACAAAGCTGAAGATTTGATGCTCAAAAATGCAAACCCGTCTCAGGAAATCAGCGCCCTGACCTCTGAACATGTTTGATCGATATGTCTCTGGTACTGCGTCTGCCAAGCGAAATGCATCTTTGGAGCTCCTCTTCAAATATCCCACGCCTGCCATCGTTTTTGCAACTGCTACAAAACCCACACGTTTAGCTCACTTTTGACAAGGTGCAGAATCCCTTGGGTCTGCCTGCCACGCAGAATGACGCTCAAAAGTGGTCCGAACATGTGGTGTTTTTAACATTTTGGCTTTGACATGTGCTTCGCGCCACATATTTTTTGACATCAAAATATCCAAAAGCGCTCCGAAACTGACGTGTTTTGCACATGTCGACTTCGCAATGTGACAACGCTGTGCACTTTTTCAACATCTCAACTGCCAAAAGAGCTCCAGAGCTGAGGCGCTTTGCATATTTTGACTTGGAAATGTGCTTCGCGCCACAACGGCGCGCACTTTTTCGACATCTCAACTTCCAAAAGTGCTCCGAAACCGTCAATTTTTTTGGCCCTTTTTACTTCGAAATGTTCTTCGCGCCACTCGTGCACTTTTGAGACAGCTGATCTTCATCTGCCCAGATGGCTTCGCACCCGCCGCTTCAGCGAGCCTACTTTTGGCCCCTCCGGAGCCTCAAAACATTAGGCAGTGTTTTGCGACTTTTCCTGGATCTTTTTTCTTCTGACTTTCTCCTCTCTGATCTTTTCTCTTCCGACTTTCTGCTGTCTGAGCTTCTCTCTGCTGTGCCTCGTCCCATGTTGGCTTTCCATGTGTCCATATTGTCGGAAGTTTGATTTTTAAATTTCCTTCGACCATCCTGTATTCTGTCCGAGATTAACACCATCCATCTCTACATTCCCATCAGCAAATCATTTTGTACGGGATTTTTGCAATAAACACGCGCCACTGTTTCAAAGATGTTAAACGATGTCATCTTATACAAACCATTTTCACATCCGAATGAAAACCGAGCCGCAGGGTTTGATGGAATCTACTGTGATGGGTGTGTTGGCAGAATTTGGCATCAAGGCGCGCGTGGGTTCAAATTGGCATGTCGAACAAAAGACTTAGAATGCTTCAATACACTACCTCCAAAGTGTATGGGCACGGGGACCTACCAGGCCATTGGATGATAGACAAATGAAAATTCAAGAACAGGCAGTTATATTGGTATGAGAACTGGGGGATTCCAGGGTCATGAGAGTTATTGGATTTTGTTTGGATTGGCTAAGAGTGTGTGACCAGACAAATTTGGGTCGTGACCAGCAAATTTACTTTCTAGTGGTATCCCACATTTGAGGAGTTAGGAGGAACTACATTGTGATAAAGTGATAAAATTCAACTGGGGTATGGTCTAAACTACCCATTTCCGGTGAATAATTAAGGATGGTTTATGGTGAAGGATTTAACGCCACCAAAGGGGTCGAAAATTCAGCGCCACCAAAGGGGTCGAAAATTCAGTCCACCAACCTACAATTTTGGAAAATCCTGCTACCATCCATGTTGGGGTACCCCAGGTTTGAATAAAATGGATCCGTACCCCCATGGCAATGTTGAAGAAGACAGTCAGCTGCATCAGACAACATCAGAGCATGGAGGTATCAACCAGTAAATCACTCAGTGGAAGTTGTCAGAAACCAATTTGTGTAGACAGAAACCAACAATTTGACTTTTGAAAGTTGCAAATGTCCAAACTCAACATGGGGACATGGCGGTTTCAAACAGAGACCGCGAATGTTCATCTGTTAACCAAAATGGTTTCACCATGAAAAGAATGGACAATGGCAAAGCAGAATTGGGGGAAATTCACGGGATACCCCTGTTTTCAAAGGAAAACCTGTTTTTCTTGAAGATTTTCCCATCCATCCGTTGACCAAAACTGTGAATTTGATTGAAATTGAACCTGTTGAAGCATTTGCCGTAGTCACAATAGATGATGTTTGGATGTGATCTTAGATGATCTAAGGTCCAAGAAATCACAGACGTCCGAAAAATATGGTGACCACTTGGTGGTCAGCACAGACAGCAAGATTCCCCGTAGAATAGTTTATCTGTTCAACAGTTTCTGCTTCTGGTTGCTAGTTTCAATGTTTGAAAGTTTAAAGTTGGGATGAAGACCCCAAGTCCTTTATGGGGATATAGTAATTTCTGTTATTTTGTTTGAGTTGGGCCACCAGCCAAATAACCTGTCTAGGGGTTTATCAAATATAGTATAGCTTGAATTTATATTTATTAGCGGCTCTAGGCGCGTGGACTTCGAGCTCCGCTGATGCAAGTTCATGGGCCATTGGGTTATGATATCTGAAGCTATCTTAATGACAAGGGATCATCATCCAGCTACTAACGCATTTTTTGAGGGCAAGATTATAGCTATTTTAAGCTGTTGATAGATGTTCTATTCTTTTGGCGGGGTTGATACCCAAGGAACATCTAGGAATCTAAGTAGTAATATTTGTTGATCCACTTTGCCGGTTTTGTTGATTTCAATTTCTGCAAATCACGTTTTTTGCTGGTTGCAAGAATCTTGATGCGCTCTTGTTGAATCCAATTGTTTCTTCGCAAATCCGCATTTTCATTCCGCAAAATCCCTAACTATTTGCCGCTGAAATAAGTTTTAAATCCTTAGTTGTTTGCTGGTTTAAAGTAATTTTGCTAAATCAATTTTGAAGCCACGAGTTTCTGGCAATCCCCAATGTGTACCAGCAGTTCAATCATTTTTTCATTTTGTAAACCCAATAGTAAACCATCACCACTTAATGGGTGATGTAAAACTCGTCCCAAATAGTCGGTTGAACCAACTGGTTTAACCATGAGCTGCTCGTGCGAAGCCCATTTCCCCATGTTTTTTTGCTCATTAGATCCCCATGTAAAAAATGGTGAAAATCCCCATGTTGGTTTCAGAATATTCTTCAACAACAATCAAAAACATAGCATTTTACAAGATTTTGCACCAAAATTGGGCCCCAAATCCATCAAACATCCAGTTGAGTTTCATGATCTAAAGGAGATCTTCAGTTAAATTCTCGTTGACCCCCAAGTTGATCTCCATCAAAACCACCATGAAATCCCCATCGTTTTCCAGGGCCGGGTGGAGCCATCCGATTTCGGGCGGATCCGCATCCGTGGAGAAGAGCGACCTGGCGTTAAGCGCGTTGCGCGCGATGGCGGATGTGGGGTGTTTCCTTCCACCCATTAGTGAAAACCATAGGAAAACCATAGGAAAACCATAGGAAAATGGGTGATTTCAGTAAGACAAATGGAGGTTTCATGGGATTTATAGCTGATTTATGATAGCTGAACCATAAGATACGATGGTTTTTCACGATCGAACATTGGCGTTTTTCATCATGTTTTGTTCATGGTGGTTCGTGAAAAATATGGTTTTTCATCCTCATTTTTAGTGTTTTTCGGCCATGACTGGTACCTTGGAGGGAAGGGATTAGCTATCGTCAAATAGCTTGGGAAGATGATGGAACATGACGGAAGATGACGCAACATCATGGGACGGAAACTGATGGAAACTGATGAAAACAATGATAATTAACCATAAACGTTTAATATTCTCTATGTTCAGAAAGGGAACATCTTGGAAAATAATGACAAAACTGTTGAAACTAGGAATGTCATCACTTTTTTTGTTGGAACATCAATTTTGGCTCCTGGTAGATTGCTATTTGAACCCCACAAAAATTGCCATTTAAGGGTACCACCTTTTTTTCCAAAAGTGGCGCATTTTATGGACATGGATGGTTGAGGGTATTCCCATAAGCCAAGCCATCAAACATGCAGGGGTTCAATGAGCAAAAACCAGGGATTCAACCTTGAAATTACATCAAGAATATCAGAATGTCAACCCTTGGTCTATTGAGTCTTTTGGGCTCAAGCCTTCTGCCCAAGACAACGCAAGTGATTTTATCCATCTTGTAGATTCAAGTATATAAGCCTTAAATGAGCAGTCAACCATTTAGTATGGGGTTGGGTTTTTTGGGCAAATCTTCAGTCACATTTTGAGAGAACCTCTCTGCAACCCTGGGCTGGGGGGGTGGAGGTAGTCACATGATCCATCTGCTATTTCTGATACATCCACATTAATTCTATATATACCCTCTGGTTATTTAACATAGCCATGGAAAATCCTCTATAGATGTAGGTTTTTATGGGAAAATCATCCAAAATGAGGCCATTTTCCATGGCTATGTTAAATAACTAGAGGGTACTATATGTTTTCTTTTTTGTATAGCACATACCGGTACTATTTGATATATATATATATATAATCTATTTACGTACATACTACGTACATGTTGTATCATTTGTTTTAAATACATATGTCATATGTATGCAATATGCATATGATATCATACACATAGGATGCAATGTAACATAATATGATATGATTTGATATGGTCTAATATAGTTTGATATGATATGAAACAAGATATATAGTATTATATAGTACAATGTGATATGATATCATATGATATCCTGCACTAGCCTGACGGTCACTATATCCTAAAGTTGGGACGATCCCCGTTGACTGGCATTGTGGGTTGCGAAAAACTGGATGAAATCGCTAGCACCAACAAACAACCATGAAATTGAATCAGTTGGGAGTTGAACCAAGGCACTGATACCCCACTGTTGGTTGGTTCATTAGATTTAGAAGTAAACCCCATTGATCAACCAGCAACGAAAGTATCACTTAAATGGTATCAAAAGCTCTAGTAGCCCCCCAAAAGATAGAACAGCAATTCATCAGAAGATTGGATTCGGAATTTACTGTAACCTTTTTGCATCCTTTTTTTAATGGATACTCTATTGGATTAGCTGGAGTGTTAGTCCACCCACTTACTAATCTAAATGGGACAAGGTACCCTGGGGTAAACTAGATGGATGTGGAAAACCAATGGATTCCTCAGGAAAACCGTGTACAAATGGTGGGTTTTCCACATCTTTCTTTACGTTTACAGGAAGGTCAACCTCCACGGAACGCTTTGAGGTTGGAACGCTTTGGCTGCGAGCTGCAGGGTGTTCCCATGAAGAAGAAGGTGCCGCTCCCGGCGCTCCAAGAGCACCGGGCAAAGCGCTGGGGAGTAGGGATTTAGGGGGCTTCTTTGGACAAAAAGGGAGATTCAAGCTGAGAAAATGTGGATTTCATCAGCAAAAATGTGGATTCAAGCACCGAAACATGTGTTTTTCAGCAAGAAAGACACTGACTGAAGCATTCAACGGGAATCAATATGATTTGATCAGCAAACACACAAATTCAACCAACAAAGCAACAGGATATCATCCACCCAAGAATTTCACTGGAGACGTACGACACATCTTGGTGGACTCGTCCACAGCTTCAACTGCTGTTTTTGTGATCGACAATGGTGTGACATAGCGGAGGTTTCTGGGTGTAGCTGGTTGGTAAAACAATAATAAACCATCCCCAAAATCACTATAAATAGTTGGTATATACCATTCCCAAATGGGTGGTTTATTATTGTTTTACCCACATTATCTGGTTTTCTTGGTACATGCATATTTTAGGTTTCCTAAAATGGGGGATCCCCTAAACTGGCCCAAAACCATGGTTGTGTCATTACTGTAATAACATGATATAATTTTACATAATTTGGGGCTGCCCCCATTCTAGGAAACCCGCAGATCAGAAGTTGGTTTGATTGGTTTGCCGGATTTTTTCCCTCATGTAGTTCTTCTCAGTTGCATATCAGTATGAGCTTGGTTCTGAATAAACCATTTGCATCGAGAGAACCATAGGTTTGGGTCAAATTGAATACCATCCCCCTAGATGACGACCCTGCCATCAGTCGGAGGTTGGATTAGTTTTCACATTAGCTTCACATTAGCTTCACTAAAACGATGTTAGTTTCAAGATCTACCCTCCGGCAAATCAAACGTGGCAATGGAAATTCCACTCATTCATACATTCATAGAGGACTTTTTCATGAAACACATCATTCATAGAGGGGACTTGTCAGCCAGCCACGTTTGATTGCCGTAGAGTGCGTGATTTTGGAGGGTATTCCCAACAGCGAGCTGTGGATCTCTAAATGACCTCCGATTTTTTTCCGTCCAATGCGGAGATTCATGGGGATAAGGCTGTAACCAATGGATGACTGGTTGGTGGTTTCAACAAGTTTCAAGTAGTGTTTCTTTTGTACATTTAAACATACCCCCTGGTAAACTAACATAGCTATAGAAAATGGCCATAGAAATAGTCGATTTTCCCATTACAAATGGTGCTTTTCCATAATTATATTAGTTTATCAGAGGGTATTTGTGTTGATGATCCCACTTGATTTCGATTTTTTCAGGGGACACCAACCAGAATGGGTTTGTCATTGTTCGTGCAATTCGACCCATCCTTGTTGATGACATTCCCTTTCATGTTGGCGAGATTTGTATGTTGCCTAAAAATTGCTGAGCAAAGTGAAGCCCGGATGAACAAACACCTGGCTGAGAAAGATACTGTACTTGGGGGTGCAGTTATGGTTATTGATGGGTAAACCCATGGTATCAATCCCCTAAGTTCGGATACCCCTCTATTTGTGGCAATGGAAATGCACCCCCTTGTTTTCCCCAAAAAGTCTTGTCTCCAAATTCCCATCCAGTAATCAAGTGTCGCAATTGGACATGCCTATGAATGGAGGTTTAGACTGTAGCCGAGAAAACCATCTATGAATGTTTTTTTTTTTTTTCGGTCCCAGGTCAGAAAGGGTATCGCATGGCCAGGTTCGCGCGCGGTGAGGAAAAAGATGTGCAGATGTGGCATGACACTGGGAGAATTGACACTGTTTTTTTTCAGACTGGTGCTGAATTCCTCTAAAAAGTGTGTCATTTCTGGGCCAAGTTGTGAATTTTGGGCTTCGGTCCAAGAATAAGTGATCGCTTGAAGGTTGAGTTCTTGGGATGGAGGGATTTGGTGCGATATCATATCTGGATATGAACCAGCAGTATTATCAAATATTATCAACATTTGAAATCAGCCAGATCAGGCAATTGCGACAGATGTCCTCTTTCAATGTGCAGGGATGCTGATCAAAAACCACCCATATCCTCATCAGCAGGACCCCCCAACAACACTTGTTCATTTTCATTTTGTAGGTGCTTGAAAAACCAATTCTTGAATGATGGTCAAATCAGTTCATCATCCAAAGAATGTATCGAAAGGAAGAAGTGTTCGATCGCACCAAAAGTGAAGTCTCGCAACTCATAGTCTAATGTTGGGTTGGTCAGCTCCCAAGTTATTCGCGGCAAAATTTGATTGGAGCATGTTTGAAACCACCAACCAAGGATTCTCAGATTCCTTGAAACCAGGTTTTACGCAGACCCTCAGATTTCGATCCAGTAGTCAAACATAGCCATGGAATATCCTCAATTTTTGGATTATTTTCCCAGCTATAAACCCCAAGTTATAGAGGATTTTCCAGCCAGGCACGTTTGAGGACATGGGAGGATAGATACTTGACATTCGCCGGCTGGCTCTAGCTGGACACCAACTTTTCCTTCCGCTCTGGTGTCATTTTTCTACTGCCAAACTGGAGCTAAGTGCAGCCCCTACTTGGGTTGAAGCACAACTGACTAAAAGGGAACCAACATGACTGAGCATGACTGGTCGATGTTTTCAAATATGTTTGGCTTCTTTAGGAAACACCAGATTGTGAGTTCATTAGCCGCACTTTCTGACTCTCCCCAGTGTGCACGCACTGAAACTAGGCTGATTCGCTGTTGCTGGTGCATTCCTCTAATGAATAGCCCAGCACTCCATATGCTGGAACTAAAGCCTTTGCAGATCGTGTGTTGCGCCTCGCGTGCGCCATGGATGATACATCGCGTCATGATCTGGTGGGTTTGCTTGTTGCTCTGGCTGCGATTCATGATTTCCGAACTTTCCAAGATCCAAGCTTACTGTAAGGCTGTAAGGCACCAAAAAGACGTAATGGTCATTGATTTTGAATCGTGGTCACTGCCCAAATCATCTATGTGTGGTACATTTTTAGAAACTAATTGCACACATACTGAAATGCAGACAGTTGGATTTACCTTTCATCATGTTTCATCAATAGTTTGGGTACCCTCTGGTATATCATCAAACATGTCTGGAATTTTTAACTTTATAGATAATCTTTTCCTTTTAAATTCCAGATCAATAGTTGGGGTAGTAAACTGTCTGCGGAACATCAACTCGGCACTTGCGCGCGATCTGAGGTTAAGCATTGCTCAGGCGGATCTGGGAAGATGTGCGAAACGTAAAGCGGATCCACCATCCCCAAGTTTAGGGTTTTTATGGGTGGTATTGACCAAGATTAACTATCAATTTTCATGGGTGGTTTATGGCATTGCTTTACGAACATTGGAGTAGAATATTCCAGGGTCTGCTTTATATCTGGATCCAAGCAATCAAAACACTGAGTAATTGGGCTTTGCCCCGGCAGGTCACAGCTTTGCTGCCCACAGACGCGGGCCCCACTCTGAGGGACTGGGGAGAATCCTATCATCTGGCAGAGAAGTGCCTCGGCTGCTACTCCAACCATCAATGATGGAAACTCCATGGACATTTTCATACCACGAAAAAGCAGGTTTTTTATTGCTGGTTTTGAGATATACTAATGTATGCCGCTATCCCATTGTATCATCGACGACATTTTCAGTATCCAGATATCTTATTGTTGATTATATATATATATATAGAATGGGCTAGCGCCCAGGTGCCGCCGACCCTTTTCTTATGCTGGACGAAGGTGTTTTGGCCAGAAACTGATTTAAATATTTGCCGATTACCACCCCCATTTCACCATATAGGTCTAAATATTCGTAACCATGTAATCCCTAAGGTCCTGTTTNTTTTGGCCAGAAACTGATTTAAATATTTGCCGATTACCACCCCCATTTCACCATATAGGTCTAAATATTCGTAACCATGTAATCCCTAAGGTCCTGTTTTGCCGTGATGCTGCAGGGGATGGTTTCAAGGCTGCCATCCAGCAGTTTCGAAAGCGTATAGAAAGCTAGTTTGGGGCGAGATGGCCAAAGCCACGTGTTTTTGCCAGAGACCCAAAGCTCGCAGCNCCTGGCTTGCAGCCTTGCAAGAGCCGTGAAGCTGCAGGGGAGGGTTTCAAGGCTGCCATCCAGCAGTTTCGAAAGCGTATAGAAAGCTAGTTTGGCGCCGGAGATGGCCAAAGCCAAGTGTATTGCCCGGGGCCCAAGCCTCGCAGCCACTGGCAGGTGTGGCTTGCAGCTTTTTAAGAGCCGTGAAGCTGCAGGGGAGGGTTTCAAGGCTGCCATCCAGCAGTTTCGAAAGCGTATA
>BGPT01000064.1:26408-56292 GCA_003297045.1 Symbiodinium sp. clade C Y103
GCCAAAGCCACGTGTTTTGGCCGGAGGCCCAAGGCTCGGTTGCACTGGCAAGCCTGGCATGCAGCCTTGCAAGAGCCGTGAAGCTGCAGGGGAGGGTTTCAAGGCTGCCACCCAGCAGTTTCGAAAGCGTAGAGAAAGCTGATGGCTAAAGCCAAGTGCCGGGGCCCAAGGCTCGCAACCACTGGCAGGTGTGGCTTGCAGCTTTTTAAGAGCCGTGAAGCTGCAGGGGAAGGTTTCAAGGCTGCCATCCAGCAGTTTCGAAAGCGTATAGAAAGCTAGTTTGGCGCCAGGAGATGGTGCAAGCCGGGTGCCGCAAAACGCGCACACCTGCGGTGATCCCAGGCGCCGCCCCGCCTAAGCCACGGCTAGGCAGGGGTCGGCGGATATATAAATACAAACAAATACTTCAAATAACATACAAGTACATACAAATTCAAACACAAATCATATAAATGAATACGTACAAACACACAAAAATACAAGACAAACAAACAAACAAACAAACAAGCAAGCAAGCAAGCAAGCAAGCAAGCAAGCAAGCAAGCAAGCAAGCAAGCAAGCAAGCAAGCAAGCAAGCAAGCAAGCAAGCAAACAAACAAACAAACAAACAAACAAACATGAAAACAGGCAAACATGCAGGTATGCACACAAGTATATCATCCGCGCATACATCCATACATCCGTACATCAATACCTCCATCCATACATACATTCATACAGACATACATACATAGATACATAGATGCATAGATGCATAGATACATAGATGCATAGATGCACAGATGCATAGAGACATAGATGCAAAGATGCATAAATGCATAGATACATAGATCCATAGATCCATAGATCCATAGATACGTATAGATACGTAGATACATACAAACATACATACATACCTTCATACATACATTTCCGCATGCATGCGTGCATGCATCCAATGCACACACAAATCTACATTTATATATATATATATGTAAAGACATACACATACATGAATGATTGCCTGCGTACCTGGCCTACCTGCCTCCGTGGCTCGAGGTTCTCCAGACAGGAAGTATGTTTGTGCCTAGATATTTTTATTGACAAGTCATTTTTTCATTGACTCACCAGACGTGTCGGCAAACCAGGGGCTCACTGGCTGATAAAAACTTGTCAAGATGCACATGCGCTTATTGATCCACATGTTGTGATGGACATGGCTAATCAGCAATACATGTTGAACCTGGCGACTGTCGCACAACAAAGGTTGCCCCCTTTCCACACACGTAAGAACACATAAACTGCTGCAACAGCTCGAATCCCTCACCGAATATGTCACCGAATAGGGTTGTAAAACCCTTGATTTTTTTGTGCGGCATTGGAGCTTATGCCCGGGTATTGGCGCTGGCAGTCTATTTTTGAAGTCTTTTGTCGACCTCAGGCACTTAAATGTCTGTGTCGAAGCCTAAATTAGTCTCTGCGATGACCTTCACAGAGCCCTAGGCTCAACTTTTTCCCTTTTTGACATGGGCGCAAGCCATCTTTAAGCTGGGCAACGCTCAGCTCGAATCCGAGCAGCGTGACGAATGAATGAATGAAAAAATTGCTCCACTAGTACTTCCTCTTCGGCGACCGTTTGTTGGCTTCAAAAGATGCAGATTTTCGTGTTTTGGGTAATAGCTCTCCTTTCGTCCCTGTTTCTGGCATCCAAAGTCGGCTAGCATCAATGATATTTTGGGTTACAGGAAGATTCGCAAGAATATGGATGATAGCAAATACATGCTTTGTGCCATGAGGCATGCGATACTGCCAATCCAGATTTCTCCTCTGCGAATTGTTGCATCTAGTTTGCCACAAAGGTGGGTTAAGAGCATTTGCTCGTTCCATGGCACGGTTGACGTTTTGCCCACAACGTAGTTGCTACTGGCGTTCAAGCCCAAGCGAAAGTTGGCACACCACCTTGTCCTCTACTTTCAAAGCAAAGTGAACGAGACTCAGCACACGCAGAGTCACCATTCCCAAGACTCCAACGCCCGCAGGGAATTTCATAGCATCTGGTGTTTTTTAAGTGCAAGCGAACGTTCGCAAGTCTCTCCGCCCTCCATATCATATGATAGATTTCAGGCATGAGTCTTGGCGGGAAATGTCAAGCCTTGAGCCTGTACCTTTCATACTGGTGCAAATAGATTTGAGAATGCCTGTTCTTCTTGGTTTGAAAAGAACATCAACAAGTGCTCTACGACTCTACTATTCGTTTTGAAATTGTGTTCTCGGGAGGGTGGTTGTCGGTGGTGACGAGCAGCAGAGAGCAGGTTCATTTTCAATTCTTCTTTGTGCAGGGCAGTGTGCCTGTGTGACAGGTTCTGGGCAACTTCCAGCAGAGCCCCCGGAGTGTAACCAATACTTGGTTTGAATCTGCATAGTGTTTCATCTGTTTTTTTTCTAACTTCTTGTGCATGGATACATTATGGAAAAATCAAATATAACAGTTGAGCTGGTCGAAGTTTTGAGGCCGAAACAGTGGATACATCCGGGGACGCAGATGACGAGGTCAAAGCTCAAGATTGGCCATATCCAGTGCCCCCTCCTAGCCCAATTTCTTCAGAAACCTGCACACGTTACTATTAGCTGCTGGTTGTTTTTTGCTCGACAGTTTACACAAAGCAGCCAACGCGCTAGTGATTCGGAAGTCCTTCCTGTACAATGTCTCTGTGCACGGCCCACGTTTTCTTGTGACATGTACTTTGCCAACATGTGCTTCCTTGTGATGGTTGTGCCAGGACTTCCATGCTGCATTTATAGCTGAGATGCGGAAGCAGCTCAGTGGCAGAACGTCAGTCCATGCACTATACTCCCAGAATGCAAATTTGAACAGAATACGTTCACCAGCTTTCTTTGCTGGAACAAGACAAGTCATGACGTCTGTGATCAGGTTGCGAGGGGAAGCTGATCGAGATGTGCCTGGATCTGCGAAGGTTTGGGCATAGACCAATTTGCTTTAGACAGGTAAAAAGGCTTGCGCTGGGTTCTTTCAAATTCATTCGACTCATGTGACGCCCGTGTCAACTGTTTCAGGACTTTGAAGCATCAAAGAAGTTTTCGGGAGAAAGACCTGGGTTTGTCTTCAAGCGAGGAAGAAGAGGGCATGAAACTGAGATGTTTGGATATCACTGTCAATGGAGCATAACATTGAGCTGGTGGAATCAGTTAAGCTGTTTCGGTCAACTTGGCCAGGCTTGGATACTATCGTGATGTAGGACCCTTCGGCACTCTCAAAGAGGCTGTGACGCTTATGTTTACCAAGTCGTTTCCTACTCAACGCTTTGATTTTCAAGACAGTACAGGAGGAATTCTGCATTCGCATGGCAGAACTTGTTGAACATGGACAATATATGATAATTAATTCTGCATTCTAAGAGCGCCAGTAAACGCCGCCATCATGTCACTCATGCATAAGCTAAGCTTCCTGCATAGCATTGTCTTTGCTTTTTCTTGTTCATGAGTACAGCACTAACGGTCACACTTTCAGTTTTGGTAAGTCTTTGAGAATGCGAGGCGAAGCAGCCGCCCTCCGACGCGGTGAGGAACTCGGTGTTGAAAGTTGAATTGTAAAAGAAGGACCTTGCAATTTCCTTTGCACCTCGGCTGTTCCTTTTTTCCTTTTCAAAATCAAAATGCTCTTGGAACAGACCGTATCGGATTTGTGGGCTTTCTGGCAAGGTCTCCAGTAACTCGTTGCCAGATTTTCGACGAGCGGGCAAGGCAAGGCCTACACGACTTGCCTCTGGCGACTCTTCGTGACTACCTTTTGCCCTTTGAAAGCCGTGAAGATGCCGTGCTCGTTCGTTCGAGGGAGTTGCCGAAAGCATCCCACATCCCACATCCCACATCCCACACTTGTGCTAACACAAAGCTTGCACAGTGTTTGACACAGCTGCATCACGGGCTTCTGTTGAGGCGAAGAGAGCTTTTGATGAGGATCTTGGAGGCCTTGCTACATGTTGCAGTCCGCTTGGAAGCATCGGAGCATGTCTGAGTCATCACCATCAGCTGGAGAATAAATCAGGTCAACCAGATGATGCAGAAGATGAAGGTGATCAGGACTGATGGCAGAAACAGATAGTTTTTGCGATTTCAATGCAGGGTGCTTTTACGGCCAAGTCGTGCTTGGGTCTCTTGGGTACAACTTGCAGACTGCTTGGACCTCATACCGTTTGGACCTCATACCAAACCCTTGGGAGATGTTCACAAACTGCATCAAACCGCGAGGCAGTGTTGACTGGAAAGTTGCGGTTGTATTCAACATCAACCAACAATCAACATTGCTTGCAAGCTCCTCAAGAAGTGCTGCCGTGTGCCTGCCAGGGAGCGAGCATGGTACCCAAAACATAGCTTCGGTCCACACTACAAAATTCCATTTGGCCATCCGCCAGCATGCGATGCATCGAAGTCACAGTGCTTACCCAAAACATTTACTCTTCTCACTCTTCTCCATCAAATGACAGACCCAACAGACCTGTCACTCCACAGAATCTTAGATGATCTTAGATCCTTAAAGCCGCCACTGTCCAAGTCCTCCACCAGGATCACAGTCCCATACCAGGTTCCATCATGCAATGTCATGCACAGCAACTTTGTAATACCAAAGGCATGATCTTTTCGTATTGGCTAAAAGTCTTAAAATATTGCTGTTGCAGTCCTTGCGCTCATTTGAAGAAGGTAGCCCCAGAGAAACGCAAGCAGCGGTGTGATAATGTTTGACAGCTTTGAAACACATGATTGCTCATTGAGGCATCCCTGCTCGACCTGTCAAACTCGAAACCGGAAAGAACACGCATAGCTGCAGCTTAGAATCAATGGTGTAGTAAACACACAAAAGTGTTGGTTTTGTCTCCCTGGTCCAAAGCATCAAACAGCTCACCATGTCAGGATCTCGACAAAGAGCCTGAGGCGGTCAACGAGACATGTCCTTCAAGAAGGGATAAACCAGGGATAAAGTTCGGATAAAGTGTGACAGACTTTGACTTTGACCCTGTGCCGTTTGCATCATTCAGTGACCAGACTGACGAGGCAGAAGATCTGACAAAGGCTTTCCGTGGCAGAGATTTTAACATTGATCTGACAGTGACGACAGTGACTCTTGAATGGTCTTGGCTGGCCATGGAATGCATCATGCGATGGAGGTTGAAAAGGAAGTTGAAACAAAGAAGGCTCATCCTGTCTTGGGAACTATTCGTGACAATTCTTTCTTTTGTCTCAATGTATAATGATGTATGTATAGATATATTCAAAATCAGTTCTCTTACTGAGACACTTCATGAGCTCATAATTTTTGATTTGATTTCTTTCGTTGATTCACCGTCCGAAGGGTTCCTGTTTACCATGGTGTGCCATGGTGCAGTGTGGTGTAGCATGTACCATACCATAAAATCACTCTCAACTGCCTCATTGCCACCTTAAGTGCTCAAGGAGAAGCGGCGGAAGCGCCGCGAGGCAAAAGAAGCCGAGGCCAAGGCCGCCAGGTTGAGCCACAAACCAGGTTTGTTCTGACTAAGTTTGTCACAAAATGTCTTGTGATGCCAGGCCAGAGCTGAAACAGCTAAGAAGCGTGCCAAAGACGGATTCGGCGAAGGTGATGGAGATTGGATGGACAGCGATCCAGACAGGCGTGAAATCGAAGGTTTTCTCAAGCCGTGAAGTTATATTATGAAGGCGTACGATTGACAAAGATTCGGGTCCCAAGTTCGCCATGGTTCACCCAAATCGTTTCACTTTGGGTTGAAATGCCTAGCAGAGTATAGCACTTCTCAGGAGTGAGCAGTCGAGCGAAGAGCAGATGGAGTCGTACTTTGACCTTGTCAAACGCTTCACCACAAAGAAAACCCTGCCAGCTGCAAGTCCAGCCTGTTTGATCCTGTTTGCAGTTGTTTGCCTGTCAGCTGATTGGTTGAGAACAACTTAGAGTTTGTGCCCATGTGTGTGGCCATGTGGTCATGTGGCCTACGATGTCTACTTTGCCCTTAATCGCCCAAAACCTTCAACTCTTGAGTTCTCTGTGATTTTTGTCTCACTTGTACCAAAGAAGCATTCCCAGTACCCCCTGTTTGGCCTTGTCTTCCTTCTGCGCTGCAAGCCGATTTCTCCTTTGATCCGAGAATTTCATTCTGCCAGGTCAACCACGATCTGATAGAGTACAAGCCGTTTCGGAAAAACTTGTACATTCAGGTGTTGGAAGACGACCAGAGCAGGATTTTGACAGCTACCCTTCCCTGTCAGGTCAAGGAGATTACCAACATGAAAGACCACGAAGTGACTTGACTTTGGTAAAGACTTTGGTAAAGATTTGTGACTGAAATTACTCTCAACATGGTCTAGCGAGGTCGAGGATCTCCGGCGGACCCACGGCGACATCACTGTTAGGGGCAAGTGTTCTCCTTAGCTTCCTGTCAAAGTCAATCGGTCATGCAATTTGTAGTCCTAACGCCAAGATATGCAAGCAGAACCTGTTGCCTAAGCTGTTGTATGAACTCGCACTGAAACATGCCTGGGCTGCCTGGTTAGGCGATGCCCTCATCCGGTGAAGAGTTTTCTCCAGCAAGATGCCTCAGAAATCCTCAGAATGGTTTTGGTGATAGCTGGAAGCCTTGAAAGAAGCCTTGAAAAGATGAACAGCCCTGGTAGCAAAAACAGCTGGCAGACTGGCAGACCCTCCAGCAAAGCAGATAAATCTAGGGTGCGTGGCACAGTGGCGCAGCATTCTCAGACTCTTCCCTTTTGACCTAACTGTCGTGACTGTCGTGACTGTCGTGACTGTCGTGTCAACTCACATGTTCAGGGAGTCACCTAATTCAGGGTTTGCCTCTTGCGTGGTGGCCATGATGAAACTTTTATTAAGGGATACCGATAGGTAGTAGCATTTGATTTGTTTTACAGCGGGAAATGTTGCAGAAGCTTTGAGAGATAGGAAAAAAGCAAATTGATTTAGCGAGGACATCGGGTGCATTTTCAGGTCATTTTTGAAAGATGCAGGAATTGGCATTGAGTGCTAGGTCTGCTTCCACGACAAGAAACTCAAGAGACAACTACCTATAATTACTCTAGCAATCTCTAGCATTTCTGCAAGACAGTTTGATGAGGACGTCTTGAAGTTGCCATGATCAGTTTGACAGGAGGAGACCTATACCAGAAGAGTTTCATGAGGTTTAGGGGAAACTTCAGGAGCGGGTAAGGCGACATAGTCGCAGAGCGAGAGAGAACTACTGCAACTGCTGTTGCTGCATGTCTAGATATCTTTATCTTGAGACTGCTTGGCTTCCAGATGCAAGATCCAACCTTCCATGCTGTAAGCTTTTTCAATACTTCAGAGGTCAGATTCCAGAGATCTCTGGGGTTGAGTCAGAGTGGTTTTAGACTGAAGATCAAGTAAGTGTACATTTAAGATATGCATTCTGCCTGAAACCTCTTTCAGGGGTTCTTGTCTTGAATTTGAGCTCGTTCAGAGTGGTGTACCTGTCTACTAGATGAAACAGCCTAGCTGATTGAATCATTCTGTTTAGACAGTTTAGACATACTCGTCTCTTTGTAGGTGGCAGATTCTTGCTTCAGTATAGTAGTGAGTGATTAAGATCTATCTGATCCCAATCTAGGTGTGGCTTGCCTGAGAAGATTCTGAAGATCTTGGAAAAGCGCGACTACGAGACGCCATTTCCCATTCAGATGCAGGCCCGCACACACGCCAGAGGCACTAGAAATCTCAATCTCGATCTCTCTCTCTCTCTCTATCTCTCCGTACACATATACATATATATATAATAGTTCTCCAATGTTATGATATGTTACTTATGTTTTGACAATGTAGTATACCATGCAGTACTATATCATATCACAAAATATTTTGCTGTAGTACACATTTTTTTCTATTGTATTATATTGAATGAAATTTGATTATGTTACATTATATACATCATTTTATACTTTACTATAATATGTATATATATATATATATTTGAAATATTGTGTTATATGTTGATACATTATCTTATACTATCCAATATTTTTGGATTGTATCATATTACACGAAATTATGTTCTATCATGCTATATTAAATTATTGTTGTATTAAGACTTATCATATTGTGATGAAATTATGCTAAATTAGAAAATATTATCGCCTATTTTGATGTTTCCATCCTATTCATATGACATGTTTTGAGATTTGATTACTGTATCATTTGATATTTGATATTTTTTCACTTGACTATTTTATTGCATCATACTATTTTACATTACATTGTATTCACTCTTATCCGATGTATTCTAATATGTCCTATATGTATAGGTATTACATGATGTTGTAATATTATATTATTTCATTGTTGTATTACATGATATTGAACTATTTTAGATTCGATTTCATTACATACATCTTAATAAACTAAACTATGTTATCTTATGGTCTTCTGTGATATTATGTTATGTTATATTTTTCTATATTACATTATATTTTACTATAATATATTTTATTATATTGTATATATATATACATTATATTATGTGATATCTTTGTAAAACTAGTTAACGTGTTATAGTATATGATATGATATTATATTATGCTATATTATATTTTATTACATTATTTAAATTTTATTGTGTTGTGTTGTATTGTGTTGTCTTGTGTTGTCTTGTATTGTGTCGTATTGTATTGTATTGTATTGTATTGTATTGTATTGTATTGTATTGTATTCTATTTGACTATATCATACTTCATTGAGTAATATCATATTGTGATTTACTCGATCATACAGTGTCATATTACATTATATTATGCTGTATTTCCTTTTTGTATATTATATTAAGTTATTTTGTGGTATATTGAATTGTATCATATTTGGACTATATTACATTCTATGGCAGTATATTGCATGATATTGGACTTTATTTATAAAATCACAATCAACGAGATGATGACAGATGATGTATGCACTCAAAAATGGAATACTCTTGTGTCGTACTGCCAAAGTGCCAGTGGATTCGGTATTGTAGCATCTTCTTTGCCAACCGATTTGGACAGGAAGTTGTCAGACCATTTGACAGGTCCTCACACACTTAGACACGAACCGACACACACATGGACGTCAGGCCATGCCTGCTTTAATGTGTGGAAGAGATGTCATAGGTGCCGCAGGGTCCGGCACTTTGATGCTTCCTCCGTTCAGCTTGTTTGAGGCTTTTGCAGAAACATCCTGAAGTTTTGTTTGAGCAAACCGACCAATGGATAGTTTCTATATTGAGTGTAGTCCTACACTAACAATGTACATGATACTATGCAAAGATCCACCTCTCTATGACGAGGCTGGGCTGCTAGTGTACTATGACCTTTATGTACCTCTCAAATGCAGCAAACTCGAACAGCATCAGGGCTACAAGCATTCATTGGTAAAATTGCGCACAAGATACGCCGTGAAGACTGCACAAAGATAAATGATAGGAACTTTCACATGAAAAAACTGCGCTACTTTCAAGCAGTGCGGAGATCAAAGCAAATTCCAGCAAATAATCGAGCTTCATCAGACCTTTGGCACTCGACTCGATTCGACTTTTGATGTTCTTGACTTCTTGTTTTCCAGCATTGCGAGCAGGTGCAACATTTTTTTCCCCTTCATGCTGTGCTTCTGTCAGAATTTGACTTCAATATGTTTTCAGAGCATCTTGGCCTTTCTACACGCTCTTTGCCAGAAATTGGGGAAACTTGCTGGGACTTATCCAGAATTTATCAAAGGCACTGCTTTTCGATGGCTCTTGCAGGTGTTGCGCAGACTGGCTCTGGAAAGACCGTAGCATACTTGTTGCCGCTTATCAGGTGCTTTCGTAGACCACACTGGTGACAAGACTCCAAGACTTTTTGTTTGCTGTTTCATCAATTTCATCTGGGCCTTTTGGAGGCACATCATGGACCAACCTCCTCTTGGCAACGGCGATGGTCCCATCGGCTTTGTCGTTCTGGCCCAAGTTGAGAGTCAAAGTCGTGCCAAGCCAGTCCTGCCCATCCAGAGTGTGGATAAAAGGCGAACGGAACAGGAGTACGAGCTTGTTATACATTTCAGGATTCCTACCCAATTCTCTATCTATCAATCTATCAATCAATCTATCTATCCATCTATCTATCTATCTGTCTATGTATCTGTCTATCTATGTATCTGTCTATCTATCTATCTAACTATCCAACTAATCTTTCTATCTAGTGGATCTATCGATCTATCGATATATCAATCTATTCATCTATCCATCCATCCATCTATCTCTATCTATCTCTATCTCTATCTATATCTATCTATGTCTATATCTATCTAAATCTAAATCTCTGTCTATCTCTATCTCTATCTCTAATTCTATCTCTATCTCTATCAATATCAATATCGATACATATACATATATCTACCTACAGCTATCTCTATATCTATCTATATATCTCTATCTCTATCTCTATCTATATCTCTATCTACATCTAGATCTATATTCTCTACATTCTCTACATTCTCTACATTCTCTATCTTCTCTATCTTCTCTATCTTCTCTATCTTCTCTATCTTCTCCATCTTCTCCATCTTCTCGATCTTCTCTATCTTCTCTATCTTCTCTATCTTCTCTATCTACCTATCTTCCAATCTTCTACCTATCTACCTATCTACCTATCTGTCTATCTGTCCATCTGTCTATCTATCTATCTATCCATCCAAGTATGTATCAAATCTATTCTGGTAGCTGAAGTGACGATTGCGATGATGGTGCGGCAAGCAGGTTGCGCCTACAAGGGAACTGGCGCTGCAGATCCAGCGTGAAGCCAACACGTTCTGCAAGGCTAGCCTTTGGAATAAGCCTCGCTGCAGATTTGCTAACTTGGCTCGCTTTTGAAAGCTGTGAATCTTTAGAGAGAGAGAGAGTCTTGCCGTTGAGGCAGTGAACTTGACAAGTGTTTGTGCATACGGTGGTGGGCCAATGGGGGAGCAGCTGTCTGCGCTGAAGAAAGGACCAACGATTCGAGGAATTTGTCACTGGCAGACTCATTCTGCACATTCTGCACGAATTCACATTTGACATTTTTGGCATGGCTTTTCTTTTGGAATGGTTGTCTGGGAAAAAACACGGATGTTGACAGAGTCAGAAGCTTACAAAGCAGAACTAGATGAGGTGAGTCAAAAACTACACAGACCCGATTCATCCCGAGTCAGAAGTAAGAGTTAGAAAACAGACAGAAAGCAAACAGGACCAGACTCAGAGACAGACGGACAGCCAACTATGAGAATCCAATATTTTTTCATCAATTTTGAGCGCAAGTCCATTCCAGCTTGTGCCACTTTGCCACTTGTACTCTCAGATCCTGGAAAGACACTTAGTAGATGTGTGAATAATCTTTTAGGTTGTGCCGTGCAACTGATTGCATCGGCCTTGTTGACTTGCCTTCCTGTTTCAAAGCTTCCAAAACTAGCTGGCTTTCGAGTCCTGCCTTCCCAGTTTCCGACTCAAACCCTTCATGATTTCCCACTCAAGTTTTCCAATTTACAATTTCCTGGCCACCAGTTTCTGACTCACAGTTTGCGACTCATGCCTGGCTAGTTTCCGACTCGTACCTTCCCACTTTCCGACTCAGCCCGTTACCAGACAAACAGCAGCATGTTTTCAGTTGCCAAGCTTTCAATTGTATGATCATCGTAGCTGCTGCTTCCGAGTATCATGGTACCATCCGATTTTGCTGTTCATCACCTTGTGCCTCACTGTTCGGTAGTGTCCTGATCTTTTGCCTCAAGAACTACATGACTTGAACCTTTTTCGTCCAGGTCTATTCGCTTCGCTGGTCCACTATTCGGATGTTGCATTTTGTGCATTTTCGGCATGATTCTTTTCTCTGAATTGACACCAGCTACGCTTGATCATGATGACTGTTTCCTTATCCTTTCAGCGTACGGAAAACGGCGGTATTTTGCCATCAAACCTTATCAGTATGACACTTGCATGCTTGGGCACCTTGAACTATCTATCCCATTCAGTGCACAAGACTCTTACAACAGTTTCGACAGTCTTATGAGGGTGCAGGTCACACCCTGTTTCATCCCACTCTTAGCCTTAAAAACCCTTAAATAAGACATGATATCATTTGTAGCAACCTAATTGAGCAGGATGATTAGTAGTGAGTGCTTCTAATCATTCCATCGAAAAACTACGGGAAGGGCAAACAGCATCTATAGACGACTAGATGTGTAGAACTTGATAGAATCTTCAAGAATCGGAAAAGCTCTGTAGCCGCTGCCTAAGTTTGATCTGGGCTGTCCACAGAGTCCTTCAGACTCTCTGAAACCCAAGCGACCTGAGAGATGTCCTTGGTTTCACTATGGTTTCACTTTTCCCCGCAAATGCTGCTCCCTCTTCAGCTTTCCTGTTCACCAATCACCCACCACGTGCATCTGGACTTGAATGAATCACTCGATAGTCCAACATGGTGTGGTATAGTGTGGCAAAATTGTGCAAATGCTATGCAACTACCAAACATATTTGGCAACAGCAGGCGCGCAAGCTAGCTAAAACTACAAAGTGCGCTTTGAAGTGGCATTTGCTGCAGGTCTTTATACAAACAGCGAGATGCATTGAGAAATGGCTACAAGCAGACACAAGATTATCACAAGATTCTTCTTTGTAGGCAATTACAGCAGGAATCATTGAACAAGCTGGAAATTCGATCTTTCATATTGCACACTTGTTATCGTCAGAGTATCGTCAGTTTCTGACACCATCACAGCATGTCATCGTTTCTTACTTCTTTTGCAAGTTTCACAAGTGTGAAGGTCCGTGAAGGTGCAGAGTTTGCATCAAAGCCCTAGGAGCTGAACTTTTGGTCGGAACTCCTGGACGCCTTATTGATGCAGCGAGCTTAGAGCGCTCAGCGTCTCGCTTAGTTTCAAAGCTTGCAAGGCAGGGGGGTAGAGCACATGGTAGTTTTAAAGACCTGTGAAATGAGTGTTATTCTGTGACAGTGATAGAGGTCATACGATCCTGATATCATGTTTCATGCTGCAATTTTTGAAGGTGTTTGCGAGGTTGGCGCAGTATGAAGTTGACACCAGTTCACCGTAATTAAATAGATTGTGTGGCCCAGATTTCCGTCCAGCTTAGCAGGCTTAGCTGGCAACTGGTTAGCTGTTGAAAAAGGTCACAGGACTAAGGTCACTATGGGCTCTTGCTGCCCCTTTCTTGCCCTCTCAATGAGGTTTAGCTCAACCCCAAACGACTTGCCCTTGCATATTTCGTCATAGCGTCAATCATTGCTTTGATGAGACCCAAACCCATTCCACGATTGGGAAAACACATCAAACAAAGTCGGCTAGCCGGCAAATCCGCTTTCCACGGTTGGCAACGGCCGGGAAATTTCTGGTCTTCCATGTTTTCACTATCTTTTTCTCTCCGGGAGAGCAAAGTCAGCTGCTTTTCCGTTCGAGTCAAGCTGCAGCTGGTGGACGCGAGAGATGTAGGACCATGACAGAAACAAGAAAACCTCCAGAATAATTGGGCAGCGGCAGAATATTGGAGTGGCATACCTGCCCAGATTATGCCCTTGTTTGCCTTCATGCTGCGGGCTTTTCGGGCTTTCCTAAAAACAACTTGGACATGAGATAGAATCTCATAATTCTATCTCATAGGGGAATTCTTGATGAAGCAAGCGAAAATACCCTTCATCTAGACTCTAGACTTTATCTTGAACCAGACAAAGTCAGAGTGTTTTGCAAGTCCACGTTTGTGAGGTTGGTCTGTAGACTTCAAACTGCAGAAATTTGAGTCAGGATATGTCAAGATTCAAACTGATTTAACGCCTTTCCTGGAAGCCGCACAGGTGCTTACCTGCTCGGCGGGAAAGATCACCAACTTGCGTCGTGTCACTTTCCTCGTGCTTGATGAGGCCGATCTTCCCCTGCTCTTCAGATTGATTTGCAGCCTCCTTTCACTTTTTGTTCAGTTTTGTTTACTCCTTGTTCACTTCTTGTTCATTTCTTCAGTTCTTCATTCATTTCATTTGTTTCCGTTTGTCCCTATTCATTTCCTTGATCCGGACCATGCGCCTGACAGCAAGCACCTGGCAAATCTGAGGCCGACAGGATGTTTGATATGGGCTTTGAGCCACAAATTGGAATGTTCCTTCAAAGCACGAGACCGGACAAGCAGGCCGTGGTTGCTGTGCAGCTTGCTAGATTCCTGTATGCAGAACTCTGAGTGGCACTGAACTCAATTAGTGTTGCCATCCTTGCTTTCAACCGTGCCTTTGTTGGATTCATGTCAATCCTCACTTTGACAGGTTGCAATGTTCAGTGCGACTTTGCCGGCGCATGTTGAAGCACTGGCCCGCAAGGCCAGAGCAAAAATTTGTGAAGAAAGTGCTGGCCAACCAAGGCTTTTGTGGTGCTTCTGATGTTTGCGGGAGTATCTTTCGAACAACTTTGGGGGAAATCATTCAAGCCAGCTATGCGCAGGTTCTGAAGAAACCTTTAGAGATCTCTGTCCGGACCTTATGAAACAATTGTTCAGGAGCTTTCAACATTAGTTTGAACTGCAGAGGTTGGTGAACGAAATGCTGCAGCGTCGAACGTGACTCAATTTGTGGAGGACGGAATGCTGACACAAATTACCTGACAATCGAACATCTTACATGATTCACAAATATCGACAAATTGTCTTTCGTGGCAGGTTCTTGATGAAAGCCAGAAGTTTTATCGGTTGTTGCAGCTGCTCGGAGAGTGGCATGAACATGGTGCCGACCTGTGCCGACTGACCTTCCTGGCAAGCCGGCAAGCCCTTGCATGTGGGGCAAAGCAAAATGATGCAACATGACACATTGTTTCAATTGTTTCTGTTCCCATCATGAGCCCCTAAGCCCTAAGCTTTGAACAATACCACCACAATAATCCACCATGAGCCACGAGGTGCTATCATGATATTTGTACACCAGCAGAAGGACTGAGACCCCAGTGAGCAACCACAAGACTTCTAGAGCTGGACTTATCTACTCAGACTGACTTTTCTTCAAATCACAAAAAGTCTACGGAGACGAAAGCGATGCCCGCCCCTTTGTTGCTTCGGAATCAGTACAAATGAATATGTTATTTGTAATTTCTTTGTCATTATTCAAAGTTTACGAATAGTTTGAGGTTTTGAGCGTTTGTTGCAAAACACCGACACAGGGCGCGTGGAGATGGGCTGCAAGTTGTGGTATTTCTTTCCGAAGGACGTGGATGAGATGTTCACCGAGCTTCTGAAGTACGGATATCCTCCACTGGCACTCCATGGTGGCCAGGACCACCTTGAGCGGGCAAAGATGGTTTGTAGGCGGTGGAATGTATCCAAGAGAGCCTACGCTTAATCACGACCAGGGGATACCAGGGGTGGAAAAGCACCAGTTCTCAACAAGCTTCCTTGACTTGAGTGGTTGCCCACGTAACTCCAGAAACGAAACTCATCTCTAATGATTTGGATTTTATGAAATGGCCTACATGGGCCTACTATCCTTTCTCAAAAGCGTTCTTGTTGGGTCAATACGTAGTCTATCACCTTGGCAGGATCAACAGGATCGGGACTTCACCTTGCAAGACTTCAAGGATGGCATCTCCAATATCTTGATTTCAACCTCCGTTGCAGCCCGAGGCTCGACACATGTAAATACACCGAATACACTTCAAAGTCTCGTCCAGATAAGTAGCATTCTGCCGGAGGTATTGATGTCAAGAATGTAATCCTTGTGGTGAACTTCAAGGCAGGGTCGTAGTTGAGGGTAGATTGGGAACTGGTCAAGAGTATTTTGTTCGGACTCAACCCCAAGCGCAGTTACAATCAGTCCATAGCAGGAGCCCAACTAAACAGGCCTGTTCGAGGTGATTGGCTGTGAAGGGACAGCGTTCTTTTTGCTGTGATGCGTTCTGGTGGGTTGCCATTCCGCACATCTTCCATGAAAAAGCCACCAAGCAAACCGCATCCAGACTTACAAGGAGCTTCAAAAAAACACGCCAGAAAACTGCTGCATATTCATGCCTCTATAAGCCTCTATAAATAAATAAACACATATATATATATACATATGTGTATACATATACATATATACATAGAATGTTATATACACATTGTGTTTTTTTTTTCTGCCACATTTCTTTCTCTTGGTGGAGCAGGTGCCGATTTCCAGCAGTAGCAATTAAGGAAAAGAAGTTGTTGATGTGTTTGTAGCGTGCAACAATGGATGGGTCTTACTCGAACAGGGTCTGCCAATCTGCTAAACCAGTTCAACCATTTCGCTCGTAGTCCACACTGGATCAGCCGAGATCTGCCGATGTTGTTGCTCCTTGCACCTTCTGTGACTGGTTCGGACAATGGGTTCTGCAACCTGCTTCTGAAATGTGAATTGGCTGCACCCTAAAGAACCTGCACCAGCCAGAATCACCCATTCTGTTACTTTGGCTCTTTCTCTATTCTCGCACAAAGCACGAGCAAGTGTATTTTGAGCACCACAGAGATTCTCTCTGGGAGCAAGTGGTGAGCAAGGTAACGGGGGACTTCCAGGATAATGGAAGGAAGTTTAGAAGTCAAACTTCCGACAATATGGACAGATGGAAAAGCAGAGATGGGAAGTGGCACAGAAGAGAGAAGATCAGAGAAGAGAAAGGAAGAAGACAGAAGATCCAGGTGCGCGAAAAGGTAGAAAAGGCGCGATACATTGTATTTTTCCAATGTTTTCTGGCTGCGGAGGGTCAAAAAAGTAGGCCCGCCAAAGCGGCAGGTGCGGAGCCATCTGGCCCGATGAGAGATCAAAAATTGCACGCGGTTGTGACGTGAAGCACATTTTGAAGTAAAAACATACAAAACACTTCATCGTCGGAGCACTCTTGGAAGTTCAGCAGTGGAGAAATTGCGCGGCGTTGTGGCGCGAAGCACATGTCAAATCAAAAAGTGTTACAAACTGACGGGTTTGGAGCAGTTCTGGAAGTTGAGATGTCGAAAAAGTGCACGCTGTTGTGGCGCGAAGCATATTTGGAAGTCAAAATATGAAAAGCACACTACATTCGGACCACTTTTGGAAGTTGAGATGTCCTAAAAATGCACGCCGTTGTGGCGCGAAACACATTTCGAAGTCAAAATGCGCAAAACGCCTCAGGCTCGGAGCGCTTTTGGAAGTTGAGATGTCAACTACAACTACACTACGCTACAACGACACAAGACACAAGACACTACACTCTACACTACATTGCACTGCACTGCACTACACTGCAACCACATTACACTACATTACACTACACTACACTACGCTACGCTACAACTACACCACACTGCACTACATTACACTACACTACACTACACTACATTGCACTACATTACACTACAACTGCAAGTACGACTACAACTACAACTACAACGACAAACACAACCAAGCTACAACTACAAGTACAACTAAAACTACTGTACATTGCGCTCACTACAACTACATTACACTACACTACAACCACAACTACACCTAAAACTGCGACTACATCTACAACTACAGCTACACCTACAACTACAACAACAACCATACTACAACAACAACTACAACTACAACCACAACTACAACTACGCTACAACTAAGCTGCGCTGCCTCCAACCACTTGTCGGCCCATCAGTGGGTTCGCCCTGCCAGCCATGCGTCACAACAAACAACTTCTCCTGTAGGTTTCCTATCTTTGAAACTTCTGCCACCGCCTTGTGCGGTACTACCGGTATTCTTTTTCATGTGTGCTTCAAGAAGAAAACCAGGTAGGGGGGGCCTTCATGAACACAAGAGTAACGAATCATAAAGGAACATCACATCATCAGAAAACAAGAATGCACAGAATGCACGAACCAGGTAGTGTGGACTACAACACACTACAACCGTATTAGCACTCACAGTACACATACATGCTGCTGCTCACAGTGCCACTCACTGCCACTCGCCTGATAGTGGCGCGCCATTTGCATTTCAATACATTTCATGTAATACATTGAGGAATTTGCTGCAGGTTGCATATTGGAAGACTTTTGGCTGTCCCATTTCCATTTCCTGCCGAGCTATGCGTGTTTGCTGCTGCTTTGATGCTTCTGATTTGATGGATACTGATGCACCTGTACTGTATTGGTAACATCAGATTGCTGATGATTAATGTATATATATATATATACACATTTGTCTAACCCTATTAGGTACATGTGCCATATATTTGTACATAAATATATGTATATACTATGCACATACACGGTACATATAATCTATATATGTACACAGTATATACATGGACGTACATCTGCCATATATCTACATACAGTATATACAATCTATGCACATGCATCCATTTAATCATGTATACATACACAACAGTATACTATACCGATGTTCCTCAGTGGACAAAAAAAGGCCGCTGCTTACAAGCTCCAGTCATTTTTGACCCTGCAAAACCAAGTCCCCTGGCTGTTTAGTCATTTTGCCTGCTTAGACTCCTGAAATTGCTCCCTTCTCTTGATTGTTGCCAACAACTACTTATTGCAGCTTGCTCAGCATGTATCTACCAGTAGGACTTACAAAGGGTTCCAGGAACAGCATTATCCAATGTGCTAAGGTCCTAGCCACAGTGCAGCACTACTTCCAAGCCCAGCTTTCCAACCTAACCTCTGTTCCTCTTCTCTGACTCAAAAGCTCGTAAAGAAGCTCGTAAAGCCTTGGGAGATATCAGCCACAGATTTTCTCGAGATGCTCAGTGGCATTCCAGAGCTAGAGCTGCACATCTTGCTCGGACGCATTCATCCACAACTCAAGCATTTAATCATATTTAACCTCACTCTTCAACTTTCTTCATTTTGCTATATCTTGCTTCACTTTCCACTTGCTCTTCTTAGTCACGCTAGTTGTGCTGCCCGGTTGTTGTACCTTGTTGTGTAGCGTTGTGTAAATGGTATCCTGGCCTTGTTGCAATGGATTGTAACGTACCTGCTTCTGGTTGAGGTGCCAGACCACCTCGAAGACTACATCCATCGAGTTGGTCGCACAGGAAGAGCGGGCAAGCACAGATCTCAGGGCAGAGCTTGTTAGAGAACCGATAACAGCAAAAAGAAAAGCAAGTATCAAGCAAAAAACACAGAGATTTGTAGAAGAGGTGTACGCTGTATGTGTTTATTTCTTTTTTGTTTTTCACCCTTAAACATACTTGTTTTATCGCTTGTTTATCCTGGGTTTCTCTGCTGTTTTCTGAAATGTTGGATGAGAGTTGAAGCACCCTCCGGGCCGAAGCACAGCAAATTCAAGCTGGCTTGTCCTTCTTTGCTTAGGGCAGGCTTCGCCTACACCTTCATCCAACCTGATGAAGCGGACAAAGCACAGGATAGAGCCTTCCACAGAGGTTTTGAGCTCTTCCCTGATCTTCCCTCCCCTTCTTGCTGTAGCTTTGAGAACCTTTATATAGTGGCTTGGAGTCACAGCTCAGCTCTTGTGAATGTCCTAGGGGCCTAATGCTTTATTTCGGTTGAAGCCAAATGTGGTAAGGAATTGCCCAGTTCAGCGAACATCTCAAAGCTTTCAAACTTTTTGCTTCCTGACAGAGACTGGAGTGATTCAGTAGAGGCCTCGAAGTCTAAAAACTAAGAATATCTATCTTATAGTCCATGTGCGGAAGAACTATGGAAGTTTGGATGAAAGATGGTTGACCATAGGTGTCCTATTGTTCAACAAACCCTATTATGTAGTACTGATATGGTAAAGCAACTGGTGTGGCCTGTTACTGGTGTGGTATTCTTTTCGGCGACAAACAACTCACAGTTGTGCAAGTAGCTGGTGAAGGACATGGTGGATGCTCTACGACAATGCAATCAAGAGGTTCCTGCAAAGCTCAAATCCCTGGCGGAGGACAGCTGGACGGTGGGAGGAGAGCACCTTAGGTAAAGAGGTGAGATGATCAAACTGATCAAACAAACGAAGAACTTTGAAGAACTTTAGGTTTTGGTGCTGCAAATGCAGTCACAGATGCTGCAATGTGAAGCTTCTATTGTCACATTGTCCTTTCAAAGCCCTTGAGCTTGAAGGAGCACCAGACTGCTGTGAACACAGGTCAAGTCTTGGACCAAGTTACACGCAGCATTTTTCAAAGCCGCATCAAGATCCAAAATCATCATCGAGATCCGGAATGAACAGTTTTTTTGATTTAGCCACTGCGAGTTTCTAGAAACTAAGTGAGTTCACACAGGTCAGCAGGAAGGATCCATAGGGCATTTTCTTGCAGATGGTGACCCTCTTGAATCGAATACCACCTGCGTTCTGCAGCAGTAGCCGTAGAGGCCATGTGGGGTTGAGTGTTTTGAAACATTTGAGCGGGGACAGAAGCTAGGAAACTCTGGGGTGAAAGTGAGACGCACTCTTATGCACTCTTGTTGAATTCTGCTCCATCATAGACAACCATTGAGGCTCGGAAGCGAAAGCGCTGGGGAGGATTTGGCCAAGCACCTACACGACTTCTCCTAATTGTTCGAAGAGCTTATGTGAGTCAATGCTGAGTCAATGCCACCTTATTTAAGGCGGAAAGAGCTTTTCCTATGAGAACAGCGAAAAGAGCAGGAGAGCTGAGACTATGTGAGATTACTATGTGAGATTGGCACTTGCTGCGAGTTTGTGCTGCATGCTTGGCAATTCTGCAATTGGACAGGCAGCAGCAAGAGCGTCAACAGGCCAAGAGCGACCTTCTGATTGGGGACTTTGAGGAGAGCTGAATCTGCGATGCCATTTGCATGCCAGCTTTTTGAATGGTGCTGCTCTTTGTTTCTGTGTTTGCAATTTCTTGGACAGTGTGCTACACTCGTACCATGCACACACACACACAGGAAGAAGACGACTTCAAAGATCCTTGGTTGGAACCTGACAAGCCGAAGGGCAAAGGCAAGGGCAGAGGCAAGGACAAAGCAGCAGAGTCGGCGTCAGCGTCGGAGCCCCAGAGCTTTGAAAGGCGACTCAGTTTGCTGAACTTTGAACCTGTCAAGCTTTGTTTGTTGGGTCTTGCGAGGTCAAAATCTGAACCTGTGAACACTGTAGCGGCTGCTGCTCAAGTTGCTGCAAAGATGCAGGCTGGGAACTTTGCGTGAAGGGAAAAGATGTGACATGTGTTTCCACCTTTTTACATGCATCACAACTGCAATTGAAATGTCGATACTTTCTATCCACTTTACTTTGTTTTCATGCAGCACAATAATATCATATGCTAACTCTTGCGGCAAGCTGAAAGCAATGGTAAACTGGAAACAACGGGGCTCTATACTTGTAGAACTGATTAGACAGGATGCTGCTTCAGATGTCACGTGCAAGAGATCGCTGCTGAAAAAGCTGAGAGAGGCGGATGAATTCAAAGACAAACCAACATCAAGCAAGTATCAAAGTTTTGTTCTGCTGTCAGATCATTAGAGAGTCTTTTGGGACATTCAAAACAGAAACAGTAATTATTATTATTACAACATGGTAGAGGTATTACAAGTAAATGCCATCTGCAAACCGATGCGAAGCACAGCAAGGTTTTGGAAGAAACTCTTGCCCCTTGCAACCCGTTGCAACCCATTGCAACCCGTTGCAACCCGTTGCAACCTTTGCGCAATGATTCTTCGCCCAGTGCATACTGCGAGTCTGTCTCAAAGTACCTTCAAGGTTCAGAGCAAGACCAGCGGGTGGCAGCAAGGCCCAATTGAAGGATGGCGCAGCGGGCGCCCGATGTCTTTTAATGTGATTTTCATTGCAGCAACAGCCGCAGTGGCGGGACGTAACAGACGAGCAAGCAGAGCAGCAACGCAGAATGAAGGCCGCCTCGCAGGACCAGCCAACTTGATTCCAGAAGAGTTCTTTGGTGATGGGCAAGAACTTCAGCTAAGTTCATATCGAATGCAGTTGCTTCAAAGTGAAGCTCTGCGAAAACAGGTGCGCAGGGACCTGGGTGATGAGTTAGAGGATGAGGTCTGGGAAAGCTTGAAGGTCAATCTAAGAGCAGACGTCATGGATGCCTTGAAGGATGAACTTGAAGATGAAGTCCGCCAAACCCTGATAAAGGAACTTGGTGACGAAATGGACATGGACGAGATGGACGACATGGACGAAATGGATGAGATGGATGATTCACAAGAGGATGTAAAGAATGTGAAGGAAGCGGAGGAGGTTGATGACGACTTTGATGAGGCTGAGGCTGATAGACAATTAGATGAACTGGCCGCAAAGGATGTTGAGGAGGTAATGCTGAAATTCCCAACTTTGTCAGATGAGATGAAAAAACAAGTAAAGGAAAAGGTTTGTGAAGAGATGCGAAAGGAAATGAAGGTCGAGGTCGTCTTGGAGCTTAAGGAAGACCTACGGGATCAAGCTGAGGAGGTCCTTATGGAGGAGCTCGAAGCTGAAGCTCGCTTTGAACTTCGAGAAGAGCTGGAGGAAGAAGTGAGGAATGATTTGCTTTGGGATGGTTGAGATATGGTCGAAATGTGTTTGAGATATGATTGAGATATTGTTGGGATATATTGAGACTGGTTGAGTACTCTTGAGTCTTTCTCGAGTCACGCCAGACGCAAGGGTTGCTTCGGTTGCTTCATTCAAAAAGTTCAACTGCTGTAGCCTCCAGACTCAGAAAACTGGAGTGCTTCACCCACCGAGACGGCAGCTATCAGCAGCTTGACAGCCGGAATAGGAACCACAGGCTATCGCTGTTGCATTCGTTGCTGCAGCTTACCTTGACCTGCCTCAAGAGTCAAGTGTCTCCAAGCTGCCAAGCTGTGTGAGGTGTTCGAAAATTGTACTTTGAACATCTTTGAACTGTTTTTCAACTATTCTTTTCAGCATCAAAGATATGTGATAATACAGAACTGTAGCACATTCATAGCATATCACATCGCCATATTGATCCTACACGAGCGTATATGTCATTGATGTGTGACCTGACACAGTGGAAGCAAATCACCGCTGGCAGAAAAGTCTCTGAAGTGCTATGCTGCATCCTTGACCTGGTTGAGTTAGTTCACAGTGCACGGTTCTTTGTATCAAACCACAAGTGCTAGCCCAGCGGCTTTCCCAGTCTGATGGGACTGACAGGGACTGACAGGAACCGATAGGGACCGATAGGGACTGATAGGAACTGATCATGGAGTCATGGGAGATTTCTTTGCACGTTTCTCTTGGCAAACAGGCGGAAAATGGCACTGTGGAAGTTGAGGACTCAGGTAAACTGCCCATCCTGAGTGATGCGGCATTAAGAGCTTTGCCAGAATTTCAGCAGCTTCTTGGACCTTTGCTAAGGCACCCACCAATGGAAGTGCAGGTGGCTTTCTGTCCACGTATGCATGGTCGTCAGAGCAAAATCTCGGCCTTCCCCAGCTGCAAATCCACACTTTCACTGCCACTCACTATCACAGCCGATGATGCAGCAGCATTGTCAAGCCGACATATTTTGATCACAATGTCTTGCCCACAGCTGGCGTAGCAGCTAATTGTGCACGGATGAAGGAAGTATCATCAAGACGAGTACCAGCGGAAACAGAAAATGTGATGCCAAAGTATGTCATACCGTATGTCATACATACCGTTTGTCGGCCTGTTTGTCATACCGTAAATACATGTAAATACTATGTCATACATACCGTTCCATGGACTGAATAGACTTCTACAGGCATGCACTGACAGGTTGCATTGCATGTTGCATTGCATGTCTTGTGGTCTCTGCAGGTGCCCCTGTTCAGCCTCCAGCACCTCCGAAAGCCAAGGCCTCGGTGTAGGTAGATAGGATGCTGGGGAGTAACTGAGGAGCAGCTGAGCAGCTGAGGATGCCTGATTCTGTCTCCAGCCTTTAACTTATGATTCAATGTCCAAAATATTTTCCAGAGAACTCTGATTGGATCTTATTGAAGTTTTATTGGTCTCCTTCATTTTGTCTATTTTGTGTAGTGCTGGTCATGCGCCTGTTCTGACTGCAGCAGTGCTGGGGGCTTTCGCAGATTTCTTTTGGGGCTGTCTTGCCGTGTGAAAAAGGATGGCGTGGACTGCATTCTTTTGCAATCCATGGGAACAATGGAACAATGGAACAATGCATGCTTGACCTAGAGACCTAGAGCCAATGTGGCGATTCTTGACTTTGGAACAATGAGTCGTTGATTGATGTTGTCAGCACAACTTCCATCTATATAAGGGGCAGCGCCTTATCGAGCCTCGTCTTGTTTGCATTTGTTCTCACTGGGCTTGGCTTTGTTGAATGCACCACTGTTCGGTGACATGTCAACTGCGAGCAGCAGGCTCCACTGTCCCGAAAGACGGACAAGGAGCTTGAGGAGCCATGCTACCGCTATGTTCAAAATGGATTTAAAGCTTGAAGCTGAACTGGTTTTCGAAGAGCAAGTGTAAAACATGAGGAGCTGCAAGATGCTAGCAACATGCTGCAGCCATTGGATGCCATTGGCTGACACGACTTTGAGTTTCCCAACCGCTCCTGCATTGCGAAGCAGGAACAAGCTCGTCAGATGGCAGAAGATACCTTGAAGAGCTTGCCGGAGGAGGCGGGCGCTCCGACTGTCAGTGATGCGGTCTGTAGTTTCCGGGTTTTTTTGTGCTGCTTTGGAGAGACAATTGCTCTATGACAGAATTGCTCTACGGCAGAATTGTGATGCTGATGCTGCACCTCCAAGAGGTTTTCGGAACCTTTTTTACCCATTTTGATCAGTTTCGAACTTCATAGATCATATCATATCGATATGTAGATCTAGATTTCGACAGATGGAGAGAGATAGAGTGAAAATAGAGATGGAGACAGAAGGACAAAGGGATAAAGTAGCGGAACAAAGTGAAAGTCCAAAAGACAGGGGGTTGCTTTCCTACCGAACATGACCAACACGCCTTTCTTTGCCAGAGGGAGAGGGAGAGGGAGAGGGAGAGAGAGAGAGAGAGAGAGGGAGAGAGAGAGAAAGAGAAAGATAGATCGACAGATTACAAAAGATGATAATGATAGATATTATGGAAAATATAGGTACTGATAGATAATACTGATAGAAAATGACAGACAGATAATGATGGATGGATGGAGAACTATGATGCCCGTCGGCAAACAACTATATAATAGGTATCTCATGGTTGCATGCCCACCAAGAAGCACTTGGGCACGTTGGAAATCGAACGATAGCCTATCTTAGCCTACGAGTCCTCATGCTTGTCGCACACAGCACCGTACGATACTGTCTTAGGCATGAAGCACAACTCGGCTGTGCCGGGTGGACCCTCTTACTGGCCAGTTTTGCAAGGACTTCATTCCAATTCTTTCCGCTCCTATTTGTATGTGACTTGTCCTCCCTGTTCAGCTCTGAATTATCCTACTGCATGCTGTGAGGGAGTGCGTTCAGGTTCGCGAGAAACAGCTTCCTGCGTTGACTGAGAAACTGGTCATCAAGCTGCGAAAAGCAGAGCAGGACTGGTTGAACCCAACAAACAAGCAGGTTGCATCCGGTTGCATCTGAGCATTTGATTCTTTCTGCGCTTGCTTTCAGATGGAGGAAAAACTTGCAGAGGCAGCTTCTGCCTTGGCAAAGGTGCCTGCGCCACCGCCTGTGTCAGAGACGCTAGGCCGCAAGGACAGCGAGACAAGGCAGGATCGAAGCAAAGGCAAAGCAAAGGCAGAGCTGAAGATTTGCAGATGCTGCACAGATTCTGTACAGATCCTCCACAGATTTTCTGTGCTCCAAGTGCTGCCAAGTGCTTGCCCCAAGGAACACCATCAAAGAGCCAGAGCCAAGCCCTGTGATGAAGGCTGCGCACAGTGTCCAATAAAGTGGCTTTGAGTGTCCTGGTTTGCGAGCTGTTGTGAGGCCATTCCACTTGTTCCTGGTGTTCTAGGACAAGGACTGGTTCCTGCAAAAGCCACTTGTTCGCATTGGCATTGCCTCGGGATTGGGTCCCTGCGTAGATTGCAAGGTGGCTGTTGCAGCACTAGTGGCCACAACCAGACTCCAAATGGCACCCCTTTTCAACCCGTAGGGTGCGGATTGTTACACTGCAATCTAGGTTTTTGTGTTCCTCAGTTTAAGCCATAGTCCTTCTTCGAGGATTTGTTAGATCAAAGTTTTTCATAAGTTGGAAATGTGTGCTGGACTGGCTTTTGCAGTTTTTGGGTTGTCCTGCCCAATCCCTGACCAAAGGCGACAATGGCCGCCCTTCTTGTTTTGCCAGATTCGAAGCTGTAGGATCAAAAGCATGCTGCAGTCACATTCAGCAAAAAAAAGGCAAACGTTGCCAGGTCACGAAAGCGATTGAGTCGCTGCAGACCAATGCAGCCTCCTGGCACCATTGGATCAGGGTGGGTATAATGAGAAAGGTTGGTGTTTCAACGCTCCCATGCCAATCCCGAATGCGCCATTGCTATGCAGGCAGTGCCTGGAGCTGGGACTTCGCATTTGGCAGAAGAAAAGGCCCAACGAACTCTGCGCATCTTTGCACCCTGAGCTGACAGCTGTTTGAATCCCACTGCAGTCGCAGGAGGGTCACTCCTGTCACTGCAGTCACTTTGCAAAAGTCACTTAGCAAACCTTGTAGCAAGGCTGCCAAAATGCTGGGTGGAAAGGCCAATCTCTCATTGCGAAGCTGTGGAGCCGTTGTTGCGGTTGTTGAGCTTCTGCAGTGCTGGGGTCTTGCAGGACATTCCAGCAGGAATGCACAGCGACGAGTTGGAAATCAATGACTACCCTCAGATCGCCCGGCAGAAAATCACTCATCGGGACAGGGCCCTTCTTTGAAGTGAAAACAGTCACCAAAATATCAGCAAGCTCCTCGATCCCGCATTTGCAAACAGATGATTTCCAACTGTTCTCATTGGACCCCCACTTAAATTTAAAACTTGGATCTTTGTCAATCCCATGCCAATGCATGTTGCAGCGAGTTCCGTGACAGGAGCCGTTGGTGGCAATCGAAGAAATGACGGGTGCCAAAGTGCAGGCCAAAACTCATTGGTCTCGTTGCACCTACAAGAGTTTGAACATGTTTGTGAACATGTTTGAACATTCCGTGAAATGCTGCGCATCCTTCAGGTCAAGGGCCAGCACTTTGCTTCTGGAGCTCGCATGCCAGAAGGCAGGGCAAAGTTTGTCCTGAACTCAACCTGGTGGCCTGTGGGAACGCTATGGACGCATTGGTGGTTCGGAACCTGTCCCTCCCCATTGAAATCAATAGAACCTTGATGAACCTCTGGCCAAGTATCTGGGCATGCTGGACGGCGCAGGAGGGAAGAAGCTCTATGTCGAGATTATTGGTGCGCCTGCTTATTTTGCATTTTGTGATATTTTGTCGCATTTGCAGACACGTACACCTTTTATACATAACACACAACAGCGCAGTCTGTGCCGTGTTGTGGGGGCGCTTCGACTCATTCCAGCGGTCTCCTGATATTCCTTGGCACATAAGGTCCAACTCAGGTTTCTGTCTTGAAAGCCAAGCACGAGGTCTACAAAATGATGGAGGCGCAGAGCAAATGCCAGTACGGTCTGTGACCTGTGAATCAAACCTTGTCCACCTTGCTCTCATGATACAAGCGTCCTCAGCCCGTTTGCTTCAAGTTTCAACATCAATATCATCTCAAGGGTTACAATTCGAGGCATGATTGTTATGGTTGTGGTCTTTGTTTTTCTCAGAGGTTGATTGCTGCTCACAATCAATATTCACTCCCGCTGTTCTGTCGGTCATCTTCATCACCTTCCCAATCTGCAGTTTTTTCTTGTCATCATCAATCATAAAGACAACAAGAGTGACAATCAACATAAGCAGCAGCATGATCTGGATTGTCTTCTGAAACGCCAAGCGAGACTTGTCATTATCTTCGTCATACTGTGCCAGGGCTCATGCCATCTTCATCATCATCATCATCATCATCATCATCATCATCATCATCATCATCATCATCATCGTCATCGTCATCATCATCATCATCATCATCATCATCATCATCATAATCAATCCTCATCAATCCTCATCATGGTTACCATTGTCATTGCAATGACTGTGATTTTTCATCACGAATGTCACAATCCTCACTGTCAGCGTCAGCATCATGGCCATCTCTACCATCATTTTTGGCTACCGATGAAAATCATTTTAGTTGAATTTGTTTATATAGTATCAATTTATTGAATCTGATTCTGGTATGATTCTAATATGATTCGAATACGATTTCTGTTCGCGTTCATCCGAAGGAGAGTGATTTGTCGTTATCCTGATCCTTTCCAGGGTCCAAGTTTTTCAGTAAATATGAATTGCATGGCGAACATATAGACAATGTACAGTAAACCAATCAAAACACCAACATGAACATTAATATCCGTGTAAGAGTTGTTGCCGCCATCGCCGTGGCTATTGTCATCACTATCACCGTCATCATCAGCATCGTCATCATCATCGACTTCTTCGTCATCTTCCTCCTCCTCCTCCTTCTCCTCATCACAGTTTCATCCAATGTCGGTGCTGCGAGAAATTCCCAGCAGCAGTGACAGTTGGGTTTCAAGCTCTGGGTCTGGGAGTGGTGCATCGTTTTTGCTAAACCAAAAAAACTGGAACGGAACTGGCACGCTGGAACCCTAGAACCTTGGAACATCTTGGAACCTGATGTTGGGTTGCAAAGCTGGGTTAATCTGCAGTGGGTCTCAAATTCTTGTGCTCAACTGGTAATGGTCAGTTTCAACTTTGATGGTCACTTTTGATTGAATATCTCATCGTGTTGTGAGGCTCTGGCGATCAGAACTCTGAACATTCCTGGTCTCACTCGGGCTGTCACTGGAACTCCTGGAAGGCGAGAGCTGGAAAGGTGGGAAAGGTGAAATGTTGTGATTCAGTCGATTGAAGATTTCGTTGCCGGCAGATGTGTTCACAAGTGCTCCATCCGACCCGGTTGAAACAGATGCTTTTCCATATACTTCGTATATACTTCGTATATGTAGAAATGCAAATTCTATTGGATTTCTTTGTTTGGTTCGAGTATAAGAGGGAGACCAGGGAATCAGCTTGGGAGGGTGATCGTCAAAGTCAATATGGGAGGGTGACAATCAAAGTCAAATTGAGTCAAATATGCAAAAGAATGGAAGTTTGATTTTGTCTGCAAGTTTTCTATGTAGCTTCTCTCACTGTTGGTCCCGATGCAGATACGTGGATGATGGGTCAAGGGGTCAAGAATCCGTGCATTGTCAGTAATATGCACCGCCTTGTCATCAGACTGGAACTGTTGCACTGCGTACAAGATTTACTTGCTGCAGTACGTATGTGACTTTGTGAGTGTATGCATATATACAGATATGACTCAGATACATATACGGTGCATATATTTTATATGCATATGAGCTCATATGATCGCAGATGTACATACGTACATACTTACCTACGTACCTACGTATACATACGTACATACGTATATATGTACATAAGTACATACGTACATACGTACATACGTACATAAGTACATACGTACATATGTACATACATACATACATACGTACGTACGTACGTACGTACATACGTACATACGTACATACGTACATACGTACATACGTACATACATACGTACATACGTACATATATACGTACGTACATACGTACATACGTACATACGTACATAAGTACATACGTACATACGTACATACGTACATACGTACATACGTACATACGTACATACGTACATACGTACATACGTACGTACGTACGTACGTACATACATACATACATTGCATACATTGCATACATTGCATACATTGCATACATTGCATACATTGCATACATTGCATACATTGCATACATTGCATACATTGCATACATTGCATACATTGCATACATTGCATACATTGCATACATT
>BGPT01000064.1:56374-136374 GCA_003297045.1 Symbiodinium sp. clade C Y103
TTACATTACATTACATTACATTACATTACATTACATTACATTACATTACATTACATTACATTACATTACATTACATTACATTACATTACATTACATTACGTTACATTACATTACATTACGTTACATTACATTACATTACATTACATACATACATACATACATTAATTACATACATACATACATTAATTACATACATACATACATACATACATCAATTACATACATACATACATTAATTACATACATTAATTCCATACATTAATTACATACATTAATTACATACATACATTAATTACATACATACATACATTAATTACATACATATATACATACATTAACTACATACATTAATTACATACATTAATTACATACATTAATTACATACATTAACTACATACATTAATTACGTACATTAATTACATACATTAATTACATACATTAATTACATACATACATACATACATTTATACATATTTATACATATTTATACATATTTATACATATTTAAACATATTTATACATATTTATACATATTTATACATATGTACGTATACATATACAACATATTTTTAATGTATATTCATTTAAACACATACATTTGCATTTATATAAATACGGATATATACACATATTTACATGCATATACATACAAATACATATACACATTCATTTACATATATTTACATATATTTGCATATATATTTGCTTGAATATGTATATATATGTATATATATATGAACCTTTCTATAAATACATGTGTATATATATAAATTCATTTAAATATATATATATATGTGTACATATACATGACTGTTTACACACACTTACATTCAGAAGATCTATTCAAAGATATTGAAAGATTTTCCTTGTTGTTCAAATTTATACATATACGAATAAATATAGATATAGATATTAATTTACATATACACACATACCAATACATTATTATCTATGGACACATCACTATATATATATATATGTATTTTTATTTTTACATACATTTACATATGTATGTATATATCTTTATTTGTCTATATGTATGTACATGTCAGCGCAGTCGCATACAAATATATAAATGCATATTTTTATACATTTGATTACATTTGTATATCTTATACAATGTAAACACTTATATTTGTACACGTGGGTGTATGTGGCGAAACCCGTGTTGCCTGTTGAACACAAACCCATACGCCCCATATTATGGCATCATATCCCATGTTCACTCATGATCGAATTTTTTGGTGGTGGTTCGGCTTTAATACTTCCAGTAGTTCATCCCAAAGTTCAATTGTTAAATCTATTTTGTGCGTTTAAGTCCCTATGTTTCAATGTATTTATTGAATCCCGAAAATTCAAGTGCTAAATTCAATCCAAATCCCATTTTCCATCTTCAAATCCCAAATTGCTCAACATTTTTTTGTAATTAATCAATTTATCCTAATTTGTTCGAATGTTTGATTCCAAGTCTTCTTTTCAATTCCTCTTAAGGACATATTGCCAATTGAATTTTTGGCTGCATTGTAATCATTCGCCAACTTGTTGCCAACGGCTACTTTGGGGATGCTTCCCGGCAATCGGACCGGAATTCCAGTGCGGTCACGACGCGAGGTCATGATGAAATCATCCCAGCAAGATAATACTTCCCCAAATCACATATCCCAAAAACTATCCCATGAAATGGAGCACAATGTGGTTGGGAACCTTGTGGTAATATAGGGAAAATCGATACCCATAGCTCCGAACCGCTCCTCCATTTCTTGTTCTATTCCATTAAACTCCTATTAAGTCTTTTTAAACCCCATGAAATCCTATGAAACCCCTACCAAATATTACTAAATCTGATGTAAAGCCGTGAAATCGCTCTGGAATCCAATTACATCTCAAATTAATCGCATTATTTCTTTTACAATCACGTTAAATCCGATAAAATCACATGAAATCCCGCACAATCCTCATGAGCTCCTATAAAACCCAACTAAGTCCCATATGAACCCAATAAATCCCAATAATATGAACCCAATAAATCCCGATAAAACATGTTAAAAAAATTACACCTTCTTGCGAACATCCGCGCCCCAGTCGCCTGCGCCTTGGCCTTGGCCACCTGCGCCGCCACTTCGCCCGCAGCGCGTTCCACCGCGAGGTCGGAGGCCACCTCCGGCGGTGATGGTCAGCCTCCTTGATGGCGGTTAATAGTGGTTAGTAATGGTTTCGCAATGGTCAATGGATATTAACGGTCAATAATGGTCAATAGTTAAGACTGGCTTAATGATGGCGAATAAGTGTTTGATAACTTCAGTTTACGAATGACTAATAATACAGCAAGACCCTGTGGTTTGCCCCGGAAAGTTTGGAACGGTGTTCAAACATTGTCTTTCGACACCCCAAACGAACAACCCTAAAACCTAAACACTTAAAACTCTGAGTCCTAAACCACAAAACACCGTGTATACGTAGCATTTTCTGCGATCTCTCCTATCATGTTCGACAACATGGCATCCTCAATGTTTCAGTCTGGGCAAACCACGGGGCCTGCGCGTAATAACGGTTCATACTCGCTAGTAGTGGCTTAATAATTGCTAATATCTTTGTTTAATGGGATTGTATTTTTAAGTAAATTTCAGAAAACTTCAGAAATCCTGGAAACAATGATTTAGTAACTCTATAACCTCGGTCTCGAATGGTTTGGAATGGTTTTAATAATGGTTGCTCTGGTTAATAGTGGCTAGTAGTGGTAAATAATGGTTAATCATAGCTCATACTGGTCTGAGAATGTCTCAGTTTTGAATGGCGAATAGTGTCTAATACTGGTTTCATGGTGGTTAACGTTTGTTATTAGTGGTTCATAATGGCTACAAATCCCTCCCCAGTTTTTGGGGTTTTCAAAATGTTTTACATTATTTGATGGTTCATCCCAGTTAACAATCATCACCCATTCATGTGGTAAGTACTGGCTAATGATGATTGAGATTGGCTATGAATGGCAATTAATGGTGAATAGCTGTTCATCATGGCCAATAATTTCTTATCATGACTAATCCCAACTATACTCAACTGTCCATCCCTAATAATATACACCTGGAGGTTTTTTGAATATGAGGTGGTATTTAATATCAGGGTGCGAAGCTTCACCGTAAGAGTAAAATAGAACCTTAATACAATATATGTTCCAATCCGAAAATCGACTAACTTCCTTTTTAACAATCCAATCAAAATATTTCCCAAAATTGGATTTCGAAAGTTTCCCTAATCTTTAGAAATTCGAATATAGAGTATAAGAATTGCAATTTTAAAGGGCGGACCCTAATAAAAATACACCCCGGGGCTGATGATTTTTTATTGTTAAGGGGTGCACCCCTCAAATGGGATTTTCATGTTTAAATTGTTTTCCCAAGGGGATCAAGTACAAATCAAGTTGACCCAACTTGAAATTTCCCAAAATTGGAAGCGAATCTAGTTTTTAATATTTGGCGTACGTTTCTTAAAAGGGAGAAGGGATTATTAGTGGCTAATAGTGACCAATACGGTGGGGTTTTGAAGGGGTTAACCATGAACGGGACCATATTCGGTGGCATTCGATGGCCTCTACGATGAGTGAAGGATGGGAACTATGTTTGAAACCAGTAAGATAGAAAAATAATTTTCACAAATAGTAGTTCCAAAACGAATTCTCGGATCATATATGAAATTTCTTTCGGATCGGGGTTTGGACAGCACCACATGGATGGAAGGAAATATACAGGCAGCTGTTTGCATCTTAGTGTCCAGAAAGTTCAATGGCACATAACTTAATCGCAGTTCCAACCAGGGTTTGGCATTTATTTGGTATAGAACCCATCGAATCTGGGATTTCACAAGCCAAAGTGTGGCTTCAACTAGCCAACAAAAAAACATGACACTGCCAAAACAAACTAAAGAATCACGATTACAGCAACTGACTGATGGGACAAAGCAATGTTTCTTGTTGGCAAAACCCTATGTTGCTGCTGGCTTCCCTAATTGCTGGCGAAATGCGCACGAACAAAAAACGCCGGCAGAGATTTGAGGGACAAAAGGCGTAAATTGACCAACAGGAAGTGCCTTCCGCAGAAGATGCAATCATTTAGATGACTGCAGTTTTTACTATGATGTTGATGATGATGAAGATGAGAATGGCGGTGACGATGAAGACGAAGACGAAGATGACGATGAAGATGAAGATGATGATGATGATGATGATGATGATGATGATGAGGAGGAGGAGGAGGAGGAGGGGGACAGTGATTAATATGTCGTTTATGTTTATGGCTGCGACTATGGTTTGGTAAACGAACGAGGCTTGGTGTTTGACTTGGTGGAGCACAAAAAAAACGGTGGATTCATTCAGACAAGGTGAAGAGCACACTTACAGACAAAAGTTTTCCTTTGAAACATGTGAAATCGGCCAGCATCAAACGACAAAGGTTGAAATTCAACCAAGACACATGAGAAATGAAGTGGGAGTGACGGAAAGAAAGCTCACCGGAGCGTAAAGAAGCGTCGCTAACCCTGAAAAAATTGCCACAGTGAGGAGGTCCTGCAGCACTTCATGGAGGCAATTAAATGCATTGGATCTCATCCACCTTGGAGTTGGCTGCTAATTATGAGCGTAGCGCAAACCATTTGTCGTGGTCACAAATGCAGTCCTGCAAATCGAAATCGTCAACACTCCTGCGATGGAGCATCATAATCACGAAAGTGCGATACCACAAGACGCTGCATGGCTTGGCTTGCTGACTTGCCTTTGCGGCTTCGCTTTGCGGCAGTTCTGCACTGCATTCCACTGGGTCATACCCCTCTTGGGCTATCCATAAGCCAAGGCAAGTGAAGACACCTTGGCCGGCCTCGAGCTGGAAGCCGCTCAAAGGCGCCAGCAAAGCTAGCAGCTTGCTGCAGATCCGATCTATTGCCAGCAGCATGCCATGCCTGGCTGACGACCCCATGGTTGCCAGAGCGACTAAGCTATAGACTGCTTCAGCCAGGCGCGCAGGTGGGTCTGATCGACTATGGGCATGGACATGGCACCGCAGCGGGTTGGGAAGTACGGATACCTCGTCGGGCGCTGAAATCAGATCCATCGATGGAGCGAGGTCCTACAAGAAAAGGTTGCCAGTGTATCACCGGTCACAGCTCCGATTCAGCGATGGCGCTCGCCATTTACTGAGCGGGCGCATGCTCAGAGTGAAAGTGCCAGGGGACTGCTTCGCCCCTGCGCTCCTCAGCGGGGCGCAGCCTTTCTTGCGGCTCTGCCAGCAAGGCGAGAGCCGGTGCGTTGGTCACCGCGTAGGCTGGTTTGGCCCGAGCCTGGCAATCAGAGTTACTTTTGGCCTTTAAAGGTTTCAAGGCCTTCTGGGCTGGAGCCCCGGCCTTGGACATCTTTTCAAACGCAAAATCCAAAAGTTTGCCATCGACCAGTTTCTGGCAGGCCTTACATGTAACCACAGCGCAGCATCAGCGGGGAAACTCATTTCATCAAAATAATTGCTGCAGTAGTTCGACCAGCCTGAGCAAGGGCGACAATTAATTTACACATATTTACACCATTTTTTGTCTGTCAGAAGCCTAAAAACAGTCTGTTTTTTTTTTTTCCCCGCGACTACCAGAGTGTTTGGACATTCAACAATGAAAAACAAGGTCAAAAATTGCCAGAAATATTGCGATGCACTTTCAAACGAGAAACAAAGCAACCAGATTGAAATAAGCCTTCCCGACTTGCTCCCACAAAAAGGGAACAGTAAATGTCCAAAAGAGCCCCCATTCCGTCAAAATTTGTTCAAAAGAAATTAAGAGCATATTTCTAGAGAAGGTCCCCAAACAGAAGCACAGCTTTCAAGCCCTCCCCGCATGAACGGCAACGGACCTGCGCGAAATCAAGGGCCAACGATGAGCGTCAGCTCTAAATAATATACAATAACTCAATGTATTAACACTAAGAACAATATAAAAATACTAGCAGTAGCAGTCATCATCATAGATTAAACATTACACTCATGCAATACCAACTCATTGTCTGTGTATATCTTTATAGTAACATATACCCTCTGGTTATGACTAACATAGCCATGGAAAATCCCCAAACTAAATGGAAGTTTCTAGCTGGGAAAATCATCCAAAATTAGCCATTTTCCATGGCAAACTGTTAAATAACCAGAGGATAATTAGTTAACTCCTCATACCCATCAGATCCGCGCCTGACGCCGGGGGTCCATGGTTGGCCCTGCCCCAAGTGGGCCACCTGCAGGGCCCAGGTGTTGAAGAAAGATGCCAGTTACATGGGGCAGCCACTTGGAACTGGTGTGTATGTAGCTGTACATACGAATATGTATACATATACATGTATATATTTACATATATACATATACATATATATGTATATAATATATGTACATATATATATATATATACACAGATATAGATGTATATCTATATATACATAGATATAGATGTACACATATGATACATTCATATACTACAAACGGCTGTGCCTGAAAATGGTACCCATGATTCATGGCACTTCGAATTGGAGGTTTTGACCATCCGCAATGGTGGTTTCAGACTAAAAATCACTTGGACTTGACAAGTGGGTACCTCTAAAATCCCATCGTTTACCGTCTGGTAAACTGTTACATTATGGAAAATCACCTTTTTTCATGGGAAAATCCACTATTTCTATGGCCATTTTCAATAGTTATCTTAGTTGACCAGAGGGTATCATCTTGTTCCCTTTCAAATAAAAATGACATTTTGGATGTCCGCTTTGTGTGGGCAAACCCCATCATGAAACTTCCTTCTCCAATGCCTCGTGTCTCAAATTTTGGAACTCCAGCCCTCCGATGGCGTTCATCCACGATTGTCGTTTTTCCTCATCATTTTCCCGTGAATCATTGGTAGTATTGTTCCATTCTCATCCCATTATCTTTTATCCCATCAAATAATCCTATCAAAAAATCCGATGAGAATCTCTATTGTTGGTGAAATATCCCATTAGAATATATATATATATGAATACATGGGGGTTTCCTAAAATGGGGGTACCCAAAAAATGATGGTTTGTAATGGAAAATCCTATTAAAATGGATGATTTGGGGGTACCCCTATTTTAGGAAACCTCCATATTAGAATCCTACTATTTCATTCCTTCTCCCATGAAGAATCACCACCCCCCCCTCCCTCGCCATCGCCAAACCCGGGCACGCCACCTCTGTTTGCCTCCTCGAAGAGCTCTTGCAACGCGGCATCCTCGAGTTTTTGTGGTTTCATGCCATGGTCATATGGGTACAACGGGATCGCAAGTATATGTATATATATATATACAGTATATACATATTTGGGGGTGTCCATAAATGAGGGTACCCCAATAGCTGGATGGTTTATTTCATGGAAAATCCGGATTGAACATGGATGATTTAGGGGTACCTCCATTTTCGGAAACCTTCATATCATGGTTATATACTGTTACTTCGGGGTTCTCTCCACTTGGTAGATGGGTTATACCCCTGGTTGTACATGGAATATCCCCACTTGTATATGGGATCATCTGGGTGGCATATGGATTATAAACCACGGATCCGAAAAGTGAGATGCACATCCAAGTAGCCTCCAAAGGGTATATCAATGGTTGGTGAAGAATGTGTGTAGTATGGTGGTAGCATTTATGGCCACGATCATGGATATTGTATTGTTGCATTAGAATAGCGATTTTCATGCCTGTATATATATATATATATACTGGCCGTCATTCCAGTGACGTCAAGACGTGAAGTCATGATCAATATCATCCCGATTAAATACCCCATTAAATTTCCATGATTTTTCCTTAAATTCCCTAATTCCAAATCCCATAAAATACCCATCCAAAAGTGTGTTTTTTTGTCGCATCCCAACCCCCACTCTGTCCTGCTCTTCCGGAGTCATCCCCTCACCTTCCACCGTCTCGGTAGTCGGTGCCTCGTGCTGTGATTCTTAGGCTACCTCTGTGACCACTGCACTTCCAAGATATATTGTATGGATATGGGATTTAATGATATCTCATTGATATAATGATGGGAGATGGATATCAATTATTACATCACTTGGGTATAATGGTCACTACTATTGGGAATATGATGGGGGTGCAATTGGTATGTAAGTAACAATCTGGGATTGTATGAGTGGGAATTAATGGGGATATTCCATGGGATTTAAGGGTGGTAGAATGGAACAGTTTTGGAAAATAGTGGGACATTGATCACCAATATTAGATATTTGGGTGTGTTTGAAAATGGGGTATGGACCCCCCTCCTTATGGCCATTTTGAAGCGGGAAAATGACAAATCCGTTGGATTTTGGATGGTAATCACACATGGCTAGCTGGGAAATCCCCTACAAATGGAGGTCTTAATGGGAAAATCATCCATAAATCGGCGAGTTTCCAGCCATGTTTCACTACCGGAAGATAGAATTAGGTCAATATTCCCATGATTGACCAGTTGGTGGTCCAGCCACCCATGACTTACATCATATCCCTGGCCAAAGATCTCCCCAAGAGAGAAGCCCCAAAAGTGGCCCTGCCAAAAGTAATGGTTCAATCAGCCACTAATGATTACTGCTTTGTAACTGCATTATACTCATTATATAACCGGTTCTATCCCAGTTACTAACCACTTACCCTCCAGTAAATTAACATAGACCCTGTCAGATAGGGGTTGGAAGATTAGTGAAACCACTCAAAATTTGGTATCTTCTGGGTCTACATTAATTAACCAGAGGGTAACTAATCCCATGGTCCATCGATTCGGAGTGTCCAACGCATCCACTGCGCCTTGCGGTCCGGCACATCGCCGGACGGCTGCTCCTCTTCTTTGAGCAAGGCCTGAAGCTCCAAGGGAGGCAAGTGGAGCTGGGGGATGCATGTGTTTGTACATATGTGTATAGGTATAGATCATATACACACATATATGTAAAAGTATTATATATATATATATATTGATAGTATAAATATATGTGCAGAATATGGATGGATGGATGGATGGATGGATGGATGGATAGATAGATCAATATCTATGGATCAATAGATCAATAGATAGAATATAGCTTCTCGAATTATAGAATGATATTATAGATAGAGACATAGGATATATGTACGTTTATCATTCTATAATCATGATATATCATGATATTGGTATAGATTCATATCATTAATATCATGACATCGAAGAAATTTATCATGACATTGCTTGCATTTTTGTCTCTGATGCCTCGTAGATGTCGCTGGCTTTCCACTCTTCATCCACCGTGTCGTACCTGGCGATTTGTTCAAATTCCTGGCTGCTTCTGCTGGTTTCCAGTGAACAAGATCTTGGTGAAGTGATGTTACCCTCTGGTAAACTAACATAACTATGGAAAATCACAATTTTTAATAGGAAAATCCACTATAAATGGCAATTTTCAATAGCAAACTGTTAGTTTACTGGAGGGTAAGTGGTGATCTGACCATCTCATCATTTGGCTGCGGGGTGGAAGATTCAGCACAAAACAAGCCATGATGGCGACGCCATGATGGCTGGATCCCAATTGTGCTTGGTGTTTCACCCCATTCTTGTTGAGTCAAACCACTCACCAGCCATAGACAGGAAAGTCAGGGTCTCTATTTTCCCACGAAAGCAACTGCGACTGGGCCTTGCCATTGCCAGCTTAGATTAGATGGTACAAACTATCAAGAAGAGCGGCCATCTTGGTAGTTTATTTGTCTGAAAATGGAGGATATCAACTAAAAATGATCATGTTTTAATCGGGAAAATGATGATCAACTGCCAAAATTACACAGAAACTGGGATGATGCACATACCCCGCGAAGAGCTGCGAGAACGGTACCTTTTCTTCGCAATGCCTGGCCTTGAAACAGGCCCTGTGCTCCAGGTAATCTTTGTACAGGTGGAAACTGAGCCGGGATCCTGGGTAAAAATCCAGCAATTTGTGGATGGTATCCACCAAAAATTGCGAGATGTTCATCAGCAAGACTCTGGATTTAGATGGATTTAGTAAATTTGAGAATTGCTAACAATTCAAAAGTGGTGGACTAATCAATGACAATTGCAGTTTGACTAGCAAAACTGGCGATTTGACTCAAAAAAATGCTTTTTCACCAAGAAATATGAGGAGTTTTCGCTAGCAAAGGTAGAGATGGAAGCAGCAAGAATGCGAAGGGAAGTTCCCCAGGTAGACAACTGGCTATGTTATGAGGAAGATGCCAAATTGGCGCACCCAATTGACCAATCTCATCCCCAAGTCACCGTTAAAACCTACCATCTGGGGATGGTTTATACCACTGATTTATGATGATTTTGGGAACGGTTCGAATGACATTGGGTTGACCACAGCGGCTCCACTTTGCACCAGGATCATCACACGGGGGAAATCGCCCATCCGACTGTTCCACAAGTCACCTGGATGGAAAATACCATGGGAAATACTCTGAGAAACATTGACCCATGCCATCCGATGTTTGCAGGGCCCCGAAAAATCGCAGTTCTGTTCAGGATTCATCTGAAAGCATTCGCTGGTTTTTGTTCAGGATCCAGACTCCTGTGTGGATACGACGCCATCATTGATCCTCTTCACTGGGTGAACCTCGGCCAATGTTCGCGGTAGAATGGCTGCAGCGCCACAACTGAATGGAACAAAGACATGTCAAGACTTCCAAAGTTAGACTTAAGAGTACTAAAGACTTTGAGGAAGTTGGGCTAAGTCCGGAAGTTGGGGGGTCCCCAAAGTCATCCGGCCTGCAAAAATGGTCCTTTGTTCCCCTCTGGTTGTTTAACATATGGAAAATGGTCCATTTACAGGTGATTGATGATGATTTACCTATCAAAAAATAGTGATTGTCCATCATATCCCATTAAATTCTATCGAAATCCCACTAAATCCTATCAAAATCCCGTTGAATCCCATTAAACCACCATTCAATCACCATATTTGCCACTTTGCAAACCCTAGCAAATACCCCTAGGCTACAGCATCCATTTTGGTCATCCCCAGTTGGAGCCCGGCCGCTGTTCATGTCCTCTGACGAGATCAAATCATCCTGCAATGTGGGGGATATATAGGAAAAATGGCTGGGAAAATGGTGATTTTGCATGGGAAAAGATGGGAAAATACACTATAAAAGGAGGTTTATAGCTGGCCAAACCAGAGGAAAACCATGGGACAATGGTGATTTAACAAAGGAAACTGGGGATGTTTCATTGGATTTTGTTGCTGATTTTAATGATAGCTAAGTTGGGGGCCACATAACTCCAATGTCACTATGATTTATATATATATATGATACTTCGAACGAACAAGTTCATGGTGTTAACCAACAAACATCACTGGGGGAGGCCCCCCTTGTGCAGATTGTTTCAAGTCTCTCCAATGGCTGGCTTGAAACAGCCATTGACCCACATGGAGCTACATACAGCAAGAAGCAACAGGAATGACATGGATGGATTTACGTTACCCTCCGGTAATCAAACGTGGCAATTGGAAAATCCCCTATAAATGGTGGGTTTTCCATTGCCATGTTTGATTACCAGAGGGTACATGAAGTTACAATCAAGAATGGATTGATACATTCAACATACCCAGGAATTCGCAGGAGAATCGTTTTTTGGTGATGGTTCTATCCGCAGTTGATCTTGGACCCTTTGCATCATTTGGTGGCTCGAAAATCCTGTCGCAGGCTGGGCTGGAAAATTCATGGGAAACAGTGGCGTGTTGCAAGGCAACACACAATCTGCTACTGTGGTCCAGTACCCCCCAATGAAGCTGCCCAGGCGTTTCTACTTTTCCCCAGGCAGCCTCGTCGAAATTCGGGAATTCAAAGTCTCCGAAGACGTTTTCCATGAAGTGCACCTGGGCACCACCCCGGCGACCCTGCTTGGACTGTCAGGACTGAGGACCTTTCAACCATCCAACTTGTTCCATGGCTAACCTTAGACTCCCTGCCCCCCCCAAGGAAATTGGATATATAATGTTTCAGATTATCATCAGTATTGATCATTATTGTCTATTGTTATTATTGTTGTTTTTGTCATTGTTACGTTCTGTATATGCATATAATTATGTAATTATATAAGAATATGTTAGAATATGTTATATCAATATCTATATCCCCACTTCACCTTCCTGCGACCCCACAGTCGCTGGGTTTGTTTCCTCTCAGCCTCCGGGCATCCGTCTCGGCCATGTGCCGCCGCGTCTTGTTGGCGCGGATGATTTCTTTGACCTCGGCGTGCGCTCCCAGCCACGGGTGGTCTTCAGCTATGCATCATGGCAATATCCCTAGGAAAATATCGAACAGGTGGTTTTTGATATGATTGAATCATCAAAGAACTGTTGTTTTGAAACATCTTTTGTTTGATGATTTGACCCAAAGATGGAAGAGATTCTCGTTTTGATTGGGTCAGAATGGGATAGCATCAGGGTGGATGTGGCGCCATGTCTGCGCCCATGTCCCATCATGGTTCATCATGACCCACAATGTCTCATCCATGTTTGGAGGGAGAATTCTGATCGAATGTGATCTGTGACAAATCCAATGAAAGTCGAAATAGCACAATCTCTTAGTCACAATGTCGCAGCAAATCAGACCCCTGCATCTTTCTTATCATTCTGATACAATCATTATTTTTTGACGCAGCCAGAAAAATACCAATAGACCTTGACCCCAGCCAATGATTGCTCCCCAGTCTCAAGTATCAGTTCAAAATATTGATAAAGGGAGCAGGTTCTTTTTGGTCTGCCATTGCTGAATATGTTGCCCATGTTTGTCGTGTTTTCGCAATCTCATAACTCTCAAGCACTGCGTTGCAGGTAGTATAGGTAACAAACCTTGGAAGGAACATCATACTTTGCAGGATCTAAAAACTGCCCGATTTCCTGGTTTTCCGCCCAAATATCCCCACTGATCATCATAAAATCACGATAAAATCACCATAAAATCACCTTTTCCTAGTGATTTTCTACCTTGATCCCCAAAAACATGACGCGTATGACGTTTGCGTCAAGGCCCCCTGCCCATGGGAAGTTTGCAAGGTCCACCCTCGGTGAAGTTGACGGAAGTTGACGCACAGTTCACGTGAACTGTTGGCTTTATGGAAGTTATAATGAACAAATAAATAGCCAACAAATAGCCAAGTTAATAGGGTTTATAAACCAACAAACATAAGCAGCCCAACAGTTATAACCTCCAATAATATGTTTTTTTGAACCAACTTATCACCGGGGGGCCGACTGTATCAACCAAACCCATTGAAAATGAGAAGCATCATGGAAAAAGATAACAACAGTTGTGGGTTCTATCAGAACCAGATTGTGGAAAAACTGCTATTGTCATCACTTTTTCATTTGGCCAAACAAACATCAGATGTGATACCCATCAGAGAACTGGCCTTTTTTGCTAACTAAACTCCACACATTTCAGGGTATAGCAATGTTCCACTATCCTTCACCAGTCGGTTTGCAAGAGTCATGAAATCACCAAAAAATCTCATGAAATCCTTCATGTATAATTTAAGAATATTTTACAAAAATGTCAACCACTTATTATTATCATTATTGTTATTATTACTATCATTAGTATTCTCAACTTAATATGTTCAATAAAATCCCACGATGAATCCAGCCATGTCACACCCCATGCTTCGCCGCTTCGCCGCTTCGCCGCTTCGCCCGTCCTCAGCTCCCCCACGGCATGGCTTCCTCGGAGCGGCTCGGCATCCAGATCTTCACCTTGGCAGGAACGCCCGGAATTTTCGCCGTGGAAAACGGGAGATTTCACCGTAAAAAATTGGGAAAAATGGAGATTTGACCTAGAAAAATCGCAGGAAAATGGGACTCAACCTACAAAAAATGTTGAGAAATTTCACCGTGCTGGTTTCCGTGAAAAATTGGGAGTTGAACAGGAAGTGAGGGAGAAAATTGAAGGATGTGGCTCAAGTATCAAAGGTGAAGGATTTAAGTAGAAACAATGGGAATTCAACCATGAAAAATGGCGGTTTGACCAACAACAGTGGGGGTTTGACAACGAAAAGGAGTTAAGCCTCAACCAAGGGGGATTTGACCAGGAACGGTTAGGATGCTTGCGCATGGAAAAACGGTGACTGAGACTTGAGCATGGAAAGTTGGGATTTGACCAATTGTCCAACTCATGTGTTCAATTTCAGGGTACTCAAAGATACCCAATCCCATCATGTCGGCAGGCGCCAAACCATAGATTACGTGAAATTACCAGAGCGTATGTAGCATTAAAATTGGTACCGCCACGTTGATAAACTGAGGGGCTTAGCGCAATCCTGAATCACAAAAATAGATGCATCTTACTATTTCAAGATGCGAAACACACATTCAACGGTATGCCAATGGACCCAGCACTATGGATCATTGCTGGCACTTAACCATCCAATTTGGAACCAGTAAATGATCATACCCGCCAGGCCCATCAGCTGTGCCCCCTGCAGTGGTGTCAATGCCACTGGTGGCCAGACCTCAGCGAGTTTCTGTGAACCAAAACCGCTCAAAGCCTGACAGAGATTGAACCAAGTAACCAAACATCCGAACATCATCAGCATCAGCATCATCAGCAGCAGCAGCAGCAGAAGCAGAAACAGCCGCAATTTATATAGCTAGTTTCTGTGATGACTAATTCAAAATCAATATAGCTAGTCAATGGAGAATCATCCATTTACCACTCAAAGAGGATGGAAAACTGGGCTGTGACCGGACCCATGTATATGGGTAAGAAAATCATGGTGAGTCCATCCAGTTACACATGGGATGTTCATGCACATGATTTCTGATATAACGATATATATGGTGCCGTGTTCCGTGTTGCTGGCCCCCCCCCCAAGGGGCGGGGGTCCCCAGGTAGCATCCTTGGCAAGCTATTTGCAGCATTTCTGAGGTCCAGCCTCATACTTACTCGGTATTTGCAGCATTTCTGACTTTCAGCCTTTCATTTACTAGGTATACGCTACCTTTTGGACGACCTACATAGTAAATACATTCCCTCCAAGTACCTACGTACTACCGAAAATCATATATATATGCTACGTATCTACTTCCCATTTACTACCTATTTACCTCCACAACACTACATATGTTGAACGTATGGTTCCTGCATACTATTGATATACTACACACATGCTTCTATATCGTACCTTTGAACTACCCATATACTACCTTAAGACGGTCTGTATACTCCATATGTATCACCAACCCTCCCCACCCCATATATCAACTATATATATATATATTATATGTAATATATATATATATATGTAATATATATATATGTAATATATATCACAATATCATATATTTATATATCAGGTAAATAAATAAGTATACTACATATATATCTATACATAGTGATATACCATGCATTTGTATATATATATATAATGCATACTTTATACATATATCATACATATAAAATGCATATATCATTCATATCATATGTATACATCATACATATCATATGTCTGTATCTTATATTTCATGTATATATAGCCTGACGTCTCGATTGATCAATACAGAACCAATTTTGTCACAACTCAGAAAAAATATCGGATAAACCATGTGTATCCACTTGCAAGGTCTACAAGAACAGACACTACCAGCCTACCGGCACATCAATTCCCAGAGCTATGCCATGGGTTTCCACATTGCTTGAAACCGCTTCACCTGCCATGATCCCAGGCCCAATTTCAACCGATGCCAAAATAGGCAGCGCGCAAGCGCTGCAGCAAGAATATCACGCTGTAGGAGCAGAAGACCGGACAAACCCGATCGGCGGCGATGACCAAATGGCCCATCCTTATCCCAATTTAGTCATGGTAATTTCCCGGATTGTTCCGTCGAACACTTCCGATCGACCTGGAGAAAGCCGGGCCACTGATGCCTTGACGCAGCAGAGACTTCGCTCATGGGAGCACAGCGCTGCATAAAAGTTCATATCCGAAGACAGATGACAGCGGACGTTGTGCCAACTGTCCTGTGCTGTTCCTGTTGCAGCGGCTCTTGACTGGTGCAAAAATGAGATTTGCTTTGCTGACCGGAAAGATAATGAAGTCCCTGCGCGTCGTGATACATACCATACATCAGGCCCCCCCCCTCCCCTAGGGGGTGGCGGGGGGCCGCGCGACGCTGCACCATATATATATATATATACATATATACATATACACATATATATGGGGAGGTTTCCCAAAATGGTGGTACCCCAAAATGGATGGTTTGTGATGAAAAATCCTATCAAAATGTATGACTGGGGGGATACCACTATTTTCGGACATCTCCATTCATATACACACGTATAAACTATATCTTCGTAATTATTCACCACTTGCGATCCCTGCAGTTGTATCCATTCGTACATGGTATATCCATGCATGGCTGTTTTCCGTATTTATCAGTGGCCTGTCAATTGGGATGCTCATAAATCACATTTGGCTGGTTAAAATCCTACCGTGTACGATCCATCTTAGATATATATCATAACTGGATAGAAGTGGATACAATCCAGCTTCTAATCCAAATGATATTCCTGTACTGGTTTAATGTGGGTAAAACAATAATAAACCATCCCCCAAATCACCATAAATAGGTGGTATAAACCATTCCCGAATGGGTGGTTTATGATTGTTTTACCTACATTATACAAACTTGGAAAACACACGTACAAAAAGATCGTCACAAGCATCGCAGAAAAACAGACGAAACCCTGGGCTGCCCAAACACAAATCACGCGGATGTGTGGCGATGGCATTCACCACGTAATGATCACCTGGCAGATCCAATTTGTAAATGGTTTGCAATTGAGTTTCTTCACTGGTCCTAATCCAAAAAGTTGGTTGTTTTATACTTTCTGTATCTATGTGTGTATATCTCCATATATATATACACATTATTCATCTTGGTTCAAGCATGTTCTAGAAGTTGGGAATCGAACATGGTCCCGTTGTTGCCAAGAAATACCATATCCTGGTTGAACCACGGCTAGTAATTGGGGAAGTCCACTCAGAACAAAACACAGCTAGGATACAGTTGCATGTGTCTATAGTGTATATACTGTGTGTGTATGTGTGTATGTATATATACATATACATATACATATATATATATATATATGTTGGTTTGTCTGAAAATAGGATGATGGGCGATGGCTTCCAGCTCGCAAACTGTTACTTTACGGGAGGGTACCCCCCAAGGGGTGCCAAAATCAACCAGCTCGGAACTGCATCGTGACTTGAAAAAGTCACAGTTTGGAAGCAAATCCATGGAGGTAAACCCGACGTGACTCAAGACCTTTCACTGGCTTTATGTGTATATACATATATATATATATATACTTATATAGAAACAGTACCCTCCAGTAAATGAATTTACTTAAAGTATCTTAAACTAACATGTCTACCGGAAATCCACATATTTGCCTTCAAAATAATCCACAAACGGTGGACTCTCCATATGTATGCTAGCTTACTGCAGGGTAGATATTGAATATTGATGACTAGTGCTTTCAAAATTTCAGTTGCTTGACTGATGACATTGTTCAAAAGATACCTGCTGGAAAAATCAACACCGCTCTGGAACAATCGACATTTCATTCGAATCTTCCCAGCTATAAACCACCATTTACGGATGATTTTCCCAGCTATCAACCTCCATTTAGTTCAGGCATTTTCCAGCAAACCATGGTTCCCCCTCAAAAAAGGGCGTATTTTTTTCAGGGTACGGTCATCCCTTGTCAGGCACCAGGCTTGGGTGCCAGTGGGTTTTCACCTCCAGGTTGAACTGGAAATTACAGACCATCTATGGTAAATGGCCATAGAAATTGTGGATTTTCCCATGAATAGCATGGTGATGTTCCATAGTTATGTAAACGTTTACCAAAGGGTAAATTGTAATAGTTCACGAACCTGAAACGTTGGGCTATATGGCTACATTGGGATGATTCCCCGCAATCCCAACCATGATAAACCGCGGTTTTTGGTCACGATCATTTCTCCAGGACCATAGTAGAACACACCGAAAAAATGAAATCAACATCTAATCTACATGGATTTCTTGATTTTTTCCATGTTCATTTCATCTCACTAGAACACGCCAAAAAAAAACATTCCCATTGAATTGTCCATCCTCTTCCCAGTCCAAACAAAAAGTAATCCTCCCCTTTTTGGACAACGCTCATTCGCTCAGTCTGCGAAATTTTACCCCCTCGCTGGGGGCCAGCCATGGCATTATCAATGGGATTCAAGCCCTGCAATCCTGAGTCTTGCTCCAGATTCTGACTACAATCTCACTATGTATACATGTATATATATATATATATAGATGCATACACATAATTAAACATGTAATGAATCACACACAAACATTTATATAGCCCGCAAAAAAGGAATACCATCATAGTACAGTTGTAGATAAAATGTGGAGGTATATCTATATATATATAGAGAGAGAGAGACAGAGAGCACAATTAGATTCGTTTTATAACTCCGACAACAAGGCAGAGCAGGCTAAAAGGTGTCGCATGCTGCCATGGGTGAAACGAAAAAAACCATCCAAACCCAAAGCCGCGGTAGTTTCAGTGACAGATAGGGACGTCCAAAACAAAACAACAAAGCCATCCTGAATCCAGACAAACCTGCAAGGATCTGGGTAAATTATAATATTTCACAAACTTGAACTCAGGCTATTTTGTGATAGTTACCCTTACTAACCAGAGCTCGCAGTGAGGTCGTTATAATTTATCAGAAGGATCGGTTCCATGAAATATGTTCAACATTTCTGAAAGTACTGCCACCAACCGCCATGGGTAACTTTTCGCTTTGGGGGCCTACTTTTTGAACCGCCGATTCTCAGGCCAGCGCCTATCCTACGGTCCCCTCATCGCGAGCAAATGCATTGAATTCATCGCTGCGTTCGTTGGATCCCTGTGATCCCATCGGCCTCGAGCGACGATCTAAGCTATGAAAAAAAAGGTATGAGTTCAAGCCTAAGAAAAAAGAGCTAGATTGATATGATATATTAGGATAGCTATAAGCTTGTTATTTTTTAGTAGCAGTCTATAGCTAGAATCTGGCTTGAAAAAAGAGCCTCGTAACCAGCCAACAGTGGCTTGAAAACCAAAGGTTCCCTCGGCCAAGAGACATAAAATAGACACACTGCATCATCTGATCCTTGGTGCTCGCGTTGTCGGCTTCGATGTTGAGGTAAAGGTGGTGATATAATGGGTATATGCATGGGAATATCAGCATTTGACGGGTTTTACTTGGGGAAATGATGGCTTTGTAGTGGTTATACCAACGATTATTATTATAGGGATTTAATGGGAAATGGGACTGAATGGCTGGGGATAGAGTGGGATTTCACCAGGCAAGTTGGCTTTTCTTTGGAGGTTTACAACATGGTTGATGACAGATATATCTACAGTTAGATGGAAGTAGAAACCAACCAAACAAAAAGGGGGTTTGCTGTCTCCCCTGGAAGAATGTTGACGCCAGAATTGCACCCAAGGGTAGTAACACAAACCCCAGCTTCAATCCACACCGATGAAATCCCGCTGTTGTCGAACTCCATCAAATTTGCTGATTCAATCGCTGAAATCCTCAACTTCTTCTGGTTTAACTCATGTGAACTCCCCAGTTCTGCTGACTTTTTGCTCCAAATTCCCAACATCTCAGCCCTCTCAGCACCGCCCAGGCTCTCGTTCCGATTTGCTGAGGCCATTCTGTTTCGTGGTCTCGGGCATGAAGGGCGGAGACAGGAAGTCCTGAGCGAATCAAACGGCGCAGAAAGGCGTGAAAGTCTGGCAAGGCCCAAAAATGATCTTGGTTAATAAGCATAGTGAAGCATAGATTAATGGGATAATATGACATAGATAATAATGGAATAACCTGTATCTATGGTTTATTCAATGTTAAAAATCCACTGGCATAAATATGTGTTTAATAAGCATACTTAACCATAGATAAACATCGGATAATATTGATGAAGAGCTAGATAAGAGTATATATCTACTAGTGGGAGAATAGTGAGAATATTATGGGAAAATTACCATGGGATTATATATATTGTAGCAACCCCAAAAAAAGTAGAAATGTAAACTATCAGTACTTTAGAAACGGATTAGTACTTTAGAAACGGATTTTATCAATTTCTATCTTTTGGGGGATCACTGTCTGTACAGTACAGAAACAAAAAAGAATAATCTATATATCATATATTATCATATATTATATAGATACCTTATATGTGTTTTCTATGTCTCTATTTATCGACCTACCGGTCTGTTTGTCCTTCTGATTGATCTATTGAAATGCGACCTAATCCGATTTCACCCAACGGGAAAAGCCACTGGTTGGTGGTTTCAACGCCTGAAAAATATGAATGGGTCAACCCAAGTAAAAAACCTTCACTTGGAGGGAGGGCTTGTGTCTGGTGAAAATGAGGAGGGTTTGTTGTTTGGTTTACCACATTTGTAAATTGGGATACCCCATATGACCTGATCAACTCGATGATTCAACAGTCAATGTCATCCTGGGATTAATAAGCCCTGGTTGATTTCAGGAGTACCACCCCAATGAACAGCCTAGGGTTTCACAGTTAACAGCAACATCGAGGGTTGACAAATTGGGTCAGTTGAGGTTACCTTGAACTGAAATCGTACTGGGGAAAATCAGGATTGATGTGGTAAACCCAATAATAGTGGGATGTAGTATGGATATTGTATGGATCTTAATGGGATAATATGGTTTAATAGTGGGTAATATATGGGTTTACCACATTAACCCATCAAACTTTTGAGTATGCTATTTTCAGATAAATCCAAGTACCATGGCTAGAATTCCATAAAATTCCTCTAAAGTAGTGATGAATTGCTTTTCTATCTCCTCGGGGGGCTACTATGAAGTCCTGCGATCAATAAAACATGATAAAACATGCCCTACCTATATATATATATATATACACACATGGATATGAGTCCTATGATCAATAAACCATAATAAAACATGCTCTATATATATATATATATACACAGATACAGAGATTCCCTGTTCATCGTGGATGTCCGATGGAAAAATCGAAAAAACTCGTCATCAAGTTGGCCCAGTCAAGGCGCGGCCACCCATTTGTCCGAAAGGTTCTCAGTTGGCAACGGCATGGCGTAGTCCACTTCATCCTGGTAGATACCCGGTGAGTTAAAAAAGTTTGCTATGGAAAATCACCACTGTGTTTAGGTAAACTAGAATTTCCCCATTTTAAATGGGAAAATCACCATTGTTAATGGGAAAATCAACCATACATAGCAATTTTCAATAGCTATGTAGACGGTTACCAGAGGGTAACAAAATCACCTTTGAAGCATGGCAAATTGTGGCAAATTGAGTGGATTTCATCCACAGAAATGGTGAGAATTCGCAAAGAACAACTGAGAGTTAACCACCCAAAAAATGGATGAATCACGTGGTATCAGCAGCAAAAATGGTGTAAGAAGTTAGTAAACAACATTGATCCCCAGGCAAATGTGGGGACTTCGCCTGAAAAATGCTGGAGTTAGTGCGGATTTCACCCGTTTGGTGCCCCCCGGGGGGCGACGCGTTCTAAACCGCGTTTAACTTTGATTTCAAGGTCATCGTCGCCGCTGTTGTTTGACTCAAACATCCATCTGCAGAATCTTCCGCCGCTCAGTTTTGGGGGGTATGTCATTTTGAGTCACAGCCGCCCATGTGATGTCCTAACCCCCCCTGAAACCCAGCATCATGACACCAAAAATATGATTGCTCCCTGGCCACCCCAACTACGTTTGGGGGAAAACTTGGCGAAATATGGGTGTAAAAGCACAAAAATTCCCCGCGAAGTACCCATAATTTACCTATATTAGGGTGGAGCAACCCTGTGTACAACTAATATTTCACTAGGGTTTATGGTGATGGTAGCTATAGTATGTATAGTTGGATGGCGTTATTATTATAGTTATTAATCAGAACTATATATAGTGAGATGGGCTTACATTCTAGTATAACTGTGATTGGAACTATAGTATACTACACGTTTAGTCATAAGTATAGTATACTCTAGTTGAATGGCTTGGAGCAACCCTTTGAGCCACCCGGCTCAGCCGCCACCCGGTAAGTGCCACTTCTCCTGTGGTGTGGGGCGCTTTTCATGGCGATGATGGTAGAACGCGCAGAGCTTTTGCCTGGGACAGACCTGGCACGAAGACTTGGCGTTGATGGCGTGACTGGGAGGTTTACAACGGGCGTGTAGTGAGCTATCAATGGGATTGTGAACAGGATAAATATAGATAATACACATATATATAAATATTTTTCTTACAGAGAGTCGTGAAGAAGCTCCACAATTATCAACGGGATTCACTAGTGATACTACTATCCACTTATTAATACTATTATATATTGATGGAATCAGTGGGATATGGAACTATTAACTAATGGGATATACAACTATTAATGGGAGATATAACTATGATTATCAAAACTCTGAACGGGATATGCTGTAGCATTGCTAATGGGATATTACCATAACTATGCATGGGAGCAGCAACGATTGCTGGTATTAATCGCATATTGTTATTACATACTATATTACCATTTATTGGGAGAACTAATGATGACTGGTAACTAACATGATTCTTCTTAGTGTGACCAACGGGATAACTTAACTATTCACCAGCGGATTTAAAACTATCAATAATAACTATTTGATACTATTTGATACTATTTGATACTAGTTGTCCTTCCCGCATTCATATGAAACACCCCCCCACATACCATAGTTTAGTAGAGGATGAAATCACATCTTTGGGGCCATTTATGGGGTGTTGAATACTTGGGGGATGAGATTATGTGCACCAATAGGCAGGTGCTACTCCAAACAAAAGCCCGAAACCAAAACTTGATTGGCTAGCTTAACACCCAATAAAACAAGTTTCTATTTCCATATTGAGTCTATTGAGCCAGAATTATCATGGAACCATTTAAACATTTATTGGAATCTTACATGCCACGAATGAAAATTTCATTGGTATCCCATGTTTGAACCATATCGCAGACTCATGCTGGATACACAAACATCAAATGGAGATAGGACCGGCAATAGTGGTAGTGAAGAGCTGGCTGTGCCCTCAAAGAACTGATTGAAGTCCTCCACTGCACATGTGATGTTCCATTCTTGCAAAGGCAAACCCAAAGGTGTGTAGACCCTACTGTTTGAACCAAAAAACCTTCATGTATGTCAACATAGATATTGGAAATGGTCATTTATTTATACGTCGATGATTTACCTCTCAAAACTGGTGATGTTCCATAGCTATGTTAGTTTACCGGAGGGGTAAACACATTTCGGGGTCAAAACTATGTGCCGATGCGGCGTCCTGCCTTGCCACGAACGTCTCGACAAATCACGGTCTTGAAATAGTGAGGATGATACAACTGCTCCTGAAATGACTGTTTTTCGGCCCCAAAAAGATCCAAAAAGGTGTAAGAGGCACAAAAATGCTCCGCATGCAACCCCGAAAAGGCTTGAAAGAGAAATAATTCAGAGTATGAACAGTCTTCCAAATCTGTGTTTATTTTCAGTACATACTTCTACTTCAAGTGAGCAGTGTTCAAAACCTCGTGTTGTCTTTTCTTGTACTGGTTGGTTGATAGCGCTTCCCATAATAGATTGTGAGAATCACCAAGATTTGGGGTAGTAAAATCTATAGTCGTCAATGAACCAACAGCGGTTTTGAATACTGCTTAAGTGAGCAGGAAGTGAAGATGCTGCGCAGACTTCCATTCCATGGAACACGCGTCATAGACTGGATCAAACCAGGACGGACTTCATCTGATTCCAAGATGTTGTTTGAGCTTCCCATGATTTTTTCAAAGCGAAATGCTGGCTTCTTATTAACAACATTATTATCGGACATTATATAACCACTATTACATGATCATATACACTGGCTACGGGATAGTTCTGACATCTTCTAAACTAAGCCTTTGATCTTTGAAACCTTCGCCTTGGAAAATGGCCAGTCTCCCTGGTCCCTTCCATCCTTGGCGCCATGTGAGTATGGGCAACGAAGGCCCAGAGGGCATCGCTGTGAGTATTCAGCGCCTGTATCCTTCTTGGACCAGTAGGGACAAAGCCTGCAACAGCTGAAACTTCGGGACCCGAAAAGTTGGGTCCAAGTCATCGCCATAAATATGGGGAGAGTTTTCCCCCAATGCGCAAGCTGCATCATTCCAATGAGGGTCAGGAGCTTTTGTGACAAAATCTACCCTCTGGTAAACTAACATAGCTATTGAAAATTGCCATTTATAGTGGATTTTCCCTTTACAAATGGTGATTTTCCATAGCTATGTTAGTTTACCAGAGGGTATCCAGAATGGTCAGGTTAGACCAGCCATTCTTGCCATGGCTATGACGGCGGAAATCGCTCCAGCCTGGCTCCATAGCCAATGCTTGGTGGACGGCGTGCATCCTGATAGTTGTGCCCATACACACCTGAGATGATTTTCATGAGGGAATTTCCATCGAAATAGTGGGAAATCTCATGAATCTATCTCATAGGGTTTCTTATTTCAGGGGGACTGTTGGAGCCTGACTTTGTAGCTGCAATACGTGGCGCTGCGCAACCAAAATCACTACAAAAGTCGTGCACATCAAAAAAAGTGTTTTTCTACAAAATTCAAATCCTCTGGATGAAGCTATTGTACATAGGACCCAAGTCCACTACTTTTGTAGTGGAAATTCCCCGGAGGATTAAAATACTATAAATCCCTATGAATGGATTGATCATCATCCTATATGGGTGAGCATAATATATCTGTATAATCCAACCTTTTTACCACGGCACATGTGGGTATGGCACAATACTCGCGTACCTGGCTTTTCACAACAGTTTAGAGCTCGTAATTACGGATCTTCATCTCTTCATTCCGAAGTATGGACCCATCCTTGAGTGAGATGCCAATCCCTGATGCAATGGTTTAGGGAGAAATAACATGCGGTTTGACATGGTTTAACATCATCTTAAAATCATCTTCCCGAAATCTTCAACTTGCCAATTTTCTGAGGTCAAATTACCAATTTTTGGACCGTACCACCCGACCACAGGGAGAAACCGACAAGGGCCACCCATCGGCAAGGCACAATTGTGCCATTCATGTTGAACACCGATGGGGCACCAATGAATCCTCAGAAGTCGAGGTGTTTTTAGATTTTCGACATGATTTTCTCAAAGGCGTTCAATGCCATGTCCAAGGAGAAATCATGAGGAAATTCAGAGGTGCAATTTTTGTGCCATGTTCAATTTTTGGGCTTCTGTTCCGCTTTTTGATGAAGGAAACTTCAGGGTCTGGATTCTGGGATCTTGGACGACTCATTCTTGACGAAATTCCACGGATGTTTGATTCAATGAATTGAGTTAAGGGAAAATACAAACCGTAAACAATGGTTGAACCAGTCAATTCGAGGAGGGTCCTGCAAATTTTCCCCTTAACCCATTTCTGGAATTGATAGATATGGATTCTTTTTGGGTGAAATCCAACAAGGTCTCAGGGTTTTTTGATACAAAAACCATGAGTTTGACATGTTTTTTGATATAAATCACACTGAAACCCGTCCAAAGATCTTGTACTTGTACATAAAGAACTCATCTGTCATGGCCCCCGGAAGCTGTTGTTCTTCAGCATCATCCAGCAAAGGGGCAGAAATCCTCAGCGCGGCTATCATGGCAGTGGTGGTACCTTGGGTTTTCAGCTCAAAATGGGGGTTTCACTATGGGGTGGTACTCCAAAATGGATGGCTTACACTGCAGAATCCATCTATAAATGGATAATTTGAGGGTACCCCAATTTCAGGAAGCCTCCAAATAGCTTGCAGTTCTGGAGCCTGGGTTGTCTGAAAATCGGTTATATATCCCCGGAGTTAAGGCATTGTTTGACGATTTGAATAGGGAAAAACACGGCAAACCAATGGATTTTTGGGGGGCTATTTTCAGACAAACACAGGTAAGAATCCACATTCATAAAATGTGGAGATCATGGATTTTGACCCATGACCAGAAAAATAAATCTGTTGGGACTGCAGCTTAGAAAGAACGAAAAAATCTAGACCTATCTTCCAACTTCGGGACGGAAGCCACCCTCTTCCTGGGGGTTTCTGGAAAATCCTCTTACCAAGCCCATGCTCGGTGAAACCCATGCGACTGGAAGGATCAATGCTTCTTTGCGATTGCATCGAAGCTGGTATCCTTGAGTTTACTAAAATGAAGCCATGATATCCCAGCTGCAACCTGTTGCAGTAAAACAAGTCCCACCTTGGACTATCCCCCATCAAACATTCCAGTCATCACCAGGATGACACGTTCAGTACTGGCTGCCAACGAGAACCTTCGCTATTCGCTGCTAGTGGGGGGGACAACCCAAGATAAGACCAGCAAAAATTGGAACAATATCCTGCTTTTCTCGCCAAAAAGACGAAAACATCCCTCGTTAAACTGCATTTTCCATTTAAAAAAAATGAAAACCCTAGTTGTAAACGTTTTACCCCAGGTGTTTCCAGGATGTTTAAATTTCCCCGTAGCATTTCCGAACACCCAAGCCCAACCCCCGACAAGCACAGCCGTCTCGGCAGCCCCAGCCCCAGGCACTCGTCACGTGAGTGGGCAAAAGCACAGGCGGCTCCGCGGCGGCACTGACTCACATCCGGAAATGAGGTGCAAAAACGTCGCTTCCGCCTGGCAGCTGCGATTTCGCTTCGTGGGTTTTGGTTCATGTAGATCTACAGTCCTATGATAATGGTATAGAGAGAGGTTTCCTCAATAGATGTGCAACTGTATAACTATATATATATATATTTGTGTATACATCCATCCGTTCAATTTTGGAAAGATGGCCACCAACCATTTCTTTTACTGTAGATCTCCCTGTTTCAGCAGGGTTGTGGGTGGCATTACATAAGCAATTGGGGGTGAAAGTGGGCCTTCATGTTCCCCATTACTCTAAATTCGCCAGTATATTCTCTATTGCTCTGTGATATTCCCGGTTATATGGGATATTTGCATAGGTTGACAACACATCTCATTCTTATCATTTTCCATTAAAACTCATTACTACGTATTGTCTTCCCACTCCCATGCACCAATAATACACCCCCGGATGTTGGTCAAACACCCCCAATTTCTTTTGGAGAGTATCCTTGTCTTTGATCATGTTGGTCGTGGATTCTGGTAGTTCGATCAACAATTGGCAATGGACAATCCTCTAGTTATATGATTTTATATGAATGATTTTCCAGCCATAAACCTCCATTTTGTTCGGGGATCTCCCAGAAATCGCAATGTTTGATTACACCGGTTGGTAAATGTCCTCCAAGAAAGGGAAGTTGTAGCGCATCATCAAGCCGGTTGGTGGCGATGAGTTCTCGTTATATGTGTTTTCCGGCAAAAACATCAGCCACCAAAGGCAATTTCAATACTTTGAATGCTTCACTCCAAAAAAAAAGGTGAAGGCATCAAACACATAACCTCCATTTTCTCCAACCCATCATTTTCCCCCACCCCGGTGAAGCCCTCCGTTCCGTGCCGGCCTTCCTTGCCACTCTTCCATGCCCATTCCCCATCCCGATGCCCAGGACTCTCCCTCTCTCCAGGGCTCCTGGGAAGTGGTGAAAGGTTGGTTTACCCTCTGGTTATTTAACATAGCTATTGAAAATGATCCATTTATAGTGGATTTTCCCATTCAAAATGGTGATTTTCCATAGCTATGTTAGTTTACCAGAGGATATTCATGGGATATTTGATGAAGTGGGGGTTGCTATTGATACGAGGTGGTGCCCTCCAGTGATCTTTGTTGGTTTATAGATCCCACCAAGTACTTCGATGGACCATCAACCATAGTTATCCTAGTGAACTAAAGCAACTTAGCGAAGTATGGGGCACCACCTGGTATGCATAATCCTTGTATATTATCATACATGAGTCAAATATATTACTGTCCATGTCTTTGATGTATCATAATGTATATTGATCATGTTCAGAATCAAATTATATTGCGATATGTGAAAGGCTATTGGGTATGATGATGATGATGATGATGATGATGATGATGATGTTGTTGTTGTTGTTGTTGTTGGTGGTGGTGGTGGCGGCGGCGGCGGTGGTGGTGGTGGTGTTGTTGCTGCTGCTGCTGTTGTTGATACCCCCATCGTTATACCAGATTGTCCCATCATTTTCCCATTGGTGATGGATCCGGAGTTGACAAGCCCTGCTCCTGCCACATCGTCGATTGTACCCATGGGCGACCTTCGAAAGAGCCTTGCTCCGGAGCATTGTATCCTTCATGTCCTTGTGACACCTACGGCGACCATGACTCCGAAATGCGACCCTTGGGGGTGCAGTGAATAGAAAAGTGAATCGCAGACAGGGATTCCATGGGCATATGGCCATAAATATACTCTGAATATAGGGGTCATGTCCCAACTGGTTGGTTATATACCTTTTCATAGCCCCAGCTGCATCCCCAAGGTAGATGAAGAGGAAAAACGATGTGGCCTTGATTTCTAGAGATACGACCAAGATGAAAGGCCCATTTTGAACAAATTCTCTCCCATCTGGCTTGGCATCAACCGTTCCAACCTCCGAGTCCAAAGGATTCAGGCCCAACGTCGCCATCGTTGCGGTCCCCGCAATCCACCCGGGTCATCGACTATACACTGCAACTGCTGCGGGTCGCTTGGATTTGCTTCAGAAAGCCTAAAAAAACATTAGTGATTCCCTATTGAAGATAGCCGAGCGAAAATATGAGTCGTGACATAGTCATTACATAGTCCCTATTGATTCCCTCATTTTTTGGTGGTTTTCCTGGGAAAAGAAGCCACATCATCGACTCCCCAAGATCATCATCGATCCCACGGGAAAGATGGGGGACCAATGAACCCAGTGGTGACTTAGGACGGACTCACTTAGAATGGTGGATCCCCAAGGAAAACCATGGGTGTCAATACTAAGTCATAATGACTTGGATACTTGGATGATTTGGGGTACCACAATGTTATAGGAAACCTCAATTCTACTAGTTGGTTGATGGTTTCCTCACTATTGTCACAATCCCCAATTAATCAGGTAGTAGATGTCCCTGTGGGTTTGTCTGAAAATCGTGTACCTCTAGATCCATAGGTTAATCCTCATTATCCCCATTAAATGGCTATAATTGGAGCTATACCCTGTGTTCAGACAAACCCAATATGGTGGTTTCCTAAAATGGGGGTACCCCTAAATCATCCATTTGAATAGGATTTTCCATTATAAACCAACCATTTTGGGATATCCTCATTTGTGGAAATCTCCTATAGTAAACAATCTGGGTTTGTTAATGGCTCATCTATCCGTCATCCCAAGCCGCCGCAAAGCCGCAACCTCTTCGCACCAGCAACAGCTGCGCTGTCCGCGCGTCCCAAACGAAGAGGTGGCCGCAATCAGAGCCTGGATGTTTGAGCAACGCATATTGGATTTAAGCATCAAAAGTGTATGTTGACGCACCAAGAATTCGATTTAACCATCAAAATAGGAGGTTTAACCTCGAAAACAGGAGGTTTCACCATCAAAACTGAGCTTCCCAAAAAAGTCTGTCCTAATAGGTGATTGAAGTTTCAGTAAAATCCACGATCAAAAATGAGGATTTCACCACCAAAAACGAGGTGGGAAATGGTGATTCAAGCAGCAAGAATGGGCATCATCCTCTGGTATCTGGTCTAGCGGTCCCAAAAAGTTGCCGAAAAGTGTGAAACCAGGATGTGTATAGATATGTATAGATGATGTTTCCCCAGATATGTTCCAGCTTTCTGTAACCACTTTTTTGGGGTTGCTATATATCCATGTCATTTTGAATATACCATTAATTACAATATGATAATCCATTATATACCCACTAGTCTCATTAATCATATTAATGATGTATATCATCAATCATTTTACAAATAGACAATGGCTTCCTGGACCATCCCTCCTTTCGGCTTCATGCTGAACGCATCATTTGGCCACCCAGCCGCTGGCTACCAGGGCCGCCTGACGATATGATAGGGCACCAGGGGCACCAGGGGCGACCAGGGCAATGGTCAATGGTCAACATCAAAATCACTGGCCGGGAATGTGGTCACCAATCACTGGTCACTTACCCAGAAAACGAAATCGAGAAAAGCAAGCAATATCAAGCAATGACTTTAAATCTGGATTGAAAAAATTTATCCCCCTGATTGAGATGTAATTAAGCCTGCTTGAAATGTGTTCGCAGCAAGCAATTCAAAATCCATCAACAGTCACGTGGGAAAGCCACCTCGCCCTGAACCCCCTCCAACCTCAGGCCCCAGATAGGCGACCTGTGGTAGCCATGGCCATGTCGTTTGATTGTGACAGTGTACCCTTCTACAAAAATCGTGATGTTCGATTGCGAACTGTTAAATTGCCAGAGAGTACATGAATGGGACTTTTCTACGGGTTTGTGCTGGTAAATGTTGCTAAATCCTTGGTAAAACTAACATACATGGAAGAGGTTTTGTCCATTGAAACCATTTTGCTGGGGTTCACCTCTACCACCAAAATCATCCCTGCAAAATAATGGAGAAATCTCTAAGTACCCCAGTTCTTCATCCATTTTGGCATTTAAACCCCATATGTTTGGTGAAATCACTATGTTTCTTGTTGGTGAACTTCCCATATCTTTGGTGCTTTAAACCCCTTGCAGCTGGCCTCCTTGATGGTGCGAATGTTGCTGTGCCCCACGAACTTCCCACTGTGCGCGTCCAAAGAACTTCCCTCCTGCACGGGCGCCTTGAACGGTCAGGGTTGTTGCGATGTTCATGGGAAAACCATGCGAATGTAATGGGAATAGAACTGCTGAGAGGTGAAGTTTTCCTTCATATCTATCACCTATTCTGATTCATGTCATGCTTATTGATTATTCATTCGCTGTATCTAGACAGTGGCTTCATTGATATAAATCATGAAGTCTAGCATGAACTCTAGTGTTTTTGCAGATCAATAATCCTCAAATATCTAGTGTCAATATGAAATGCAATATTTAACATCGCACAATAACATATTCAGTATAGTATGTATACTAATATAGACATTATCTAACAACAGGTACAACAATAGGTAATCTATATTATCTGTTGGCAGTGTGTAAGATATACCCTCTGGCAATTTAACAGTTCGCTTAGGAAGTCATTGCCCATTTGGTTCGTTGATTGACCGTTCTTAAAATAGCTATTTTCCATAGTTATGAGCAAACATGTATTTACTTAAGTTCATTTCTGTAGAAACCATTCTCCCAAGTACCATTCGAAAACATCTCCAAAGCCATAAACCAGATGTTACTGAAACAGTACCGTAGGGTCTGGTGAACGTTTACATAACTATGGAAAATCACCATTTTTCATGGGAAAATCCACTATTTCCATGGCCATTTTCAATAGCTTTTTGTTAGTTCACCAGAGGGTACATACTAACTGATCTTACTCCCAACTAGCCTTTGCTACTTTCACATAGCCATTAGCCATGTCTACGTCCTCGCTGGGCTCGGGAGTCCAGCCGTGTCGGCGACCTGGAACATCAAAGATCCACCATGGATTGAACTGGAACTATCTTGGGAAAATTATGGCTAATGTTGGAAAATGTTGATACTTATTGAAGTCTGACTTCCGAATTTCCATCATTTTCCTAGGGAAATTCTGCCAATCTTGGGAAAATGGGGCAAATTCCTCGTTGATTCAATATCCAAACGTACTCTTTCCATGGCGTTTTCTGAAAACTTCCCGATCCCTCAGCGCTCTGCGATGGCTCCGAGCTCCACACCCGGCTTCTGGCCCATCAACGAGGTCAAGCTGGGCCTGTCGAGTCATGGGAGTGGAACAAAGGGCTGTTACCCTGGGCTAGACGCTTACCCTCTGGTAAACTAACATAGCTATTGAAAATGGTGATTTATAGTGGATTTTCCCATGAAAAATGATGATTTTCCATAGTTATGTTAGTTTACCAGAGGGCAGATATGGAAAAACCACGAAGAAACCCGTTCAGAGACTGATCTGCATTCATGTTGGGTAAACACCACATCTATGTAAACGTTTACAGGAAGGTACATCAATGAGACCCATGTGCCAGGGATATAGATGGATATAGTTCCCTATGAAAATTGATGAGGATTTGTTGGTTAACTCCGATAAAACAGGGTATATGGCTTATGGTCATCCGTCCAATTTCATGGGAATCCATCCCAGCTGATGCGTAGATCATTCCCGTCATGAAAATGGATTTTCCCATCCCCCAAGGACTGGATATACAATCCAGTCCCTACAGTAGGCCAGTCCGAAGAATTGAACCAATCATGGCTGAATTGCAACAGCCTTCACTAACCCGATTTTTTGCTTTATTTTAGGCCAGTTTGGGATGATTCCCTGCAATCATTTCCCATCATTCCGCTGACGTCACAACGTGAAGTCAGTATAATTCATCCAGACCAAACGAACAACAATGAGACGTGTAACTTTCAAAGATGGATAAAGGGACAATATCAATCACAATACTAATTCTAGCCGCATTGATTCTTATTTTCATATGAAGATCTTAAAATTGGGACATCAACTGGGAGATCGTTGGGAATTGAGCAGGACATGCCATCGATGTGTTGGTGGTCCCCGGGCGCCCGGCACCTGCTTTGCCCCTGGTCACTGGAAAACTGGTAGACGTCTTGCCGCTGCCAAGAGCCCAGGAGTCTGCGACCTGGCGTTGGAAGCCATCTACTGCAGACGAATGAGATGTGACAATATTTACATATGTATGTATATATATATATATATGTTCATCATCTTTCTATGATGCATATATATATATACATGTCCAGATATGTATATCCAAATATGATTATGGGTCAGTTCACCCTTGTACCCAAACGGTACCCTAAAATAGCCCGTCGATGCTGATTTCCCCAGTGATATGGTAATTTCATAGGTACTCCCATGAAAGTCCATTAAATTCCCATGACATGCTATTAAAAAAAACACAAAATCCCATCAAATCCCACTAGAACACCATTAAAATCCCATTACATGCTATTAAGTCCCCAGAAAATCCCATCAAATCCCAGTAAAACACCATGAAAATCCCATCAAATCCCAGTAAAACACCATGAAAATCCCATCAAATCCCAGTAAAACACCCTTAAAATCCCATAAAAATCACCATTTTCCCCTGGATTTTCCCATCAAAATCACCATCCGCACCGTCCGGCGACAACGCCACACCGGTCACCGAGGCGCTAGGCGCCTGGCGATTGGAGATCGAACTGCTGGGAAATCCATGGGAAAATGGTGATTTTCATGAGATTTTCTGGTGGTTTCCATGAGATTTTCTGGTGGTTTCCATGGGATTTTGATGAGATTTTGATTGGATCTGATTGAGAATCACCGCTTTTCAATAGGTAAATCCGTTATATTTATCATTTATAAATGGATAGAACTATGGGATTTCGATCTTCATACGTTGGTTTTATAACTAATAAGTGGGTTATTGTATCCAGAATTTCTGGTATAACTATTATTCTAAAGGTATAGCTAATCAATGGAGTTTAACCTCCATAAGTTGGGATAGAACTATAGCACCATAAGTAGAAGCTACAGCCATTATGTAACTTAGGAGTGATGTAACTTTGGTCAAAGGGAAAATCTAAACCGGCAACCGTGAACTTCCCATGAAATAATGGGTTTTTCGTGTAAATGCTCCCTTAAACCAATCCATTGAAGTATCGAATGTGTACCTCCATCATTTAAAAGGAACATATCCCATACGAATGTGGTTTAAGCAAGTGAACAAAATGGTTTCTAAACGTTGATGAGTCCCCTGCAACTGTGGTGAAATGTCACCCACTTCTTGCTGGAACTGCAGCCCCGAAATCTGTGAATATCTCCCGTGTCTCGGCTATGGAGCATTTAATCAATGAAGATACAGCTGAGACATCGGGATATGGTGGGGATATCTGTATGGGACAAAAAAAACCATCAATAGTTGTGGTAGGTATAGAAAAATCGGCCAACGTGGTGACTCAAGCATCAATGATATAGGGATTTTACCAATGAATCAATGCAGATATAGCTGATATATATTTGGAAAATTAACATGCGGTTGATATAGCAGCCAATGGAGACATGATCAACAGCACTGTTAAGTAAACCACTCACATCTTACGAGGAAATAATGCTGATAGAATGGGGGTATACCCGACAATGTTGGATTATTTGGATCTTAATTGGTGTCTGAATTTCATGGGGATAACTATATGTTAATAACAATGTAATGGAATGTTGGTGGGGATATATAACCACCAATATGATATTCGGAAATCGCTCAAGCCTTCGCTGGGGCTGGGGCTTAAACCAAACATGCCATATTGAACCCTCCATAATTGGTAAAACACGGCAACAATATGAAAGATACAATCAAGCTGGTGCCCCAGTTCGATGGCGAAGTTAATTTATAACCCATATTTCACTAGGCTTTGTGGTGCTGTTGAATAACTATATTTGGTGGGTTTTTTTCTAAACCAACAAAAATATATACCTACGGGCACCAAGATACAATGGGATGGTTCTGCTTGCAGGGTGGGCCCCACTCCAGTTTTAAGTTGTTTCTTTATTAACTAGTGCGTTATATCCCCCATAAACCCTAGTTACTAGTTGACAAAGTTATAGGTAAATTTAACTTGATTTTACCAACCCCTCCCGGGATGCACCCAGGATATCCCGGCCCAACACCATTGGTTCGCCGGTGCGCCAGCGGCAGGCCCTCGGGCCGGAAGACGGCCAAGGGTTCGCAGCTGCCGCCCAACATGCGCCTGGCGTTTGGAAACATACCATACTATTATCAATATGGGGGTTTCCTAAAATGGGGGTACCCAAAAATGGATGGTTTATAATGGAAAATCCTATTAAAATGGATGATTTGGGGGTACCCCTTTTAGGAAACCTCCATATGTGTAATATAATTCACCTGTTTGCTTATTCTTGCCATTATCTGTACTTTGTGTTTACTTTATCATTTTTGTTATGTTGATTGTTGATATTATTTCATCGTTAGTATCATGTCTCTTATTATCATCATTAGTAGTAGTAGTAGTAGTAGTAGTAGTAGTAGTAGCAGTAGCAGTAGCAGTGGCAGTGGCAGTAGTAGTAGCAGTAGTAGTAGCTGTAGCAGTACTAGAGTCGTACTAGAGTAGTACTAGAGTATTACTAGTAGCAATATAGCAATAAAGCCATGATAATAACTGTATGAAAACAACACGATAATTTTAGTCCCTTCCCTTCCGTTCGTCCCCTTCGAGGCTCGGAACCGCTCTGCCGGGTTTCCGTTTGGTATTTGATATTAGGGGCAGGGATTAACACTTGTAATATCATATACATAACCGGTTAGATATAATTAATGATAGTGGAAAGTAAGGAGAATGATAGTGATAGCGACAATTATAATGAAAAGGATAATTATACTAATAATCATCACTGGGAAGACAGTCTCAAGTTTTTGTTATATCATGTTTATATTGTAAGTTCGCGTCTTCCCAAATTATAGCAAGAATGATAATAAAGATGATATAAGAATAATACTCATAAAAGCTGATGATAATAAAAATAACAACAACAGTAACAATAATATAACAATTCTAGTGATCATAAGTCCAAAAGCTTGGGAAAACTCACCAGCTGCACCGTAGGAAGGCCGTCAGCGGCCTGTCGTAGAGCCAAAGGAATGGATCGTCACCTGTGATCGGTCGCAGCATGCTACGGACCTGCAGTGATCATTTATAATGGGATGGGGATTTAATGGATACCCTCTGGTAATTAAACGTAGCTATTGAAAATTGCCATTTATAGTGGATGTTCCAATAAAAAATGATGATTTTCCATAGTTATGAGAGTTTACCAGAGGGTATAATGGGATGGGGATTTAATGCATATATGATATATAATGGATTATATAATGGGATATATTCCATGGGATTTCTCTGGTGGGATATTTTATTATGGGATTCAATAAGCTACAAAAGCCTTAGGGATTGTTCGTGGTATTTTTGATGATTTAATGGAATATCATGATATATACCCATTTATGATACCATATATACCCATATGTCACTACAACTATACCAGTTATTGGTATGTTTAATGTGATGTATAATTACCCATAACTGGTCATTGTCTCAGTGGATTATCGATGGCCGATCGGACGAGCACCGTCCACAGATTGTTTTTGTCAAGTTACCACGTCTCATTTCAAAAAAAGAAGCCTATCAAAACTGAAATTTGAATTATGTTCCCTCAACACAAAAAAAAAACTCTCAAAATACCTTCTGGTAATCAAACATAGCACTGCTCCATTTATAGATGATATTCCCGTTCAAACCTCCATTTATAGAGGATTTCCCATCGCTATGTTTGATGACCAGAATGGTATAGCTGTTCCCAAACCTCAAAAAAGGGATTCCTCCAGCCACATGGAAAGTGTCTGAAAACAAGGTACCCCCGTCTATCCACTGGCTGATCATCATTCTCCCCATTCACATTGCTGTAGATTAGGGTAACCCCCATTCTCAGATACACCCAAACACCATATTGTTGGAATTTTAGTGCTTATCACATATTCCCATTCAATATCCCCATGTCTAGAGTGTTTTCCGACAAAATATCAACATGGCTCCATATTGTTGGTTGTACCCCCATTAGGTCCCTCATATCCTGATCAAAATGGTCGGTGAACTCCCTATCTGAAGTGGCTTCCATATCAATCCCACATGTCCCTAATATATCATCTATGTCCCCGTTGATTCGTTAGTAATATCTCTATTGTTCGCGTTTGAGTCACCATTCTGGGTGATTGTTTTATACCATTTATACCAAAACTATTGGTGGTCAAAGTCCTGTAGAAAAAACAGTATACCTTTCCAAATAACCACTATACACATATTATATATATATATATATATGTCCATATCCCCATTTACAATGCTTTTCCCATTAAATCTCCCCCAAAAAAATCTCCCCAACAAACAGCCCCATCAAAATCTCCAATCCCACCTGCCAACGCCAAGAGTTCCGGACGCAAGCTGCAGCTGGTCATGGAATTGATCTCTGCCCCGGCCACGCCCAGGCGTGCGCCATCCCAACCTGTACTGAAAGCCATGGATATCCTAAACATGGCAAGCTGGGAAGTCCTAGCTATTGAAAATGGCCATAGAAATATTGGATTTTCCCATTAATAGCATGGTGATTTTCCATAGCAAACTGTTAGTTTACCAGAGGGTAATGGGGTTTCATATAATGGAAGAAACATTGACATAAATGGTGGATTTTCCAGCCATGTTTGATTTCCAGAGGGTAGTGATAGTCTGGTAAATCTTGCTCAACACTTGGGGGAAACCATTGCTAAGTTACAGGAAAATACTAGAAAATCACCATCGGAATCCCCAGTGGCAAAAGGGAAACATTGGCAATGACTACCAATTGACAAAATCAGGTGTTTGTTGCCTGGAAGCCCTCTGAGAGCCCCAAAAAAAAAGGTGCCTAAACATCTTTTTGGCCTCAATCTAACAGTTAATGACTGATAGCCCATTTCGTTCGATGATTGGCCAAATTTAGCTATTACAATGTGACTTTCCATTAAATCGCATGAAATCCCATAAAACCGCCATGAAATCCTTTGAAAATCACCATACTTTCCAATGGACTTCCCTGAAATTCCCAGAGGCTCTGAGCCCCGAGCGAAGATCCCAATCCAACAGCAGATCAGGGCGACGAACGCGTCTCGGAAAACGTGGGTTTCAGCGGAGGCTTTAAACCATGAAAAATAAGGATTTTAGCCACAAAAAGTGGGGATTTTTCACCATGAAGCATGTATAAGTATTCAAAACTGGTTGTGAACCAAGAAAATCTGCATGTCGCCATGAAAAATGAGGATCTAACTGAAGAAACATGATTTAACATGGTTCTGTGAAAAATCAGTTCATGGGTTTGAAGTTTGAACTTAAAAGAACTGGAAGTTGACCATCACAGATTGGGTTTTAACTACAGTATCAAATGTGTCGAACGTTCATAGTCCCTTCGCCCATTCATATCAAACACCCCCCAGAAAACCATTTCGAAAAGTAGGAGATAAAAAACACATATTTGGGACCATAGAACGGGGGGTGTATTGCTCTCAGATTCACCATATGCAAAAGTAAGAGACCAATCTTTGCAAAACTTTCCTCAACCTCACATGAGACCGGGTTGATGTGCCATTTGCCATGGCCCTTTTTCAACAAACCAGTGGGAATTTGGGGATACCTATGGTTTGAATCGCTAGTTCTTTGAATGGTTATATTGTTATAGCCTTATACTCTCATCTGATGTTTATAGTTGATATGCTGTGTCTACGTGTATATATATACATATACGTGTATTATATATATATATATATACATATACGTGTATTATATATATGTATATATACATATGTATTATACATATGTGTGTGTGCATCCTATTATATATATATATATGTATTATATACATATATATATATATACATATCTATATGCACACACATTGTACATGCGGTGGCGTATTAAAACTGGGAGACAAAACCCGTCCCCTTTTTTCGGGCCTGTCATGTTGTCGCACCTGCCAGGTTTGCAGCGGTTTTCTGGTTGAAACGCAATGCTCTACTGGTCTTAAAACGCTTGGGGTATTTATTCAACATGTCTTTAGTATGATTTATGGAAATTTATGGAAATTTATGGAGATTTACGGAAATTTATGGAAATACAATGATATGGAAATGAAAATGATATGGATATTAATATGGAAATGCAATGAAAACTATCATATCTCTAGTATAGTGGAAATATACCCTGTGGTTATCATAAATGCGATTTTCGCTGGCTGTAGAAGCAATAATGGAATCAATGATTAGTGGGATCCAATGGATATAAATAAAAATGGAGGTATAGTGGAGGTATAAATGATTATTTTTCCAGAATATTTTTCAGGTGATATAATAATCATATATCATTAATCATAATATAATGGAATCATCCATAATGGATAAATAATCAGAATAATATAATGGGAATGCAATGATTATTTTTCAGGTGATATAGTACTGATGGAGGATAAATGACTATATCGATGAAGGAATAATGGGAATTTTCATAGGAATTGATGGGGATAGAATCAACAACTATGGAGCTATCCTGGGGATGCCTCCAGTAAACTAACGTAGCTATGGTATAAATGGACCATTTAGTTCGCTGATTTATAGATGATTAGAGATTGTGATTTTCCAATCTACATTAGATTATTAGAGGGTCATCCTCAAGATTCAACCAACCAGAATGGGAATATGATGTAAATATCATGGGAATATAATGTAATGTTACAGTACCCCCTGGTATTTAACATAGCAATGGTATAAATGGTCCATCTATAGATGAATCACTGAGTAAAATGGAAATTGCCAAATGCCAAATGGTATCCAATCCTATGCGAAATTCCATCCGAAGAGTTTTCCATATGCGTACATTCATGTGTGTATACGTGTGTTTGTTTCTTCATTATCACGCGTATTCATATTTGTATGTACAATACAGGTGTAAGGTGTACAAATATGTATATATACATATATGTATTATCACTATATCCCTAACATTATCACTCTATCCTTATTATTACCTAGTATACCTGATATTGGTGTGTTTTTTCATATACATATGTGTGTATATATATATACACACACGCAGTGATATATACACGGGCCCAAGTAGAACCGTTCCGAAGGACCGAAGCGCCTTGCCATCACCTCCACAAGAGGTCACCAAATTGGGTTCCTCGTAGGTAGTGACCTACGACCGGATCCGTTAGCATGGAAAAACCAGCCGGACAAGCCCGACAAGCCGCTGGTTTTTCCATGTGCATAGAACATATTAGCCAATGGTTAATATGACCATGTTGCATGTATATGTTCTATCCCCATGGCTACAGTAATCAGAGCCTAACTGTCTAATGTTGGTGAATATATATGTTTACAATATTTAACATCTGAGATATATATATATACATATGTATATGTATATTTTTTTTTGTTAACTGCTTAATACAACAATGTTGCATTTATGTCATTATTGCCATATATGTTGTGTCATTGTTGCCATCCGGAAATGGGTTGGTGAAGCATGGAGACATAGCAACAAGTCAATCGGATAACTCAAAAAATGTGGACATGGCTGATTTGACTGTGTGTGGCTACAACCAGCTTATGGGGATACAATGGTGATATGTCATGGAAAAGTGTGCGTGGCAATAGAAGCAACATACCAACAATATGGACTGTAATTGGAAACCAATGATTATAAACATATAGATGCAACCAGTTGAAGGGATAAATTTGAATATCACCAACACTATGGAGACATCTTTTTCATGTGGTCAATTGGTGGATGGAAATAAACCTTCAAGGGATCATATAGGTGGGGATGATTTATCGATGTATTGCATGTCAAAATTGAAGACCCCGGGAGCCACAGATGTTGGGTACCATGTTTCAATATTAACCATCGATTTTCCTCATTTTGACCCATATTCATATTCACATGGTATCCTCATAGACACAAGTGCGATCTACCACACTAATGAATACCCTTTGTTACTCAAACATTGCTTGCTCGAAAATCATCTCTTTGTAGGTGATTGTCCCAGCTATGAACCTCCATATATACATAGGGGTTTTCTATTTATGGATATTCCTCCAAGTTATTGGCATTCATATCTTTTCCTTGAATGACCTAGATTCACTAGATAACCATTTTTGTGGGTCAATTGGCATCCCAATTTTCGAGCCGTTCCCAAATAGAACATGTGACTCAAACCGTGAGTCATGTGCAAAGACATGTCTGAAATGGGACCGCCATTTATATCTATGTTCATAGGGACAATGAGGTTTTGAACCATGGGATGCAGAGGGTTTCCCCTGACACCCCTGGTTTTGGTCATGAATTTCCCACGAAAATCCTCCCAAAACACTGGGCTTCCGTGCGACTTTGTTGGCTCCTCGAGTGTGTGCTCGCCAAACCTATGGCCACGATTCGGACATCTCTCCCTGCTTAAGTCAAGGAGGTGGTGCGGGGTCGGATAACTGATATAAAATGATATAAATGGGATGGGTCAAAACGTATGAATTTATCCATTTTAGTGGGATGAACATCCATAAATCCCAGCTATTTTGATGTTCACTAGGTACCAGGGTTTTGACTTCTAGCCATAAATGGGAATTCATCCAGATTGATGCTTAATATTCCCCTTGTATATTTCATTTACTGCTGGTTAAACTCCCCATCCCCATTACACCCCACTGCATCCCTGTCATACCCCCATCTGATGATCTTTCTTGGTCACATCCATTAAATATATTGGTGGTTCAAAAACCACCCCGTATTGTTAGTCATATCCCCATTGTATCCCCACTATTCCTTCATTTTTGTTCGTTGAATAAAAATGTTCCTTGGTTGTATTCCCATATCTTGATGGTTAATTACCATGTCAGTGTGGTTGCCCCACGGGGCCGCTAAGTGATTTCTGCCCGCTTGCTCTGCTTAACCCCCAGCCCCGGGCAAGTGGATCGAGTGGGGCGAGTGGGGCGAGTGGGGCGAGTGGGGCGAGTGGGGCGAGTGGCGGTTTTCAGGTAATTTTCTCATGGGCGCCCGCAATGTACCATGTCGTCCTATTATATTCTCATTTACCGATGGTTTTACATGGTTATACTATATTGGTTTCCTAGAAACAGTGGGAAGTATATACTATTATTCCAATTTATTCCATGTATTCCCATTGTATTCCCATAAAAAAACTTCCATCTTGTTGATGATAACCCCACTAGCTGCTGAAGATCACACGCCGTCCAGGCACGGAGGCACAGCGCTCGGCGGCGATGTCCATCAACCGGACCGTCCCTGGAAATGGAAACTGCTGAAGAGACCAACGAAATGTAGGAAAAAAATGATGGTATTTTGGAGATTGATATCTTGGATATAGATATGTTTATATATATATAACATTATATAACAGTGTATATACAGTATATATGTGTGTGTACATGTGTGCCTGTGAGTGTGTTTGGATGTTTTCGAGCTGGAGGGATGGAAACATTGTGAAATTCTGGATCAGGGTAGGAAGTAGTTAAAGGAAACTGGTGTTCCGAAGTCCTTTTTGGTGTCCATTTTTGATGAGTGTATCATCATTTTCGAATTGAAAAGGCATGATATTGTCATTTGGGACTCACAACAAGTTTCAAGTTGTTTATCATCATCGTCACCATCACCATCACCATCGTCATCGTCATCATCATCATCATCATCATCATCATCGTCATCATCATCGTCATAACCACTTTCACACAAATCAAAACCTATATGCATATATACATATATATACACATATTCATATTCATTACATATGAATTAGATCTCCATTCTTCATAGCTTAAAGTACCTTTTTTTTCACGGCTAAAACCCGCATCTTCTCCGTTGGGGTCCCAAGCCATCCACGGAACAGGTGCACACCAGTGGCTCATTGGCCAAAAAGGCGACACCTGGGGCTTTCGCCAGCCACGAAAAAGTTGGGATGGAATTCTGAAAATAAAAAGGTACCTAACATAAATGTGGAAAATCAGCGTTTTAATCAGTAATTCATCCATAAATGGTCCATTTTCCAACTTTATGTCAGTTTACCCTAGGGTAAATATGTCAAAACATAACTAGTTAATGACGGAAAAGACAACTGCTGGATTGAGAATTGGGTTTTGTTGTAAACCAAAAAATAGAATTTGGTAAAATCCAGTTCTAGAATAGTGATACATCACGTTTGTGCATCTTTTGCGGGTTACTAAATTATAGAACTTATATAAGCAGGAAAAAATATCAGGTAAATTGGTTTATAACTTCAATACCCTCCCCAAATTAACAGTTTGACCCTGAGAATGGCTTAATTTACCTTGACTGATGGCAAGATCGTCATATGAATCATCGCTGATCCTGGAGGTTGAGGTGCTCCACGGCCCAAAAAATCAGCTGGTTTGATTCGATGTGGGAAATCTCTGATATAGCTGGGAAAATCATGCAAAATCAACTGATGGATTTTCCAGCAAGCCATGTTGTCATGTTGACACCGGAGGGTAAGTTGTTTGTTGATGTTCGGTAAAGATACACTCTTGCGCTGCGTTGCATGTCTTCCGAATCTTCTGGAGATTTGACCAATAAGAACGGCATTTTAGACATCAAGCAAGCTAGCCAAATACTGGCTCTGTGGGGACTTTACCGATTAAAGTCGATCCTAAAAACACTGGATCTTTCAGCGTAAGGAGCCCAGTGTCTTGGAGAACAAAAGTCCTCAAAATCCTCTGGTTTGAATCCACATGGCCATTTTTAAGTACCCCAGAACATAATCCGTTTCAGCCAAGTATGATAGTATCTATGTGTGTAAACATATCACTGTATATCTCTATATCTCATGTATATATATATATACATATGTCCCTCTATCTATGTGTATATATATATATATGTATATTATGTATATATACATATATTGATATAGCTATCCATTTGTGGCACAAATTTCAACTGCTAAACCCACCCTTGACCCATTGCAACGAGCTCAGCTCGGAGCCGAAGATGTTGGCCGCATGTCCAGTTCGCAAGCAGAGTTTCAGCTTCATCCTGCACAGGGAGGGCATCCGAAATTCATGTTTTAGTTGGAAAAAACCACGATCTTAACATGTTTGGATGTTGATTGAAATCGAAAATTGGTAATTGTTAGTTGGTCAGATGTGTTTTTTTTAAGCTGGTCAAACAAAACTTGGTTTTGAAGCGTATCAATTTTGGATTTAACAAGCGGAAAAGGTTGCGTTATCCTTTGATTTTATTTTACATGGCTGGACATCCTATCATGTTCAAGGCAAAAATACTTGAAATTTACTCTCCGGCAATAAAATGTGGCAATGGGAAATCCACCATCTATGTAAATGACTTTCCGCATAAAAACCTCACTTATAGGGGATGTTCCAGCTAGCCACGTTTGATCACCAGAGGGTTATATCCCAATAAATATAATTAAAAACAATAATTGTGTGGTTACAAAAACCCACTAAAATTGGTTGTACACACTTATTGGTTGTAAAATCTCAACAAAATTCCCCAAAACATCGTGTATTTCCCTGCGCAGGGTGATTTCGTGAATTCCTGGCAGATGGCCTGAGATTGTAGGACCAGATACACAGGCACGTGTCATCACTGCCTGATGCCTCAGTGTTTCCAGGCAAAAAGGTCATCATGTTCCATTCCATAGAAATGGTGATGTTATGATGATATAAATTGATATAAATGGTAACATGTATATATACGGCAAATGCCTGGGCTTTGCCCGGACCCGCAATGACGACAGGCGACGCATCATCTTCATCATCATCATCATCATCACCATCATCGTTAAAATTAAACCCTTATTGAAGATCTTCAATGAATGTAGAAGTTTAACGGGGGTGGGAGAATTAAACCCTTGTTGAAGATTTTCAATGAATGTAGAAGTTTGACGGGGGTGGGATAATTAAACCCTGATTGAAGATTTTCAATGAATGTAGAAGTTTAACGGGGGTGGGAGAATTAAACCCTGATTGAAGATCTTCAATGGATGTAGAAGTTTAACGGGGTTGGGAGAATTAAACCCTTATTGAAGATCTTCAATGAATGTAGAAGTTTAACGGGGGTGGGAGAATTAAACCCCTATTGAAGATCTTCAATGAATGTAGAAGTTTAACGGGGTTGGGAGAATTAAACCCTTATTGAAGATGTTCAATGAATGTAGAAGTTTGACGGGGGTGGGAGAATGAAACCGTTATTGAAGATCTTCAATGAATGTAGAAGTTTAACGGGGGTGGGAGAATTAAACCCTTATTGAAGATTTTCAATGAATGTAGAAGTTTGACGGGGGTGGAAGTCGAATATTACCTAGTACCTTTGTTGATCTTCCCAATTGAATGTAAAGTTTAACAGTGGTGGGAATTTTATATTCTCTAGTACCTTTGTTGTTTTTCCAATAGGAATTTTGTGAAGTTGCATCAACATTTGTTGGGGAATGGGAAACCTCTACGCTGCAACGCCTGGGCAAAGCCNTTTTGTGAAGTTGCATCAACATTTGTTGGGGAATGGGAAACCTCTACGCTGCAACGCCTGGGCAAAGCCCAGGCGTTGCGCGTATATATATATATATATATTATATATATATACATATATATGATGATATGATGTATAATGTAATGATAATGGTGATATAAGATAGCTTTTGACCAATGCCCATATTATCATTACATTATCCATAGCACTACTATATACTATTATATCATCGTTAGATGACTATTTATATCACCTTGGTGCTACAATGTAAAGCCATAAGATATCCCCATATTGTTGTTTGCATCCTCAATCATTTCCAGGAGGACGGCGGGGATTGCAGCGGACAAAAGCCCAAAGGACGCTGAAGAGGAGGACAAATTTTGCCAATTTCTACATGGCTGTGTGCCCTTCCATGGCCCTTCGCGAAAAATTTGTACAGTCTATGCATAGATTGACCAAAAGAAAACGCTTGATAATTCCACGAATAAACAAATACCGTGAGACAATTTCCAAGCTAGGCCTATCTCTGCAAAAACGGTTTTGCTCAGTTTGCTCTCAATCTCGAGTCCGGGACAAGCAGGCTACCATCGCGACTCCAGGCCAAGCAATTCACACCTGAAGCGCATGGTTTAGTGTAGGATACCCTCTGGTTATGACCTACATAGCCATGGAAAACCACCATCTTTAATAGGTAAATCACCATGTTTATCATCTATAAATGGGCCATTTTCCATGGCTATGTTAAATAACCACAGGGTAAATGCGATGATTCGGTAATATTCCGTATCAACGTAGACACATGGGTCTGTTCGAATTGTAAACCCCCACAGTCCACCACACTGCATGGTCTACTTCAGTCGGAAAATGACCATCATTACCCCAGTCTCTGGGTCCCAGATTTAGATTCCTTGATGGTAGGTGTGGTCCTTATCAAGTATTGATCAATGGTAAACGGACCTCTATCTCTTCGCGTGGGCCAATCGCCGCAAGTCTCTTTTTTCAATGACCACAGAAGTGGAAAAGAAAAATAATCCTCCATGTTGGTTTGCCACCTCCAAAGTTGCTTGAAATAGATGCAAAATAGCGTATGGGTTGCATCAGTTTCTCACGTTCTCGTGGGTCTTGTGACCCAAACTGCCCCTGATCCTCTCGAAAAGGAACAGCCTGGCTGGTTGGGATGTACACCTACCCGTTCTTCTGGGACAGTGACGAACATTTCGGACCCAAATGGTCACATCACTATCACATGAAAAAGATCAAAACCGAACACTACCCGGCAGCTGTTTCCACATCATCAGGATATTCATTTCCCACTATATACCAGATATATTTCATTATATTTCCATATCCCATCACTCATCACTATGAATATCTATTATTCATCTCATCTCACCTCAGTCTCTGAGGCTGAAACATCCTTCATGTCTCTCCAAATCCTGCGATGCAGGAACCTACCCCATTCAGTAGTGGATTTCCCATTGGGAAATAACACTTGGTATATTGTGTAGTAGATTCCCTACTGATACTCTCTTTGTAGATTCCTCAAATGATGGTCAATTCCAATAGGGAAAATCCGCCGGAAAAATCAGCCGACTCAACAAAGCCGAAGCCAGGACTCCTGTTCAATCTGGAGCCTCGGTGCATACCAAGTCCCACGACGAAGTCGATGCGCCTGGCGACAGCGCCCGTCGCGGAGGTTTTTCAGGTGACGTTTTCAGGGGAAAAAATGCATGGGAAGTGGCTATATAGAATAGGAGTGTATCGATTTCTGTGGATCTTTAGCGGGATTTTATTGGGATATAACAAATCATTCATGATAATGTCCAGTACTCAGACATGGCTAGCCGGGAAGACCCTCCATAAATGGACATTTAAATGGAATTCATCATTAAATGGTGGATTTTCCATTGCCATGTTTGATTGCCGGAGGGTATACAATAGGGACATATGGGGGATGTGACCATCAGTAAATTGGATCATCAATCTTTCTTTGAGCTTTGTTTATGGTGATATAATGATGATGCAAGGTAATGCCGCAGTGAGCTAAATTGCGAAGTTGGTTTGCAACTATAGTATGTCACTAGGGTTCATGGTGATTAGAACTGTATTTAGACGGGATTATAAATCCAACTTAAAACTAGGGGGCATCACCAGCATTTTTGGAGCCTGTTACTTTTCAATCTTTCTTTGGTGGTTGCTAAAATAAAGGGGCTATGTTTTTATTGATGAAAAATCCGCTTATTTTGGCCAGATTCACCCTGAGATACTCTGAGCAGATCTAGTTTTAAACATGTGTTAAACATGTCCAGCTGTATTTCCATAGCATCCCATCCCCCCAATCTCAAATACCACCATATGCTCCCAAAAATGAATAGATCCAGTGTTAAACCAGGGTTTCGTTTCGTATTTACCATCTGGTAAATTAACATAGACCCTGGCAGTCATCGGGATTGGAAGATGAGTTTCCTCTGAAAATAGCTATTCTCAGGGTCGAACTGTTAATATACCAGAGGGTAATATTTGGCGGGGGAAGGATTCTCAGCTGGCCATTCCCTCATTCCTACAGCAACTTCAGCAGCGAGCCATGTCTTTTGAAACGACGCGAAGCCATGGAGCTACCGCTGGGTCCTTCCCTTTTTGAGAAGCACCGCCAGTTTTGGTCAGCTTGGTACCAGGCCAGACATTTCCCTCCGGTAAATTGACAGTTTGCTATGGAAAATCACCAGTATCTTTATAGGTAAATCAACATAAGTCATCGAAGTAAATGAGTGATTTTCCATAGCGATGTTGATTTACCGGGGGACGTGCTGCTTGGCCATTTCAACTCCATTGATAAGGTCAATTGGGAATCATCATCTCAATATGAGATTGCTTCGCCCCAGTCTGAGCTGATCCAAAGTCGACGACTTGGAACACTCTTAGCATTAAGTTCATCCCATCAATGGTTGGCCATCATTGATCTATACAACCATTATTTTCACCCATAATCCACAATGATGTAGGTAAGAGAATGTCAAGCATTGTTTGGATCAATCCCACCCTAGAAAATCTCGAGTTTCTACATGTACCGTTCATCCGACCGGGCAGCATCGCAGCCCTTCCGTGTTTTTCTCAGGCACGTTCGGCTGCTTTGGCCCCAGAACGTACCAGATCATCATGCGGCAAGATGCCCACCAGAAAGCCGTCCTGCGGCTTTCCCCCATAAACCCAACGGTTAGCCAAGGTCTCGGGGTCCACTTAGAAAGGCGGTGAAAGTTCTGTGGCTTCACAAGGTGACACGGTGACACGGTGACACTAGAGACCCTCACCTGACAGGTGCCCCAGCTAAATCGCTAAGTTGGTTGACGACGAACGTGACTGTTGGGTTTATAGTGATTACAAGTCTAGTTATGGTTAATCATGGGTGCTATGCTTAGTTTAAAATAAGAAGAATACTAACAATGTAGCTTTATTGGCTATGTTGGTTGTTAGTATAACATATCTATACTTAATGAGGTTTAGAAACCAAGTCACAAAACTGGTGCGACCACCATCTTGTCACAGAAATCAAAGACGGGTCCTCCACAACCATCATGGGACCCTGGCGGGTCACAGATTGACTCTCGATATACGCCTGGCACGTGAACCGCGATTTTCGGCGAAGGTGATCTGCAAGATGGGGATGTACCGATATACAAGAACGGGAATGTAAGTGTACTAATTATAAATGTGCAAGTATATATATACATATATACATGTACACAAATGCATATGTATGTGTATAGATGTATATCACTATACCTAGCATATCTAATCATATGTATATAGATATATACATATACATATAAAGAGAGGGATATACAGCCAGCATTTGATGTGTACAATAATCTAGCTGATGTGCTTCCGTGCTTCCAACTTAGCAAATGGTTCATACTCATAGTGGGTTCACCCAGCTACATATGGGATAAACCCAGCGATATATAGATTATTAGGCACTTGCTGAGTGGGCCACGCATTTTGTTCAGAGCCTTTGACCTTTGTATGCAGCTATGTTGATATGAAAATGGTGCTCCTGCTAACTCACTGCTAGCATTGATAGTCTATGCATGGTGATCCGCCTTCAATTGATTGAATCATGCATTAACCTTGTTTGACTGCCGCAGACCTGAGAGAGTTCCCTTCTGAAATGGTTGCATATCATCAACCAGTCCACCATCAACCAGAAAACCCCACTTCCAGGCTACTTTTCCTCAAAAAAAAAACAACAGAATCCACCCAGCCACATCACCGGCTTATCTGCCCCCCTGGCACCGGTGCCTTCTTCAGTGAGATGTTGGGCGAGATGCGCAGTGGCTCCTGCAGGATCTTACCCAACTTCACGGCGGCCAACAAGATGTCGTTGCCTCAACAGACGCACGGTAGGAGTTTCTGAGGGGAAAAGGGGTGTAGAAATTTGGAGTCATTTGGAGAATCCGCGAAAAAAACCTCAGATGTTTTTTGGATTACAATATATGAATAGAAGTTTGTGCATATTAAATATGTATCTGCAAAAAAAAAGTATGCTTATGTATGAACATCAACTATAATAGGGGGATAGGGGATGGGCAATACTGAGTCCCTACCCTGCTGTATATGGTTTGATGGAAAATCTCCCATTTATGGATGATTTTCCCAGCTATAAATCTCCACTTAGCCTTGGAATTTCCCAGCCAACTAGTGATTACCTGAGGGTATGCAGTTTCTTGCAAGGAGTTCATACATGGTATAATCTCATTTGATCATAAACATATCCCCACATACAGGAAGTTTTAAGCTCATGTATAGATCTTTGGGGTGCACAATTGTAGTGCTTTGCTTGGGGTTCCCTTGTCCATTCATCAGGGACTACTATGGATCTACATCACTTGGTTCCCAGTGTCATCTGCAACTCATCCTGCCAGGAACGATACATCTGGGTACATCAAAATATCCACCTACAAAGGTTAAGCCATATTGGGACAGTTATACCCATTTATGTAACCCATCATTTCTAGTGTGTTTCAATAGTTTTGAAGGGGGTCCCTGAAAAGATTGGGGTGTTCAAAGGTGATATCAGCTATATATATATATACATATATGATATATAGTATATGGTAATATAGTAATAATAATAGTAGTTAATGATATTATCTATATTATATACATATCATATCCTTCATAGTATCATCACATACCAATCATCCATCTTTATATACCAATTTAAGCTTCCCAAAGATTGGACACTGCTCAGGTCCTGCCTCCAGCCACTTGTAGGGCATCGACGTCTTCCCAATTCACAGCACCCAGCAATACCAGGCGCTGCTGCTCGTTGTGGGTCACCTGTCGCAAAAAAAAGGCGTGACACGACGGAGGATTCCTGGGTTTGGTAAACAAAGAACAAAGGAAAGAAATTTCAGGAAGGGAATCACTGAAATCGGATGTGGTCAATCGAAAAATGGAGCTGTGTTTCTCTGATCTCATTCAATCTCATTGAATGTTCTTAATTATATAGCTGCAGAATGACACAACACCAAAATCAGCTATCTTTGGGTCAATTTCTAGCTGCAATTCTTACCTGACATACTTAACCCAAAATCTTCCAAGCAAAGGTGTCGTCTGACGACAACAGGAAACACCTCTTCTACGATGGGCACCATGCGAGGAACGCTTCGGCCTCAGTGACCAAGAAAGCCGCGCATCCATTGGTTGATCATCAGATTCCCCATCAAAGATGGTGAAAACTGGTGGTACACCCCCCATGTTCAGACATTTTTTCGGAAAAAATCTGGGAGAAAATGACCAACAGACCAAACATCACTGCTGTATGATCATTCCCGGTGGTTGACTCCGAAATTTGGAGGGAAACTTCCAGTTGTGCAGTTCCAGAGTTCTGGGAAGTCCCAAACTTGGCAAAAAAAAAATTGCAAATGGTGAGGGCAGGTCGGGCAGCTCGGGACATCATTTTCCCGAGGGACTTGGTGTACCCAGCAATGAGGCTTTGGAGTTTAGAACCCATCATGCCTTCAAACACCATGGAGAAACTGGAAATGAAGCATTGAAAGATTGGGAAAAAAGGGACGAGTAAAATGGAAAAACATGATAGTCGTCTGGAAAAAAAACACGTTAACTCATATTAACTCCGATCAATGTGTGTTTTTCAGATGTCTATCTGGACTACTTTACCTGTCTGGACAGCTGCGGCACAGTACAAATCCGAAAACTATGCCAAAAGACATGTCGGAAACGATCAGACTCAAGGTGGAAATACGTGTCCGAAGGAATGTCAAAAAATACATGTCACAAGTATTTCAAACTATATACGAACATAGACACATGCACACGTCAGAATGAAATGCAGAAAAATGTTCAACAATTTGACGAATTACCCTCTGGTTATTTAACATATCCATGGGAAATGGCCCATTGATAGATGATTTATGGTGATTTCCCTATTAAAGATGGTGATGTTCCATGCCTATGTTAAATAACCACATGGTAAGTGTAAATCTCAGGGTTCATATCCCAACTTCTGGGGTTTAAATCCGACCATTAAAATCACCCCTGAGAAGCGGAAAAAAAAGTGTGCAGAAACACGTGACACATGAAAAAGCAGCGGGTGGGTGTTGAATGTGTGACACTGCTATCGATATAGTAAAACCATATGACAAATATAAAGCGTCATTACCCTCTGGTAATTTAACATAGCTATGGAATTGGCCCATTTAGTGATGATTGTATCCAATTATGGCTCCATGGTTGTTGGAGAAAAATCCCCCGTGGCTATTGAAAATCACATGTTTATGTCATATTGTTGCGGAACAATAATAACAACATCCGCTGCATCATATCGCTGGCAGCTGCGGCCAAGTTTCTTTCCGCCTCTCTGCTCTGTTTGATCTTAGAGAACATAGGCTTGGAGCACAGGGGGGGTCACCACTAGCGGGATCGAAGCCACAATTATCACTGGGAGACCTTGATCAAAACTGCTGGTAACTCAATGTCTAGAGAGTCTAGAATCATTAGAATCGAGTTTTTCATTAAAAAAAAGGGATGTTAATGGATGTTGCCCCTGTAGTCAGAGATGGGGATAGATGGGGATAGTCTTATCACCAAGAACGGGTCTTTAGCAGCCGGAGGAGCTATAGGTTGAATGGGTCATGTTCATGGGATCCAAACGATGATTGCCTCTGGTAAACTAAGCGTTTGCTATGGAAAATCACCATTTTGGATAGGTAAGTGATTTATAAACGATCGATAAATGATCTATGAATCTATAAACGATCGATAAATGATCTATAAATGATCTAAAAATAGGCCATAGCTGCCATAGCTATCTTAGTTTACGGGTGATGGGAGTGGGGAGAAGCTTCTCTGGGCATGGATCAATCCCCGTGAAACCACTTGGGATGAACATCCATTTCACTCACAGCCATGAAACGGTGTGAATAGTAGGCTACTAGGAGCAACCAACCCACACCCATATGGCCCTAATATCTGTATCTCGGTATCTGACTGACTGAATAGAAAAGCAATTGGATTCCAACAATTTTCACACATTAGTATGGTTTGGTTTGAATATCACATCCAAGCTGGGGGGAAACAGAAAAGAGCCAAGGCATAGAAACGAGCTTATCGGGGTTGGCTGGGTTCACCGGAGGCTTCATGTTGATGGGTCAAAAACCTGTACTAGTTTTCACACCAAAATATCTGGCAAATGGATGTTCATCCATGATTCCATTCATTGGTATTGATCCACCACATCTCCATTCAGCATCACTTCGCGGCTCCCCACTTCGCCGAAGGAACAAATTTCAGACGTTGGAAATCGTTCCCTTGAGCTGTGCGCGGCAAACAAAGGCTCAGCATCGTATGATCCAAGACCTGGTCGGATTCATGGAATTTGCGGGAGATGTGCCATGGTCAACTTATTACTAGTGAGTTATTTGATATAATGAAAATTATCTTACTCATTGACGTACCTAAGTAATGTATCAGTGATATGAATTATATTCTGCCTAATTATGCCATGACTAGTTAGATATAATATGATATCATATGAACCTATGATTGCTAGTTATTATTTGCCTGCGGATGTGTAGCAAAATCAGTTATTTCCCTAGTTTTAATATGGATGTTTCAAACATATTCCCGTTTTAGTGAGGATTGTGTTTTGACTTGTTCATATTTTATCTACTCCAAGATGATGATAGAATATGATATATGTACAAAATCACTTGCTCAAAAAAAGGATGGGTAAGTCCCTGAATAAAATATAATCTCAGATCCACATCTGACAAGAAGATACAAAAAGTACTTGCATGATGAAATCACCGGATGCTTGTATCATATTGTATAAGCCAATAGAACTGGATGTGTACTTCAACGCATCAAAAATCAATGAAAACCAAGGATGGAATGGTAAGATCATCTTACGACTCAACTAAATCAAGAAAAACAAAGTTAGAATAGAAAAAGTTTGGAAAAAAATAGGCTGGTCCCAGAAGTCCTCGAGAAAAATTCTGTTTTTTTTGACACTCAGCGGCACCGGAGCCACCACGGCAGAACTGCTGTGCCTTCTTCACGGGTTGCAAGGCGCGTGCAGAGGCACGCAGGGTGGGCATGGCCGGGATCTTTTTCATCAGCAGAATGGAATCGAATATGGAGGGACCAACACCTGATTTGTGGGCTTTGAGTGGTGCTGATCACGTGTCTTCTTTAAATCCTTTTCATGATAGGGGGGAATATACGTTATCAATAAGAACAAGCCGTTTGTGTCGATAGACTTGGGGGTTTCTGCAAATGATCTCCAAGACACATAGGTTTCAGTACTAAAATGGTCCAATGATCTGGATGATTTGGGGTATCCTTATGACTTAGGAAGCCTCCACTTGTTGTAAACCTGTCATAAACCTGAAGTCTGTAGACCGTCCGGCCCTGGAGGGGACATGGGTCAAACGTGGCTGGCTGGAAAATCCCTGAACTACCGGCGCAATTATAGATGATTTATAGTGATTTACCTATTAAAGATGATGGTTTTCCATGGCTATGTTAAATAACCAGAGGGTAAATTTAAATGGAGGAATTGGAAAATCATCCAGAAATTGGTGGATTTAATGGGAAAATCATATATAAATGGCGATTCAAAGGTGAATTAATGGAGGAATTTTGCCGCGTTTGACTACCGGAGGATACTCCTAAAAGATCGCTCCTACAAAATCTCGAAACCAGGGAATCTATTAATGCAAAATGACCCCCAAGCAAATAGAAACAGATCCGTGTTGCATTTGAACCCGGCACCCGGCACCCATCCCTATCCCATCTGGAAAGACACTGTTGGCGCAATAGTTGGAAACAATCCTCGGACGTCCAGCACCAAACATCCAACGTCTCACAAGGTGGTCCCATGATTTGACAATGGTGCCATTTCCCAACCATCGGGTGTTCACAAGACTTTGAAGCCTGATCTGTGTTTGTTAGGGAAGTCACATCCCCCTCCTATGTAATACCTTGGCCTTGGCAATATCTTAATTTCTGCAGCTAGAAAAAGGCCCAAGTCTGCATGTTGCTTGCTTGCAATCTCCGAGAATGGTCCCAATTTTTTTCCAACTCTAACCCCATCTCCCACAACTCTTCCACCATTTGCAGGTTGCAGTTCCAGTTCTAAGTGGATATACAAAGTTATAGGGGTTGTATCCAAAATTCATCAAAATTCAATCCATTGTGTCATATCCGGATCCCACAGGGTGGGTTTGATGCTAGGTCTTTCGGAAAATGGGGGATATCCTCCAAATGGTCATTTCAAAACGGGAAAATGATGACTAGCCAATGGGTTTAGAGGTACCATATTTTCAGACAGGCCCATATCCCCTCTAAACCCTATTTCTTGGACTTACCCTCTGGTTATTTAACATAGCCATGGAAAATTGGTAATTGTGGATGATTTTCCCATTAAAACCTTCATTTATAGGGGATTTTCCATGGCTATGTTAAATAACCATAGGGTATATAATCAACTGTAGCTGGTTTACAGACCCCATTGACTACAGTCTTATCCTCCATACATCATCGAATCTACCAAGGTAGATCAGTCAACTTAGCGATTTCGTCAACTTATGGAGATTAGAATCCCATAATCATACCCATTAAAACCCATGAATAACCATTAATTGACCATTAATTGATCATTATTGACCAACCATTAATCATCATTATTATTGACCACCATTAACCCATATCAACCATTCACAACCCATCATAACCTATGAAAATACCCATGAATTAACCAGTATACCTACTGATACCCATTATTAACCATTGTTAACCCACATCAACCATTCATCATCCCAACCTTCACCTTGCCCTGGCGTGCTCCAAGGATCGTGGCCAAGGTTAACGGCAGGATCAGCCTTGGCACCGCGATGAGTTCGAAGACGGTGACCACCACGGAATTCACGCGGCAGACGGCGCCGCAGAAACAGGTGGCGCCCACGATGGCCAACCTACCGCGGAGATGGGATGGGATGGTGGCAGGGCAGATGGGGATGGGAAGATCTATGGTTAAAACAGGTTAATATGAGTGAAACATGGGTTAATATGAGTTGATAATGGTTCACAATGATTCATAATGGGTTAATAATGGTTCATAATTCATAATGGTTAGATGATGAGAGAGTGTTAATTGATTTTGGATGGTGATAGTGATGGTGATGAGGTAAAAAAAAAAACATTTACGATCACCAATCGCGAATCCCACAGCCCATCTCAGCAGCTGCGTTTCAGAATCTACATCCCAAACTCCAGGTGCCACCTGGCACCCACCTGGCGGCCCCGGGCATCGCACCTGGCGATGTATTGCCCAAAGTCCCCGTCGGGCGCCAGGGATTCGATGCACCACAGCGGCAGCAACGCCGCAATGAGGCGACCGAAGATGCCGCCCAACATCAGCGAGGGAGCCACCACTCCTGGGTCGATGGGGGAGGGGGGGTGGGAAACCAATGGGAAAATGATATGAAAAGCACGGGAAATCAGAAAAAAAATGAGCGGATTTAGGGGGAAATCAATGGGAAAATGCTCTAGAAATTGGGAAATTTATGGGATAATCATCTGTGAAGGAAACTTTAGAGCTGGGAAATTCATTAAATGAGTGATTCGTCAGCAAGCCATGTTTGATTGCCGGAGGGTAAAAACATTGGGAAAGAATTGGGGGCAAACTGAATCCTTTGAGAAAGATTAGGCAAACAAACGGGAGTTGAAACTTGTTTCGATGATTGAATTGAGGGAGTTCAAGCTTAGTGAAAAGTGTTTTCAAAAAGATGAACCTCCAGAACTTGATGAAACCCTGAACAATTGGGAGTAAACCGTAAACCTATTTAAAAAAAGGTGATACAGCGGTCAAATTAGGCATGGGAGATAAAAGTAATGTGGGATTCACCCCATGCCATCAACCGACCAAACTTGGGGATGGTCAGTACAACCCATAAAATTTGGGTGATGACTTGGGGTTTATGACAGTGAAGAAAACCTTGGGGGTAACCTGCATATGGTTCCTTTACCCTAAGTTTCCCAAGATCCGGTTTATGAAAACCCATCCGTTTTTCTCACTTATGGGTCAGAAAACCACATGACTAAAGATTCATCCTCCAATCAGCAACATCCAGCAAGCATTCACCAAGGTTGATCCCGCACTGAACCGACCAAAAATAATCTGGCAGACATCACGCCTATGATTTACCTGTCCAAAAAGGGACCATCGCCAGTGTCCGATTACCGATTGACAAGTTAGCTCCGCTTGAGAAAAATTGTTCAACTCTCCCATTTTAATCAATTTTAAAGAGGTTTAATCATGATTAATCCGAATTAATCCCACTCATTCCTGGTGAAACTCCCTGCAGCCAAGTTGCCCGCAGGGACTGGCATCGACAGGGCCATGACGGTGAAGCTCGTTTTCCTTGGCGAAAAACTGGCATCAGAAAAGATGATGTCCTAAAAAAATCGACTCGGAAGCTAATAATAGAACATTTGACAAATGGTGTTAAAAGACGATTTTACTCCATTTATCATCACTTTAAGGATCTTCACCACTTTAAAGCCAAAAAAACTGGATCATCCTTTTCACGTGTCACCCCTTAAATGAACCCACCATTTTTCGTCCCAGTGACGTCAGGAAGAGGAGCAGCAGTCCGATCAGGCTGCTGAGCTCGGGGTGTTGCAGATGGGCTTCCGTGGAGAAGATCGAACTGAGGAACCTCGCGTCGCGTCCACGTCGCAGCTCGGTTGGATGGGTTTTCCCCAAAAATTGGGGGTTGAACCAAGAAAAACCCATGGGAAAGTGGTGAGTTAAGCCAGAAAAATGAGGATTTGATGGAATCTATAGCTGATTTGTGGTGGTTTAACCATCAAACACTTTTGGAAAAGAAAGGGATACCCGCAAGAATGGGAATGTAATGGGATTATGGGATTTTCCCAACAACAACTTACGGTGAGAGAATGGGAAAATTCTGGGATAGCAATAGGATTTTCGTGGTGATTGAACCTCATGTCGTCGTGGATTGGAGGATTTTCCAAATTAAAGATGATTGAAAATTGTGGAAATGGGAAAAGAGTTTGATAGAATGATGATTTACCAATCATTGGTTGGTCAGACGCAAACATGGGAGTATAGTAGGATTCTGGGTGCTTAATAGGGGATGAACTAGCAAATGTAGGGGTTACAATGGATAAACAGTGATAATGTGGCGATATAATGGAGGTTTACATTCCCATGGTTAGTTATTGTGGTTGTAAGTTGGGGGATTTAACTCTCAAATTGGTTATACAATGATAATGAATCTGAGAACTATAGTTGGTTGAATTCACTATAGTTAGATGATTGTGATTTATAAACCAACTTGCAAGACGGTTGTGAACCTCATGTGTGTTGGATGATACCATTGGATATACCATTGATGATACAATGCACATGTGTATATATATATATACTTATATATATATATGTATACGTGTATATAGATATACATTATGTACATATACATATACATGTATATAATCCGATGATGATCCATGACTAAGCTAGCCGAGTTGGTTTATAGCCATGTCTAGCAGATTTTGATTTACATATCAACTTACAACGATGTGTTATGGCGATTAAACTTGCGGCATCGAATTTAGCACCCCGAAAAGATTTGAAAATTGCAGGACTAAATGGAGCTCTGACCATTGGTGATAGAATGGGGATATACCCTCTGGTATTGCCTAACATAACTAAGGGAAATCACCATTTTTAATGGGAAAATCCACTATTTCTATGGCCATTTCCTATGTCGCTACGTTTAATTACCAGAGGATAACGGTAATAACAATGGGTGGTGCCTTGCACCTACAAGACGAGTTGTGTCGGATATCCTCTGGAATCCTCTGGGGCCCCGCACGGTCCGGTCCCCAAGGTTAGCAGTTTGCTGCCTCTGTGGCGGGAAATCACATCCTTCACCCAGATTTTGCATTCACCAGATTCATCACTGGATGGGCATCCAAGCTATCTTGAATGGTGAGTAAAATCATCATCCAGTTTTGGCAACATATATATATATATACATATAAGGACATACCCTGTGCTATAGATATGTAAAAAATAGTTTTAGTGTGAGCGTGTCTGTGTGTGTATACATATAATATATATATATATATACGTATATGTACATATACATAGACCATGCTCCACTTCTCATTCCTGGTTCCCTCAGAAGTCACCCATTTCCAGCGCAACTCGCCTGCCCCAACTTTCAGTAGCGCACCAATGCCCCCAGCCGCCAGGAAAATCGCCAAATCCCGCGGCACCGACTGACCGGCTTTCCTGGGGTCGCAGAGCCGAATTGGCCAAGCCCTTGCAACTGAGCACAAGGTGACACCTCCAATTTTCTTAATAAAAACAGTGGTTCCCTCATCATTTTCCCCGGGTTTATCACAAAAAGCTGAGAAAAAAAAAACTATAGTGATTCTGCAATTTTCAGGCATATCAAACCATATTTTCCCTATCATTGTGCCAGAAATGTTCCCCAAGGTTTCCCCATTGGGCGCCGTCCCAGCAGCTTCTCTCCACACAAAGGTGCCAAACCTCTGAGGGCGTTCATCCCGCCCACCGCGCGCCTGGCGTTTGAGGAAAGCACTGCCAGAAGTTACGGTGAATGGTGAGATATTCCATAACATTAGTGGTTTAATATAAGTTATATATACATATTAAGTTATATACTTGATATACTTAACTACAAGTTATATACTTAATGTTAAGAACCAACAATGTTGAGGTGAGATAATGAGAATATAATGGTGATATTGATTATATGATATAATGGGAGATAGACCCTCCGGTAATCAAACATGGCTGGCTGGAAAACCCCCGAACGAAATGGAGACTTATGGGAAAAACATCTTCTGAAGGATGTTCCATTGCCATCTTTGGTCATTCAAGGTATTAAAAGTGGTATTGCCATAGTTGGTTCAACCATTTCAAGATGGGATAACCCACTTCCATTTGGAACTTACTAGCAAAGGTTACTAACCAGCTATGATCCGTGGGATGGTCCTATGACCATCTCACCGCACCTGTGGCATAGCACAAAGGCGCTGGCCAATGCTCCACTAAGGGCTCCAGTGATTAAACTCAAGAAGATGAAGAGGATCCTCAGGTCGGCGGCGTCAGAGTCGCGCCCTGCTTCAGATGTTTGAACCGGATCAAAAAAAGTTAGCCTCTGGTATTTCCTAACATAACTATGGGAAATCACCATTTTTAATGGGAAAATCATCCAAAATTGGCCATTTTCAATAGCTACGTTTAAATCACCAGAGGGTAAAACTTGTTGGTGTGAAATCCGGTGATCGCCTGCAGTTGACTCAACTGTAACTTGCCACAAAGGGGTGGTAAATTGTATCCCCAATTCAGACAAGGGGCCCCACAGGTGTGTTTGGGTTCTCTGAGGTTATGCATACGGATTTAGAAAGAGATAGAGTTATAAATATACATATTATATACTGTACTATATACAGATATGTATATATATATATATATACATGGGAAGCGACATCAAGATATCAACCAACCAGCAGGTTCACTTAGTTGATAGTGTTGTTCCGGTTTTTGCGAAGTGCGTTCAGTAGGAGAATGGACCAATCCAATTTGGGGAAGGAGCAAGACAGGAAACCGGCGCACAATTGGGAATATTAATATATTACGTATACCATTATTTGATATATATAATAATATTATATAATATGGTAAGATATACCAAAATGAACAATATTTTTTATGACATACAGTACCGAATATCGTGGCGCCGGGATGTTTGTCAAAATTCAAGGGGACCTCATTTTGAGTCCTCCCTAAAAGGGTGTGCCTGAAAATGGGCTATACCCCGGAAAAAAACATCAATTTAATGAGGGAAAATGACTCACCAATGGACGGAATAGGGTTGGTAGGCCCTAAACTTTCAGACAAACCCATTTCCTTGGGTAATTTCTCCATTTCTGATGCTAGGATTCCAATTTGTGATAAATCATATATCCCCCGAATCTGGGACCTCAATCTTTTTTGGCCACCCAAGATTTGTCACCCGGCAACTCCTGTAACGTCAACCCCGGATTTTTCGAAGCCCCTGGGCTGTTGATCGTTTGGGGGTACCATTTTGACTAGCAGATGAAATCAGTACTTGGGGATACCCCAATGATCATTGATTAGATTATTTTCCCATCAAACCCTCCATTTCGTTCGGAGATTCCCAGCCACTTTTGATTACTGCAGGGTGTATCTTCCATCGTATCACCATTGTATCAGCATTGTATCACCACTATATTCCCTAAAAATTCCATCGCTTGTCATTATATGGGTATCATTTATTGTTGGTTATCCCATCATATCCCGAAAAAAACCCACTAAATCCCTATAAAAACCCTATTAAATCACCATGTAAATCCCATTACAATCCCTATAAAATCCCATGGCTACAATGAAGACGTCCTTTCTCCGAGCAGCTCTGCCCCCAAAGTGGGCGAATGTTCTGCCGTGATGTCCGAGTTGAAGAGTGGTTTCAGCTGGCCACTGCCGGAGAAGAACATATTCAAACACATGAAGACCTCATGTCATGTGTAACGGCTGGAGAAATCAGAATAAAACGGGGATATAATATCAAATGGGGATCGGATAAACGGAGTATATAAATATAACGCGAATAAAAAATGAATGTATGAATATTGGACAGTTGGAATATATGTACAATGGATAGATGGATAAATTAGATATATATATATATATATATTCGTCATTCATGTATTCAATGGAAAAGGGAGAAATTGGAATAGAATGGGTATATAGAATAATATAATGCATATGTTGTATGTATATATATATATATATACATGTATAATATATTATATATATATATATCTAAAGGATGATATCAAAAATATGACTCCAGGTGGTGAAAATTGGACCATTCCGAGCAGTCCGAGGTACCCCAATTCCATCCATGCCACCTGTCGCTCCGGTTTCGCCAAGGCTCAAAGGTTCCGAAGGTCGATGCAAAGAAACACGCAGAGTAGGAGGAGGTGTCGTAGAGCCGTGGCATCATCAGCTCAAGAGCAAACCTCACTGAAAAATCTCCCAATCATATGGGTGTCATTTGGTTACCCATTCAAAATATCATGGAATATTCCCTCTGGTAAATTAACATAGACCCTGGCAGATAGGGATTGGAAGATTAGTTTCCTCTAACAATAGCTATTCTCAGGGTCGAACTGTTAATATACCAGAGGGTAAAGAAAATATGATGGTGATATGATGATGATATAATGATTATGTAATATATATATACCCTCCGGCAATCAAACCTGGTTTAGCTGGGAATCCATGGGAATCCCCCAACTAAAATAGAGCTTTAAATGGAAAGATCAGCTATGCATGGTGGATGTGCAATTGCCGCCCGGTCATGTCTATTAATTAAACTCAATACTAGTAGTTCATAGTTGGATTGTGGATAATCTCATCCTTCTAATAATTGTCTAGAATGGCTAATGATGCTTAGCAACGACTAATAATGGTTGATGACAATTGATAATGATTAAATGATTTACTTACACCACCATTCTATGTCCCCAATATGTGATTTCATCCCCCATCAAACACCATGGTTTCTGGGGGGTGCCTTTTCTTTTGATGAGGGGGGGAAGCTATTCAAAGATCTGAAGCGATCCTCTCCCAAGTCCTGCTGTTTCTCAACCTTCCATTCCGAAAAATCCTCAAATCTGGCTTGAAATTTTGGGATGCCCACACAATCTAGAGCTAATGTTGGTAAAACAATAATAAACCATCCCCTAAATCACCATTTTGATAGGTGGTATATACCATTCCCAAATGGGTGGTTTATTATTGTTTTACCCACATTATTCTTAATTTTGTTGCTTCAATAAATCTATTTGTTCAACACTATTTCAGGTTAAACCTGAATTTTCCCATATTTTTCCATATGTTTCACCGTTTTTTCCACCATCCCCTCCTCCACCCCGCCATCCACGGTCCCGTTGCCGCGACACAAGACGCCCCCCACGGGGGCTGAAAAGGTGGCGCCGACACCCACAGCCACAGCCGCAAGGAGCACCTCCTGGGAACTGGAAATGGTGGTACCAACATATGGGGCTGTCTGGAAATGGGGTATACCCCATATAGAGCCATTTAAAAGGGAAAATAAATGCAAATAATGATTAACCATGGGGTTTAGGGGTACACTATTTTCAGACAAAGCCATATATAGTGGTAACAATATAGATTGTGGATATAGATAATAATGTAATATATGGTGGATAATCAACCAATATAATGATGTAACAAGATATGGTTATACTACTGATATACTACTGATATACTAACCATGCCATATTATAGTATCATTATCATGTTTTAACATTACCACATGAGTTATTAGTATACCAAATATATTACTATTTATTAGTATTCTATATGGTGTTGGTGTATTAATACGTAATGGCAGTAGTTGATAATGATAATAATGATAACAATGATAATAATGATAATAATGATAATGATAATAATGACAATAATGACAATAATAATACTAATGATAATAATGATAATAGTGATAATAATGAGAATAATGATGATAATCATTCTATAATTGTTGAGAGTAATTAATAGTTGTCATATATAAATAATGACATTGATAATAGCAATAAAAATGGGAATATATACCACTACATATCATGGAATATGTTGGGAGTGTAACTATAGCTAGGGAATATAGTTAGGGATATATTATGGGGGTATCTCAATAACGGTATAATATATATATATATATATCAGTGTAATATTGATGGTAATATCATGGGAATCTATACATATATATATATATATATATAGGTATCCACCACTGAACCACTACAACAATAATCACAACTATCGGAGATTCTATGGGAAGTATTGCTTTTGCTGTAGTTATTAAAAACATCAAGTGAAGAAAATGGTTTAAAGAAAATGGTTCAATGTAATAATTGGGGCTTATAGTACTGGAAAATTCAGTGAACTATCGATATTGTCTATCTATATATATATATGGGAAATGTGGTGTGTCTTGTGATATACCCTCCAGTACACCAACACTTTGCGAACTGGAAACGGGCGCCTGCCGGTCCAGGCTCACGGATGCAAAGCAACGTTCCGATTCCCTGGGCAACGGTACGGTTGCGGTTGCGGGGTTATAAAGCAACATGATATGGAAAGAACATGGAAATAACAATATTGTAACCAGAGGGTGATTCACAATCTGGATACATTGGCTGTGATATGTAATGGCATTTGTTTCAGCAACCATATATGATATGATTCTCCAGGGATGCACATCCACTGGGCTCTGAAGAGCCGTGTTCAACGCTATGAATTTTAGTGGCTGTTTTTATGGACTACACCAACCATCCCAAAGGAGTATCATGATTTTTAAAATGGACAAATATTAGATATAGACATATATATATATGTATAGACAAGCCATGTTACCTAAAAGATCAGCTATATCTCCATTTTATCAGCTAGATTAAGTCCCATTTTCAAATGCCTTTTTCACGTGGGAACCCTGGCTGCCATAAACCTGCCGTTTTGGGATGGTTACACACAACCACCCCTCAAAATGGTGATTTAGCGGATGGTTTTATGGCATTGGGTTTGCCACATTTGGGATTTTTCGGTCATCATATCGTCTCTTTTTCATATTTCCATAGTCTTCCCAATTACATAAGAATAGATATAACGATGTAATTGGGAATGTCCACGATCTTCCCAATATTACATCTTTATCATTTTATGTCCCAATTACAGCTATATTATATGTATATATATATATACATGCATATTTACAGGTTTATGATTGGGTTTACCCACAGTAAATCCCTTTTTCAACCACTGTCTGGAGCAGCCACTCACTTCAACTCCCACCGCTGAGCTGCAGAAGCATCGCACTGATGCACGAGGCGATGTGAACGAAGGGTCCTTCCTGGCGAGGCTGAAGAGAACCATTTTGGGGATTTGAGGAAACCACATGAGAACCAAAGGATTCTGCCTAAATATGGTTTACCCTCTGGTAAACTTTTAGATAACTATTGAAAATGGCCACTTATAGTTGATTTACCTCTCAAAAATGGTGATTTTCCATAGTTATGTTAGTTTACCAGAGGGCACATATATACATATGGAGAGAAAGAGAGTATGTAGAGGTATATTCTATATGATGTACAAATATTGTAGACCAGGATTTAGTAATTTTGGCTCAAACTTAAGCATCTCCAAGTTGGGTTCCACTACCATACCATGAAATAAGGATGAAACAATCTATAGCCAACATGTTTGAGATGTTCACTAGGAAACCAAACTTTTGAACCATACAGTTTCGCACTTCATGGGGTCACGAAACCCTGGTTTGATATGGATGTTCATCCCCCACAAATAATCAACCCCCTAAAGTGGAAGGCATGGGTATTCAATGACTTAACCCATCCCATTGCACTGCATAGTAAATGGGTATCCCGTTTTTTATGGGGTGGTCATAATCCCCAATAAACCCCTTCGGTTACTAACCGGTGATGAATGAGACTGCTATTTCGTTCATGACTTGTGTGAAGTCTTCACACCAGGCCTTAATCAGCATCAACTCCCTAGTAAAGCCCTTCGAGCTCTCTCCGTTCCAGCTCCTTCCCCACGGGCATTGCGGCACCCAGCACCAGCATGAGACCCAAGGATTTCGCCAAGAGCACTCGAGGCTTCAGGAAATTCCCCAGCTCGATACCACCTCGCTGGATGATTGACCCGGACCAAGAATTGGACGGTTGATTGTTCAACACCAAAATGGCTTATTATTCTTTCATTCATATGCCACTATAGGTCCAAAAAATATGTGTCAATTTGTTTGACATATGGCATGTATATTGGTATGGGTCAAAATTGGGTACCCCAACAAGTAGATGGTGAATACTAAACCTATACAAAATCTGTGGTCTCTTCTGGGGCTTAGATTTTGACCCATCCCCTTATAGTGACCATGACTATCCGTATGGCCTCTCCCATTTTGCTGACTCCCCGGCGAAACCACCGAAGCTTGATCTGGGCTGAGATCCCTAAGCTAACGCTGTTGGGGAAATAACGGATACCCTGTTCGTAGGCCAAGTTATAATATCAATAGGGTTTATTCAATCTTCGCCAGCAAATATGATTCAGAAACCCCAGTTAATTATCAAGAAAAAATAAACATAGTGATTAATCCTGATAAATTGCTATTGCTGGAGCAAACTAAATTTAGTATTTGAATGTATTTGATACTCTTAGTCCAAATAAATTACTATTATATACGTACTATTATATACTACAACTATAATAGTGGATCATAAAGAAACCGTAAACTTTGGGCTATAAATCAATCAGTACCGTTAGATGACTTTTGAGTTGCGATCAAAGCGCAGGGTAGTCCAAATAACTACTATTGATAGTTAACTACTGATTGCTTGTGACTATCAAATCTTAATAATACATCCACATTAACATCCCATTGTATCCCTATAAAATCCCATTACATCGCTATCAAATCCCCATAAAATCCCATTAAATCCCATTATCTCCCTATAAACTCACATCAAATCCCATTCTATTCCTATAAAATCCCGACTATATCCCTATAAAATCCCTATAAATTCCCATGAAATCTGACTATGGATGATCTATGTCACATCACATTTCTGTTGGTCCCCATTAAATCCAATTACCAAAAAAAAAATAGATAAACAATTTCCTAGCTCTCTAAATCTATCTCATCTTGCATCTTGGGCGCAAAGGTTGAACCTGCAACAACATAGATAAAAAAATGTTGGTGAAAATTCCTTGAAATTCCCATGGAAATTCCCATCTGTTGCTGAGAATTCCTCCAAGGCACTCAGGATGCACTTCACCTCCGGCAATCCGCTGCCCGCGGCCTCTGGGCTGAAGCGCACCAGGCCGTAGGCGCTCCACAGCAGCGCGCCGTTGCCTCGTTGGACGGAACGGGTGGGTTTGGCCACTCAAAAATGATGGTTTTACTCATGAAAAGTGTGGTTTAACATGAGTTAACTGGCAGTTTCACCAATAAAACATGTGGTTTAAGCAATATAAATGGCAGTTTTACCAAAAAAAAAGCTCCTTTTTGAACTGACATAGGCAAGCAAAAATGGAATTTAACTATACATTTTGTTCTGCTGCATGGACAATTGATCCAAGAGGTTGGCAGGAAACACCAGGAAGACCCGCTTGCAGGATATGTTTCTATTGGTGAACAGAACTGGGCCGCAACTGGGAGTATGGTGGATATATCGACATTTGGATGGTGGGACCCAACCATGAGATTTCATGATTTTGGGGGTCTAGTTTTTTTGGGTTGGGTATTACATAATTGCAAAGAATTGGGATTCGGGGATGTGGGTTTTGAAGCCCTAATCCTAGGGTTGTTGCAAAGATTCAAGCGTGTTCCAAATGCAACAGAGTACGCAAAGAGACCTGAGAGTGCTAGAATGTTCGGTACTTCAAAAAATGCAGACTTGGACAACATATGTAATTTGTGCAATGCCCTCCTTTGTAGAATCCCATCGTACTTGCTGGTTTACAGGGATTCGCAGTTCATGGGTGTTAACAATTCCAACAAACCAGGTAGTATAACCCTTATAACCATTCCATCAACCATCAGCTATCAATGGCATCTCATATGTTTGAAGGTAATGCCAGTTGAGAACCGTAGAATTGATGGTGAAAAACCTACATCAACATGGCTTTGGGGCACTGCTCGTTCTTAGTCGTTACCACTTTATCCCTCCCAATGCCGAGAAGCAAATGAAGATCACCCAGAAGTTCAAAAACTTCCTCGGCAAAGTTTAGTGAAGGGACAATTATCGCTGGGGATGTTAAGATGGGAGGTGTAGATAAAGCAAATGTTTAGTTGTTTAGGTATATAATGTAGCTATAATGATGGAGATATATGATGGGACAATTGGGGAGGGATTAAGCAATGGAGGCATAATTTGAGGATGTTAATCAAATTGCTGTCCAATCTGTAAATTATGTAAATGTATCTGGTGTAAATACTGGTGGGGTTCCCCTAACAACCGTCAGCCAAGTGAGATGTGAGATGGGGGATGTGGCAATCCTAATGGAGACATAAAGGGGATGGAATTGATGATTGATGATTTATATCCAATAATTACCAGGCTTATCTATGGATAAGCCTGAATCAGGTCAGCTAAGTCATGACAAATGATGTGGCAAGAACCAATGCCATGAACTTCCGGGTGAGACATTGGAGATGCTTTTGCTTTGGAGTTTACCACGTTCCTCACCATCTGCGATTTCAACCGCTAAGCCCCTGATGCTCCCAGCGATTGTTCTCCGGACTGGCCCTGAATGCTTCGGATTTTAGCAATCCAGGCGGAGAAACTTTGAAATTACTCGCATATTTTCACGGAACTTAGAATGTTTCAGAAATGTGTATAGTCAGTATAGTATGTAGGAACCATCCAAAAAAGAAAGAATCGCAATTCATCACTATGCAGGTGTGTCTGAAAACGAGACAATATCATCCCGATTGTTGTATCTTCTTTGGGAAAAATGAGGTTTCTAACCATGGGATTTCCATGGATTTCCTATGTTTTAAATGTTCAAACACCGAGCCGCGAGGAAGTGCCTAAGCCACAGAGCTCTTGCACCAGCTGAAGAATTTCTTCCGTCGTTTCCTGACGAAACGGGGACCCAGTTGGCAGTAAAATGCCGGGATCCCATCAGAAAATTCTCCTGATTTGAACGTGTTCTATCATTTTGGGGTTCTATAAATCAGATGGGTTTCTCTGAAAATACAAACCACATGTTTAGAAAAACTGCCCAAAGACCTACTCCCCAAACGATGCTGAATTTGAGATAAGACTGGGCTACAGTAGCGGTAAACGTCACAAAGAGTGCTCTTCCTTTTGTAGAAAATGACAGATTTCAAGCATTTTTCTGGATACTTTCATGATTCCAAGTTCACCCACGAAGGGCCTCCAGTTCTGTTGGTTTCTACATCCAACCTACTTCGATATCTCCATGGCCTGCTTTTCCCATAGATGCCCATTTTGTCCGGGGATTTCCCGGCAATCGCCATGTTTGCTGAAAAATATATCATGAGTATCATATATCATATCACCATTGGAGCTTCTAACCCCATGAAATATGATATACCCATTGTCTTCCTGGTATAGAACCATGTGTCATTTATCAAGGTGATATATGATACACAGTACATTATCATATGATCATTTATCACCATTACAACTACCATATAGTTGGGGCCCACTCAACTCGTAGTTCCAACTGGCTCCCCATCTATGGGAATATGGATACCCCTAGCTCCGAACCTCTCCTCCCAACCACTGGATAAATTCCCCATCAACATTCCCATAGTCCCATGAATATACCATCACGAAATAACCCCATTACAGTATCTTATCACCATGAAATATGCATTATAACATTACAACCATTGTATCACCATACTGTATATACATATACATATATACATATGTTATATATATTTGTATATACATATATGTTTATGAGTCAAAACCCTGGGACCCTAGGTACACCAAAATAGATGGTTAATGGATGTTGATTCCCCCAAATACGGTAATACTAGGTTTTGACCCATCCCCATATATATATATACACACACACTATTGTACATGATTTCACCATGAAATCACCACGGCTTTCCCGATTTCCCGGCGCCTGCAGCAAGCCTGAGCCACGATCCACCGCGAAGGAAGCCACAGAACTCAGCGAGGCGCTGATCAAAAGCAGCAGCCTGGTGACCACGTGGACTGCCAGGTGACAGGGGGGTCGGACAGGGGGGAAATGGTTGGGAAACTGTTTGGGAAAATGCTTGGGAAAATAATGTGGATGTTGGGGAAAGTGGTTTTTGGAGTCTTTTTTGATGAACATCTTGGGAAAAGTTGGAATGCTGGGAGGATTTTGAAAGGCCACAGCTTCGGGTGTTTGTGTGATACGTTAACTGCCAATTACCTGATCATGTTTAAGACCACAAAGCGTTGTGAATTGTTAAAGCTGCAAAACTATGAAGATACGGTCTGTTTTTCCAAAAGCAAGACGAAAACATAGAGGGTTACGGGGAGAAAAAAACCTTGAATGAGTTCGGGATGCACCCAGAAAAACCAAGTGATCAACACAATGCACACACCAAATGCTGGGGATTGTGGTGTACAACACCTCAAGCCTAAATTTTCTAAACATCTCCATCTTGCTGTGGAAACTGCAACAGAGGTGACCCCGCCTGAACTTGCGCCCCGACTTAGGATCGAATCCAAAGGCATCCTCCTTTGAATAGCTGGATCCAAGGACCTTATGCATGGATTTCTATGGATTTGCTATGGAATTTTGTGGGACTTAACCAACCAAAAAAGGTGGATTGATGATGATTTGATCATCAAATATGATATTCATTAGATTGGTTGATGGGAAAATTGAAACCGGAAAGCGCTATATTGGATGGCAAAAACCAAGGTTTCCCGGGTAAGATTTTCCCTTAATCCAATCCATTGAAAGAACGACCAGGGATTTCTTTGAGTTTCTCAGAAAGTGCTTGGCTTTGCAGAGGTCATGACTGTCACTTTTGTCCATTCCATTCCTGTCATAGATTCTGCAACATGCTAAAGTCGATGTATCTGGTTTTAAATCCTCATTTTTGCTGCTGAAATCCCCCATTTCCAGTGGTTGAATCGCCGATTTCACCAACTCATGTGCCCCCTGTCCTGCGGCAGATTCTCGAAGACGCTCCTTCGGAACAGCGAGCGTCTTTCAAAACGAGCCGGTTTTAAATGGCCAAAAAACATAGACTGCAGCTATTGATCTACTGATTTATCATCATTCTGGAACCATTATAATGGAGATTTATTGGGGATTTATTGGATATCCCATTAAACCAGAAATACCATGAATCTGGGTAAATTGCAATATTTCACCAACCTGAAAAACTTCGGCCATAAGGAGATGATTCCCCTTGCGAGCGGCGATTTTTTTCTGTGACGTCGCTGTTGTCGCAATAGAATCTATCCAGATCATTAGCGACAGATTCTCTATCCACAGTAATTCAGTAGTAGTCATCTAATCCATGTTGAAAATTCATGTTCGATCCTGATGACAATCCCATACCCCCCAAATATCAAACGCCCCCAAGAAACCATGGTTTAGTAAAAGATCTACATACGTACATTTGGGACCATGCAATGGGGGTGTTTTATCTATAGGGGGTGGGATTGAATCACCAGTAAACCATTGTTCATCATATTGTTGAATAATGGGATTTAATCACCAATAAACCATTTAATCACCAATAAACCAATGGGATTTAATCATCATAATCATACTCAACAATTATTGGTTGAACTAAAAAATTCGATGATGATGATCCTTGTCATCCATCAGGTTCACATTCCATAATTTTTTCGATAGTTTACCATATATGTACATATACATATATATATATATATTTATATATATATATGCTTATATATGTTAATATTTCACCATATTTTACCATAATTGTCCAACCTGTGTACCAGATTTTGCCATGTGTTTGCAACTCCCGGTGGTCCTGCGTCGCTTCCTGTCGCCGCTACGGAAGGACACGTTGGTCTTCCAGCGGTCGGCTTGAAAGTCGTACTCCAGGATCTGTGCGACGGGTCTGGAGATCGTGGTGATGTTGGGACCCTGGGATGTTCCCAGATGTTCACTGTTGAGAAAAATATGATACAAATGAGAATGAGAAGAATAAGACATATTTCTATTAACGTTATAATGAGCATTATTATACTAATCATCATCATCATCATCATCATCATCATCATCATCACCATCATCATGTTCGTCTTCATCACCATCATAATGATCATGAACAATAGCTTTGGACCCTTGGAGCCTTGGGGTGTTGGAGCCCCGATCTTTGGAGTTGAAATGGCGGATTTTTGCGCTTGGTATTGCTTGGATGTGCCAGTTCTGAGAATTGGTTCATTGCCAATTTGGGCGATATAAAAAGATTAAGAATTACCAAGTAGAACTAAATCTTGTACTTCACCTGTTTATATAAGAATTGGGTCTCTTTCGTGATGCCGTTCTTGGTATTTTGCCCCCCAAGTCATCATTGATCTTCAGCATTCTAGGTCGGAGTTTGGCCGGGATTACATCCATATGGATCTTAACTCTTCGAACAACGGGATGCCCTCTATTGAGTTCTTTCCCAGCGGCCCGCCATGTTTTGCTGAGGGGTACCTGACCAACTCAGGGATCATATCCCAGCGTCCTGATCCTCACCCCGTTCGTTCATAATCTTCACATATGGATATCTAATAAACCAAATTGCTGATGGTAACTGGGAGGACTATATGAGTTCAATGAATCTGCAATCAATGTTCAAATAACCCCAAATACTTCGCTTTAATGTAGGAACCAGAAAACTCCATCATCCTGGTGGAGGATCCAAAAAAAAAGACAAGACCGTTCAAGTGGTACATCATTAGAAGTTCCATAACATCACCATGAGATCCCCGCAAAATCCCCATTCAATCCTCAATCATAAAATTCTAAACTCCCCATGTGTTATTCCCATGAGGAGGTCTCCTAAGTCATGGGGGTACCCTAAGCCATCCATGTTCAATCCGGATGTTCCATGAAATAAACCAAGCATTTTGGGGATCCCCCATGGCTATGGAAACCTTCATATATAGATTATGAAATCCATGAAATTCCATTATGGCTTTTCATAATCCCATATTATCCATCAAAAAATAGTTCGTAACTATATATTGATCAACTATATAAGATATCATATACCCTCTGGTCATTTAACATAGCCATGGAAGCCATAGCCCATAGAAATAGATGATAAACATGGTGAATTCCCTATTAAAGATGGTGATTTTCCATGGCGAACTGTTAAATAACCAGAGGGTATCATTATTTTCTAAGCAAATAATAGCACCCATGATTAAGTATAAGACTACAAGTATACTTATAAGATTGACCAACTATATAAGATATCATATATATGGTCGCAACCGCCATGTCATCACCGCCGGGCCTTCTCCGGATGCAATGAGGCGGTGGAATTCTTGGATAATCTGGAGCCGCGGGGCATCACACCACCACTGGCCATGCTGAGGATCAGCGCCAATCTGGCGATGGATGTGGCTGGGAGACTCACCTGCATATTATATGGAAAAATATGGAATTGGATATATTTTGGAGATGTTGGAAAATCTGATGATCAACTAAATGTTCAGATACTTTTCAAGAAAATATATAGATCAATGGGATACAATGCAGGTATACTATAGGGATATGATGGAAATTATGGGATGTAGGAACCCCTAAAAGAGATGCCGGAAAGTGTTCAAACAGGAAGCTACTTCGATCTTATTTGCCCAACTTGTCATCTATTTTGGGGGTGCTTTGCGGAAAGATGGTCATCCCCACGAGAATTTTTCGAAATTGAGCCATGGCCGCAATGTTGGGTACAACTTGGAGCCTTGAAAAATCTGGAAAGCCAAGTTTTTCAACGAAAAAAAGACGCGCTGTTCACCCCTGTTGATTATCCCCAAGTAAACAATGAATACTGGGGGGGTTCTCCAAGAAATAGGAGATTCAAGCCCAATTCATTCTCATTTTAAGAGGGAAAATGATGATCATGTCATTTGAGGAGACCCCTTCTGCCCTGGAGACAATGCGGAAAGGGGCCCCATCATTTGCCTGGAATAGTTGTTCCGGCCAAGTGACCGCTCTTATTTTACCAATCCATGGGAAAAGACATGCATGGCCGAATCTACAGCACCCATGGATTGGACTAGATGGTACTTGGATCCACATTCCATAGGTCAAAAGAGCCTCGAGGGCCACCTCTGGTTGACTTTCTGGAAAGCGAGCAACATCGAGAAGGGCATACGGCATACTAGGTGCTGGTGGTAGATATTGAGTGTCACCGGCGCCCAGTCGCCTGAAGAAGGTCTCAGGATACGTCACCTGGCTGTTGGGATGGCAATCGGTTGTGGGGATGCGATCAGAAAATTAGGATGGGGGATCGTATGAACAAAAGATGGATTGGTGAAAACATAAAAAATGGATTGTGTATGCATGTCCAGAAAGGATTACGGGGGATATTGATGAACAAAAGTTGAATTCATGGTTTCAAAAAAGTTGGATTTAAAATGCACATCCAGAAAAAATGATGGGGATCCGGGATATTCATGAAAAGAAGTTGGATTTAAGAACGAAAACTGTATGTCAACTAGCCAAATTGGATTTGAACAACTGGCAAGGAGTTGTGAAAATTGTCAACCACTATACAAAAGCTAAGATTTTTCGGCAACAAAGTCAGACTATAATCCACGGGCATTGAGGTATGAAAACTCACTAAAACTGGATATGTAACAAACCAAGATGAGGATAAAATTGAAAACATTACGATAGGACCATGGGATCAATTTTTCAATGATTGTGTGTGTACTGCCAACACCTTGGAGATGCATGGCTGTGCAGCCAACGATGATTGATGCTCTACAGCTCCAGGAATTCTCCATTGAATTTGGCATAACCGGCTTCTGGACAAACCCTGATATCATATGAATTGGTCTTGGATTCCATTATGTATATATATATATACACTGTATATCATACATTATTATACCCCATGATTGTCACCACAAACTGGTTGGTTCTGAATGCCAACTGTTCCTTGATGAAAATCCCATGGAATTCCCTTTTGTATTAATCTAATCCACTTAAATCAACTAAAATCAGCATGGTTTGTTGGTCAAATCGCATTAAACCCTCCAATTTTAGTTGGTTCAATCCCCATGGCAAAATCCCATTGAATCCCAATCTCAGTTCGTTAAATCCATGAAAATCCAATGTTGTGTTGATGAAATCACCCAGTTCTGCTGTTCAAGGACCTGGACGGGCCACTAATCACTGGAGTTTCCCGTGTGAAGTTTAGCTACGCCCTGTGCAAAAAAAATGGTTGGAAATCCCAATCTACCACGATTCCAAGAGTAACTCGACGTGAACGATGTGATAGTGTATCACAATTCATGTTAATTAACTCATAATCATTCAAAACATCAAAACACAATGTATGGTAATTTATGATAGTGAATCAAACTGATATCATATGAAATTATGCCTAATGAAAATTTCGCCGTGGATCCACCGACCCTTTTGAACTCCTCAGCATGTTTACCTCCCTCCGTAGCACCTCGTTTCGTCTGAAGATCACCACAACGACAGCCCACAAGAAACCCGAAGTCAAGATGTCCTGTTGGACCAAGCGCTGGAAACAACACATGAAGGGCCTGCCATTTTCGCCCGGCATTTTCCCATAGAAAAAAGATTGGGAAGATCGTCTCAAGAATGGAGCCATGCCACATGTGCCATGGTCAAAAGATGGGATGAATGTGGTCATCCCACCATGGGATTCCGAACAGCATCCGGACAGCCTGGACGCTAGAATCATGATGGTACTAATAACTAAAAATGGCAATCAAGAAATGGTTGTAATAGTACCAGTAATAGTAACTATGTATATGTATATATATATATATACTGTATATATCGTTTGACATGTTCTTTGATGACTCAGAGACTTTAAGACTTGATCCATGCTCTCGATCCCAACGCACCCCGCGATTCCCATCGGCACCAGGCTGTTCAGGGGCCTTGGCTGGCACCGGCTGGTGGCCTAAACCCAGGAACCAAAAAACCTCAGGCATTAAAAATACCAATGACCTAGGTAGCATAACTCCTTCTAACCAATCAACCAAATCATGGAAAAATAGTTCACCTACTGTAGTGTCGTGATATTGAGGAGTGAAGTGTCCAATTTTTTTTGGCATATGAAAATACATGAAAATCACTTTTTGGGGGGTCGCAACTTGGAACCCCTCCATTTTGTTCGGCCAAGGTTTATGAAGCCCCCCATCACATGTTCTCCGCGGGCCGAAAGCCAAGGTTCTTCATCAGAAAACGGAGACGCGTCCTCAGCAGCAGTGCTATTCAATGGTACCCTCTGGTACCCTCTGGTAAACTAACATAGCTATTGAAAATGACCATTTATAGTGGATTTACCTATAAAAATTGGTGATTTTCCATACTTATGTTAGTTTATCAGAGGGTAAACTAACAGTTTGCTATGGAAAATCACCATTTTTAATGGGTAAATCAACTGTAACTAGCCATTTTCAATAGCTATGTTAAATTAACATCATCTTCACCTGCCCCTGTCCAACTGTTGGATCGATTCGGATAACTGCAGCTGCAACAGCCACGGCCACAGCCACACCATAGCCCACTCCTGTCACCATCACCATCACCATAACTATAACCATAACCTCTTCCTCCTCCTCCTCCTCATCATCATCATCATCATCACCACCACCACACCCACCACCACTTTCACCACCACCACCATCTTGGGTTTGTAGTTGGTGCAATCGCTGGCTTTCGTTCGTCAAATTTTTCAAAACACAACATGTATTGTTTGGTTGGTTTTGTGTACTGTATTCCTATACCACTATGTGGGTTCGTCTGAAGATGAGGTAAACCGAAATTTGATGGTTTCGAACCTCGTTTTTTCCATGAAAACAGCCATCACGTGAAGCTAAAAGACCCCATTTTCAGACAAATTCACTTCCGAAACATGGTTGCTCAAAAAATATACATCCCCATTTAATCCCATGAACAAAATATCCCATAGCATTCCCATGGTCATGAGTTACACCCAACCGAAATTCCATGGCATTCCTGAGAAAAAACGCCGCGGTGCAAGGTGGGTTGCTCCGCTAAGGCTGGATGGTCCTCCACGCCTCGGAAGCAGAACTCCAGAGATGTTACTGGGAACAAATGGGGATATGAAACTATTCATGGGGTATATGATGGGATGTGTATACATATATATATATATATATGTATAAATATTGTGTATATATATATATATATACGTATGGAAAGTTATATACATATACTTGAGGAATACCCTGTGAGGCTAGAGCCCCTACAAGTTTGGAGGCATATGTATATAGTTTGCATAACCAGGCTTGTAGAGGCATATGTATATAGTTTGTATGTGAATAGCTTGTCTGTATATATACAGCTTCCATTAGCCTCTACATGTATATATATATATAGAGTGTATGTAGTCCATGCGTCTGCAACATTGTTTGTTTTTCACATTCAATTCTAGTGCAGTTACTTTATGTGCATTTTTTGCAAGAGCTTATATGCAATAGATCAAACACATCAATATGCAAATAAGGCACACAAACACATAGTTAAAAAAAAATGAAGCCAGGATGAAGCCAAACAAAAACCACAGAAGCTGTAAAAAAAAAACAAAACAGAGCAACCCCGAAGGGAGAAACAGCCAAAAGCCACAGAAGCCACAAGAGACACAAGACCTACAAAATCCTAGAAACCACAAAAGCAATACTGGCTAAGAAACCGCACAAGCCACAGAAGCCACAGATACTCAAGAAACCAACAAAAGCCACAAAAGCCACCAAACCCAAAGCCAGAGTAACCCCAGACCTGACCAAAAAAAAACTGTGGTGGCATTTTCAAAATGGGTGACACGCAAAAATTAAGAAGTGTCTGGAGTGCAGATAGAAAAGATTAGCATGGCCGCTGTGCATGTTGGATGACCTTCCCGTGCATGGCCCCTGCACAAGGATTACCGCGCACCAATAGCTATGGCTCCAAAAAAGTGGTGCGTCTGTCGTCGTTTTAGTTTTTACCCTTGTTTTGGGTTCCTCAAAAACAAAACATGGCCCTCCAAATAAAAGTCTTCGACACATTTAAGCCAATGGGCCAGCGTCTCATCAGCATCTCCCGCCAGCAGCCCTTACTTGCATGTTGCCAGCCAAACTGGTTGGTTGCCTACCTTCAAAGACGGTTAAATCCGCTACATGAAAGCATGATGGGTGATGACCTTTGCCTTCGACCCATCTGACAGCCGCCCGCCATACGGATCCAAACGGCTTCGCATTCCCCTCCTCCTTTAAGAAATATTGGGCCAAGAAAAATTGCTTGAGCCGAGGGTGCCAGCTCTGGTGGCCCCACCCTCGGCCCGAGCCGTGCTTCACAGAATCCCCCATGGCCACCACGAAAACGAGGAGTCATGTACACTGTCTTTAACAAGTCATATCCAAGAACAACCGAAGCCGATCAATTGAGACCCCAACTGCTTCAGCAAGGCGTTTCCTTTCAGGCCGGCGGTCGGGCGCCTTCGTCTCGGAGATGAAGATGACATCACCCCCCGAGATCTCCTCACAAGTACATTTACTCGAAAACTATGAGTGATACTAACGCATCTTGACATGTTAGAGATATCCTAAGTGCTGACCCAACCTGCGCCCGCCGCTTGTGATGAGCAGCTTCGGCCTGGAGGCGAACGCATAAAACAACACCAACTAGTATCGCACGCTTGTGATTAAATNCGCTTGTGATGAGCAGCTTCGGCCTGGAGGCGAACGCATAAAACAACACCAACTAGTATCGCACGCTTGTGATTAAATTTGATGGATCAAACCAAAGCTGAACAGTCGATGAGATGTTAACAACCCGTGCTTTGCTGACTCCAGAAGCCTTTGACAGGAGCTCGTGGTGATAGGCGCTCTCGCCACCCTGTCCAAAATTCTGAATCATCAGAGAACAGAAGCGTACAATCNACTCCAGAAGCCTTTGACAGGAGCTCGTGGTGATAGGCGCTCTCGCCACCCTGTCCAAAATTCTGAATCATCAGAGAACAGAAGCGTACAATCAGCATTGATTCAACGTGCCTGCGACAGGACCCGGCGAGACACGCGATCCCGGGCAAGAACGGTATGTTAAGATGTCAATACACTCCCGAGAAGATACATACATATCCGGACGCGCCTCACGACGCTCCTCCGAAACTTCAATGGCAGGCGTGGGGGCCGGTGTAGCAACCTTTTACGANTCCGGACGCGCCTCACGACGCTCCTCCGAAACTTCAATGGCAGGCGTGGGGGCCGGTGTAGCAACCTTTTACGAAGCCCATTGCTATCCACACGAGAAAATCACCAAAGATAGAGAACAAACATAGATGAGCAGCCCACCTCTGCAGGCGCTCAAAAAGCCCATGACTGTGCTTCATGAAAAAAAACACAAACTGCATACAAAGGATTCTTCATTCACCAATAAACAAATCATCACTGCCAATCAGATTGTCAAGGTGTGGTGGTTTCCAATCCACCTATGCTTACCTCAACCAATTTGAACTATGGCAATATCCACTCAACACTCTGAAAATCTGAGCAACTTGTTCACCCATGGCCATGGAGTAGTAGGTCCAGCTAGCAGGTCCTCTACATGAACACTTAGAATTGGACACGGAAGGACATCAATCACAAACTGCTTCGATTTCACCCAGTGACCCCAAGCAGCATTGATTTCGTGCTCACCCGGGAGAAACACAAGAATGTCCCCTCCTGGCTGACATTTGTGAATCCTTGGGCATCAAGCAACAAAGGTTTGAAACTACCCAGGAGCGAACAATACATTAAAACCCAAAGTGCTGATGCCGAAAACATTGAGGGTTTGTCCTCCAAAGTTTCATGTCGTCTGTTCTCCATTAAAAATTCAAACAACATGAAACACTTCGGAGCACAAACAACCACTGCACACCCCCCCTAAAAAAAAAAAAAAAAACTTGTGTTGATGCGGTTCACAGAAACAAAACCTCAGTCTCTCTTGTCTGCAATGAAACAAACCTAGTACGAATGTATGGTGAGTTCACACTGCTTGAAAATGAACACGCTGCAAACACACAATGGAAAACAGGGAAACAAAAAGTAAAGGACCAGATAACCCCACATGTCAACTTCTTCCAATCAGTACCAAAAGAGATGTGAAGAGTTGAGGGTAAAGGCAGGAAGGAGAAAGGAGATGGTGGAAGACAGATTGTGTGAAAAAGTTGTGTGTGTAAACAACGTTCTGTGTGAAAGAGTAATGGGATAAGTGACAAAGTTGTGCGTGAAAGGTTGTGTGTGGAGGAGATGTGGGTAACAGAGTTTTGTGTCAAAGTGTTGTGCGTA
>BGPT01000064.1:139013-186107 GCA_003297045.1 Symbiodinium sp. clade C Y103
TATGTATGTATGTATGTATGTATGTATGTATGTATGTTTGTATGTATGTATGTATGTATGTATGTATGTATGTATGTATGTATGTATGTATGTATGTATTACAGTGTTACTTTTACTACTGGAAGGAAGGGGATGTATAGCTATTAACTAATGGGATATTGATTATGTTATTGGATTGAAAACTATTCAAAACTATTAATCCCTCCTCATGTTTGTATTAAATACCCCCTGGAAGCTATGGTTTAGTAGGGGAATGGAAAACATGTTTGCGGGACATGCAATGGGGGTGTTTAATATTGGGGGGAATAGGATTATTTCACCAATGCAAATCCAAATTTCATGGGAAGCGCAAGTGAAATTCTTTGCAATGTCTACCATTGTTTACCATCTGTTGGGGATTTGATAGAAAGTGTCTGGATTCATTGGATATGTGGATATGATGATTATTTTCGTGTTGGCAAGGTGTACCATCTTTGACTTAATGTGGAAAAAAATATGAATTTTATGAAGATCGAATGGAGAGTTTGATATCAAAAGATGTGGATTTTATCATGAAAAGTGGGATCAAACCAATCAATCATGGAGATATTCACCCTATCCAACTTTTGGAGAAAATCACCACCAAAACCGATCAAACATGTTGAGTTGACCATCAGAAAAAGCAGATTTGCGGGAAAAAAATGGAAAATCACGTTGATAAGATTAGATTTTTAGCCGACTGAAAATCTTTGGAGGGGCAAAGTGGGATACAGCAAGATGTGAATGGTTGCTGATTTAATCGACAGGAGTATTGATCGATAGAAATTGATTCAACACACTTCAATGTGGATTGATTTCCATCTCAGGGAAATCGCTAGAAATGTGGATGGAACCGTGTCCAGCCAGAGAAAACTGGTTTCCACCCACCATGTCTGGAGATGCAAAAATCGGTCAGGGGAGGCCGCAGCGCTCGGTAACAGCTATGGATCAAAGCAGAAGTGCTGCTCGTTTTTTCGAATTTCGGGCGATATGTATATATATATATATACATACATGTCGTTGTTACCCAAATAGATCATAGGTTTTCACCCATCCTCCGAATTGAAATCCATGACTCTGCGATTTTATCCAAATCCTATCCTGCATTTAGTAGCCCTGAACTGGGAATTAATGATAGCCAGGCGCAGGTCCAAAGCCGCAGCAGAAACTCCACGCTGAAGATCAACGCTGTCAACCCCTTAGTTTCCCACCGGTTGGATTGGTTGATCTTACCCGGTTGATGTCCTCACCACTGGCCTAGTGAAAATATGAATAAACTTAGCGAGTTGGGCACCACCTTGTACCTATGAGGTACCCATGAGATACACTTGTTGGGTGGTTGTGACTTATGACTTTTTCTGGTGGGGAAGTCTTTGACTCACAGCTATTGATTTTCGGTGTTTCTCAAACTTGCGGTACCCCAAAATTCAGGATTATCACCGACATCCCCGCATGATGTAGAAAATCATACAAGGTGAGGTCCCCAAGTTATGTCCGCTGGTTTATAAACCCATGAACTAGTTTGTTATATTCCCCATAAACCATAGAATTCACCAAGTTTGGGTTGTCAACTCAGCTATCGGAACCTCACCTTGTAGGAACCCCAGCTATCTCGCGGAAAACCACCGCCGATTTCGTTCAGTCCAGTTACAGCCACCAAGAGCCGAAGTTTCCAGAATTCATCGTGCATGTGCATTGAAAGTGCCACCAACACCGCCACCGCCTTCGCTCCAAATTTCACCGAGGTGTCATGGGGGATTTTTTAATGGGGATTTACCAACCAACAATGGGGATTTTTGGTGTGAAGACATTCGGGATATAGTGAGATCTAACCACCCACAGATATGACAATCATTGGAATGCTTCAATTAAAAATCGAAGGAAACCATGAAGTTTCCCATGAAACTTAAGGAGGGTTCCTGCAAAATGTTCCGGGCTTCGAGAAATGCCATTTTGGTTGGGTGTTCGGCTCTGGAAAATGGGATGTAATCAAGTTCCCCTCAAAAGGGCCACAAAACTTGGGTAAATCACCCATATATATATATATATACATACACACACACACACAAACTAATTTTAACCCAAATATCTGGATAAATTATGATAAATTATGATCAATTGTATTAATTCACTTCCCTGAAGAAAGGATATCTTGTTGGATAGTAACCCCAGTCCTGACCATACAGTGACCACCGGACTCTGTCGGACCATCTCTAACCTGCACGGCATTTGCAAGCAGCAACAGCGGAATCAGCCTTGGTTGTGCCAGAGGAATGGCCGGGAAATGGTCGAACCATTCCTGGTGATTTAAATCGGAAAATCAGCACATGGTTGCTGGATTCAGCATGTTTGACTACCGAAGGGCAAGTCAGTGGCTGAATCGGGCAAAAAGGGCAAGTCATGTTCTTGTTGGATTTACAGTACCCCAGTACATGAAATAAGAAGTCTGGAGACAAACAGTTTGATTCAAGGACAAATGCACTCGGACACCCAGCCACAACACCAAAAGTGCCATCTTCTTTTTGGCCAACTCCGAAACGGATGCGGAAGGGGGTCGTGGGTTTTTCAGATGAGACGCCAGCTATGAAGCTTCGCCAACCGACAAAATCTGAAGGAATAGTATCTTAGCAGTTCCTCTCCTGGCGCGGCGGCCACGGGTGGTGTGTCTGTGATCCTTCTGATATATATATATATATACAGTATATATATATATGTAGATATATAATGATATATATATATATATACATATATATATATACATATATATATATAATATATATAATATATCTATGTATATATATATACCCAGAGATACATAGCAAATTCTCCATGTTCTCACCCCATCTTTGGTTGTCACATGCTTTTTCACCACAACCCAAAAAGTTGCTGACGAATCCCTGTGCAGTTGCTGCGGCCTGGGTGTAGGAAGTCGAAGGTCATTCTCCGGAGCGATCGATGCCAATGTGACAATTCCCAGCTGCTCATGACGCTTCCAGCATCGACCGACTCCTTGAGCCGAGTTTGAGGGGGCACCACTCAAAAGGCACCGGCACTTTGTGGTGGGTTCTTCCCCCCCTGTTTCTGCCAAATGTGGGACATGTTCAGATGTTCTTTTGGAGTTTCCCATAGTTCCACATAGTATTCCTTCTAGGTGGACCATCAGAAAAGAAAAAATACCCTCTGGTTATTTAGCGTTGCTATGGAAAATCACCAAGACAGGTAAATCGTCAAAAATCATCTATTTCTATGAGCCACGTTCCATGGCAAACTGCTAAACAACTGGAGAGTATCCCTTTTAAAACATACTGTGGATGGAAGAAATCCTGCACCAGCTCGTAGGTGAACAAAATCCCATTCTAAATCTCATTATTTACAGTGTTTCATATTTAAACATTATAATCCCATGATAATCCTATTAGGTAACTATGAAACATTATAATCCCATTAAACCCAGTATCTATCTACTATTTATGGGAAATCCCATGTATCAAGATCCACATATTTATCACTTGGTAGCTGGGCCAATCCCATCATTCTATGGTATATGTACAGTGTTTCATACTTACCTTCATAGTTACCTACTAGGTCCATTATAATAATCACAGTATATACATATATAATCTCATCATTATTGTCTGTAATCCTGTCACTGTTTCATAGTTATAATCCGTTAGAATCCCACTAGGTAACTCTGAAACGCTACATGTATAATCCCACTATAATCTCATTGGTAAATCATGGGATTATACAAAATGGGATTAAGAACTACTAGAATCACGGGATGGTTATACTACAATAGTGTTGGAGAACAACTAAATAAAACTCATAGTTATACTAGCTATATCAATAGTTATCCTATATTTTCATATTTTCCATATAATTATCCCACCATAGAATCATCAATAGTCACTATTAATCACTATGAATCACTACCCTCCCGGTAATCAAACATGGCAATGGAAAATCCACCATTTCTAGATGATTTTCCCAGCTATAAACCTCCATTTATAGAGGATTTTCCATTGCCACATTTGATTACCAGAGGGTAATTATTCATACTTCTACTATTAATCACTATATAATCACTATTAATCACTATATAATCACTATATAATCACTATATAATCACTATTAATCACTATTAATGACTATTAATCAGCAATTATTCATAGTTCTACAGTTCTACTATATCAATAGTTACCAACTGGTTCAGTGGAATCCCCCGACTTCAGCTTGCCTGGGTGGCCAGGGGCCGTTGCAAATCCACCGAATCGGCCATGGCGCGCAACGCGCCGTGGTGATCCAGGGATCCAAGGAAAAACTGGAGGAAATGGCTATCAAAACCATCGAAAAAATGGAGGAAAATGGAGGAAACTGGAGGAAATGGCTATGAAAAATGGGTTTGAAATGGATTTGACCATCGAAAACCAGGCTTTTTGAACTTTAGAAACCAAAGATCATGATGCTATTTGCGGATCTTGATGGGTGACTGTTGGTGAAAGGTAAAAGGATAGAAGATCCACATCAGATCCAAATCTATCAAAGTTGTTAATCTTTGTCTCAGGTGTAGATTGCACAAGAGAATTAAGATCCTCTATGATCCCCATCGACAGCCCAGGTATCTGCCACCTTGCTGCCATGTCAACAGGGCAATGCTATGCAAATGGCTAGAATTTTCTCATTGTCCAGCTGCAAATCAGCAAGTGCCATGATGATGTTGTTGAAGTCTTGTTCTTGACCACTGCCAAATGCCATGGTTTTGCAAGTGCTGCAAGCCATTGGATGAATATCTCCACAATGCTGATGCCAAATGGCTGCCAACCAGTTCTGCGCTTCAGATCCTTTGACTGTCCCTACACTTCCAATGGACACACCCGCATGTAAAGGCTTTTCAGTCACTTTTTCACTGAATTTGGTTGGTTGATGTCTCTCTTTCGTTGCTTCAGTTCCTCTTTCTGGAAGTTCATAGTCTAGTGTTTCCCTAAACACATAGGCAATGGACCCCCATGCGAACCCCAAGGCAAATGCAGATCTACTGTACCTATTCCAGGATCACCATCAGTTCCATAGATATGGACAAGTCAATAGTAATATCAGCAATAGCAATCATAATGACTCACAGTTGAATAATGATAATGATTGTTATTACAAGACTCAACAAGACTTTTTGTTCTGTTTTTACATTATATCCTATACATTCTATCTGTGGAACTCTTCCAAGCCGAATCATTGACGCCTCAGAGAAGCCCCGTGGTCGAAGAAGCAAAGCTTCAAAGACCTTCGGAGAACGACTCGAACGAACCGCGCGGGGCTAAGGAGAGGAAGTTTGGGAGTCAACGAAAAGGGAATGATTGGTATAACCAGTTGGACTATGTATACATACATATATACACACATCTCCCCAATAATACTGGATAATTATATTGGTGATCATTCGTAATATTGGTAGCCATAACCCAGTTATAGCGCATCTGTATATATATATATACGGATCCCCAATAATATTGGATAATATTGGATAATTGATGATTGATATGACTTAATCATCCTAGGGAATCATAAGGGAATAATCCCGAATAATAAGGGAATAATCCCTATTGGATTTAGAACCAGCCAATAGTAAAGATATAACTTGACATAACAATCATCCATCATTAATCGTCATCGTCATCATCATCATCATCATCATCATCATCATCATCACCATCGTCAATTCTCTCAGAATCCTCATCAAAAAGGAAGAGTCTACTCCATCCATATTGGTTTCTCAGATATTTACACTTTTTCGCATAATTTTTAGGGTCCCCCACTCTCAGAAACACAAAAAAAAAAATATTGTTGGTGTACATACCCCATGAATTCCTATGAATTCCCATCCTCCATGGTTCTAGTCATTCATCCTCTACATCCTTTACATACCCTCTGGTAAACTAACATAGCTATTGAAAATGGTCATAGAAATAGTGGATTTTCCCATTAAAAATGGTGATTTTCCATAGCAAACTGTTAGTTTACCAGAGGGTATCCCATCAATCCATGGTTTCCATATCATCTCCGTCCCTGTGGCTCCACACGTTGCGCGTTCCGCTCTGCGACACCGTGGCCGTGGGAACGTCACCGTCGACGCCGTCGCTGTCCAGCGAGCCTTTTTTGGACCAATGGCTTGATCCATGGGATCATAACAGAAGGAGCCTTGTAAACTGATAAGCCATGAAATAAATATTATAAATATATATATATATATATGTATATCATTATATATATATATACAGTATATGTGTGTGATTGTGTGTATATATATATATATACCACATATGTATAGATTATGAAACAAACTATCACTTTGAGTATGGTAGTATCGTACAGTATGATGGAGTACGATACACTATACTATGTATCAAACATCTACCAAACATAAAAATCGCAGATTCTCTCCATCTTTTCACCCCTCAGAGTTCTGGGGCGCCTCCGTTCAGTTCATCAAAGCGTGGCCGCTTTGCCGGCACTGCAACGTCCTGGAGCTGGTAGAAGTTGCATCCTTGAAGATATGGTAGAAGTTGTTTGCTTAATGGGATCAATGGTGATTGATTGGGGATATTATGGGATAATATCCATTAATATACAGTGTAGTATTGAATATGTTGTCTTTTTCAATGGAACTTCGGAGGGATTTTTTGGGACAATGATATAACCAATTGATTGCCACGTTTGATTACCAGAGGGTGTTTTCAGTGGTTTCCTGGTGGTTTCCTGGTGGTTTCCTACAAGCGGTACACCGGGTGGCACCAGTTGGCCCCACACCACGCGGCCTCGTTGTCCATCGTCACATCGGTCACATCGCAGGTCTCAGACTTTGCCCATCTTGGGAGCCCGAAACATTGAAAAACTGGTCATGTGGTACCCTCCGGTAATGAAACATGGCAATTGAAAATGCTTTGAAATGGTGGTTTTAGTATATTCTAATGGGAAAATCATCTATAAATGGGGTATGTAAGCCTCCAAAAAAAACTGGAAATGATGGGAAAACAATCATCGAACCACTATGCTGGAAACAGTTTTCTATTTTTGGGGGGACCCCTACGATGTAAGCTCAATGATAAACCAGCCCCAATGACCAATGACATACCACAAATGGTTGGGATTCAAATCATCCCCAACTGGTGTGTTTTGTTTCGATGATTTTCTGGCATTGGGTGAATCGCACATGACCGTTTACCACGGTAATCGGTCCGGTAAACAGTAAGAACAACACCTTTTACATGGGATGTTACCCAAGGTTCGGTCAATGATGGGTGGTTCTTTTTGTACAACGCTTCGCAAAGCTGTGGCAAGGTTGGTATCTTCAGATCGTAGAGACCACATTAGTAGTGGACTGATACTGGTGATAGATGAATCAAAGGGTGGTTTGGATATTGTAATGTGGGAAACCCAATGCCATAAACCTACCAAACTTGGGGATTTTCTATTTACCACCGATTTATATCAATATTGGGAATGGTGTATGAAATTGAGTCTACAATATTGTTTGAATACGATGTGTAGATATTTTGTGTAGATATTCGTAGTTCCATGATGTTCCATATGGATGCCGATTTGGCATTTCACTTCTTCAAATGTTGGTTGACCATATTGTCTGTCTTGTTACATCCCTCTCAGAGCTTGTCTGTTCGAGCCTTCTCGCGGCATCCGGATGAGCTGTGCAATTTTCTAGGCTGCATAATACAGCATGTTGGTTTGTTGCAGCACAAATGAAAGGCAACACAGGGATAGGCCAGCCTCTTTTACTCACTGGCTATTCACAAGGCAGCATTCCACTTTTCAAACGGCAGGGCTCTCACCACGCGTAAGCCGCTGTGGGAGGTGACTCTGAGGATTGCCAAGAGAGTACCCCGAACAGAATATTTCAATGATCACCAACAGCTGAGATTCAATTTCCAATCTTTCACAGCATCTTGATTTGTCAGAATCTGTTCGGAACATCCCTAAATTCTCAGGAAACCCCTGCAATATTTCATGTGTGCCGTTGGCTTTTAACCGCGCCAAAGGGGACAGGCACATGATTCACAAAAGTTTCATGTCTGCAGCTTAAAATCATGGCGTTCCTTCGTGCAAATCCTAATTTTCTTGGAAATATCACCGTTTCTGCATGTGTTTCTAGTCAAATTGCCACTTTTCTCACCATCCATGCGGATAAAGTGACATATTCATATTGATTACATGCTCCCTTACATCCTTTGGTACCACCATGTCAGATCCATAAATCCCCATACATCCCCATATTTCCATGGCTAAACCATGGCTCAAATCCATAAATGCTGAAAAATCACCATGGCTAGTGCCTTGACCTCGGCTGAAGCATTTCTTCCACCTGCGTCCATAGCGTGGCCACCAGCTCTTCCGCTGGCACAGCCTTCGACATGCCGCAGGATTGACCGGCCCAGGCCATCATGTGGTCCAACTGGTGAGTCCTTGAGACCCACTTGGGGGTGGCCAGGGGTTTTAGTCAATATAACCAAGCTTAATTCATGGGATTTTATGGTGGTTTAGTGGGATTTAATGGGATCTAATGGAAAAGCACCATTTTCAAGAGGCAAATCATCATGTTTATCATCCATACAGTCTATACAGTAAATGGATGGAACTATTAGTTGGAATGGATTGATTTTGGGAAATCTTACCCGGAAGCCTGGCGGGTTTTCCCCATGGGGTTGGTGAAGACCGGCCTAAATTGCTGGGATGATGGGTTTCGACGTGGCCCACCCACAAAGATGGAAAAAAGAAGAGGTAGACCGTGTTAAAAGCCTCCCAATTGTGATTAGATGTATGGTTTTACGACCATGAAAGGGTTGGTTTCTATTGAAACCTCACCAAAATGGTGATATTTCACCGGGTGAAATAGCAAGATCTCAGCTAAATAAAACTGGGCAAAATCATTGAAAAAAACGCGCCAAAACTGACATATCTACCCAATGATCATGGGTACTTGGGAACTGTTCCTACTTGAGTTCCATGGCACTTGATTATCATCACCAGACACTTCCCAATTCTACATCAAGTATATCACCTGCAAGAAACACAAATATAATGCAATCCTTGATCTGGAATAGCATGCCATGTACTGGAAACTGGGTGAACTTCGACAAATGTTTTCATATGCTATCACATTTGTCGACTAGAAATCCCAATCAACAACTACATCATAAATTCCCCATGCAATACCCACCATGCAGTACCCTGAAAATTCATCCTTCGAGAGTTTACAGTTTGACAAACGGAATGAATATATTGGGTTTGTGAATTCACTCCAGATATCCAATGTCAAAACCGATGAAAACAATCATAGTGGATAAAACAATTAAATGCAAAACGATCAAAACAACTAAAGTTGAGACAACACAAAAAAAGTGCGTGAAAAATGTTAAAATCCGTTGAAATTCCATCCACATCCAATACAAACACCTCAAGTAACCATCAAGATCCATCAAAATCTGTTTGAAAACACACAAGAATCCATCAAAAATTGTTTAAAGAAACACCCAAAAATCCAACAAAATCTGTTTGAAAACATCCAAAAATTCATCCAATTCCACCATTTTTTTTGCCCCAGCATCTTGGCTGCCTCGGTTCGCATCGGTGTGGTCAGTCCCCTCTGCACGGGATACGGCGCTGCCGCTGGAGCGTCAGGAGCTTCGGCTGCACGGACATAGGCCTGGGACATGCGCGGAAGTGGGTGTCATGTGGGAAAATTCAAATGTGTCTGTTATTGATAGATGATATCAGTGTTATATATTAAAATGGTATATACAATGTATATTAGTATTATACTGGTACTATTTCAGTTTTTTTTCATTAGCATTAACATTATATTGTTAAAACGGTATATATTAGCCATATGATTTTCGAAATTGTTGTGATAGTGAATATATCATTATTGTATCAGTGGATATATTACTCTTATTGCTTTGATCTTATCATTAACTGTTAAAACTGTATATATTGATAAAATTACTATGTTGTTATCATTGTTATGTCATTATCATGAAAAGTGTATATATATAATATAATATGATAATATGTATATAACATATATATATATAATTTGTGTCACAATACAATTCCAATAGAATTCGAAATACTAATGTAATATATTATATCCATCATTAGGAGAGTTAATTGCAGAGGAGTTATACTAGATTTGAACCTGGCCATGCAGGGCAAGATGGCAACGGGTATCTATCCGGGATGTGCGTTTCTTCTTTTAAGGCACCCTCCGGTGTCACCCACTAAAAATGGAGGTTGAGAACGTGGGAAGTCACCAGAAAATATGGGGAAATCCACTATGAATGGAAGTTGATAGCAGGGAAATCCTGTTGAAACAAAGGTTTTACATTAGGAAAATCATCTACAAAAGCGGAAAATTCCATTGCCATGTTTGATATCCAGAAGGAAAATGATCCTATGTATCCAGAATATATATAAATATATACATAGAGAGACTATTGATTGTTTGGGGAATTATCTGAAATCTTTGGGATATTGAATGTCACTTATTCTCTGTTACGCATTAACTATCCACTGAAGATACTGTAGTAAGTAGTGTGGATTGTGGGGATTTTGTTTAATTAATCTGTACATTATGCATTGGAATGCAAAAATATATGTATATAATCCCAATGATAGCCTGTTATTTTTACATGGTGGCACCAATCGAATCAGGAGTTGGAGTCGGTACATATCCGGTACGACCCATGGGTGGTCCCAAGAACAACACGCGGCTAGAATCGAATCAGACCCTACTGGCTCAGATGAAGTTGCAAACTGCCAATTGGTTCTTCAAAATGCTTCTTCAAATGATTACAATCAAATCCATTGAAAAATAAAGAGCTGGTGGCCACCGTGGAATTCCAAGGGCATATATCTCGACAATGCTTCATAATCTTGTTTCCGGACTACCTATGACTATGGGTCTGAAACTGGTCTGAAACGTGTCACAAATCAATGTGGCTTCTCATTCCAGACATATAAAAGCCACTGATCTTGGGAAACACTGTGGGAAAGTTCCCGTACCTCCTAGACATCAGGCGCGAAAGAAGTCCTGTTGGATCCTGTATTCGGTGCTTGTACAATGATCCGTGAAACACCCCTAAAGAAATGTGCAGTTCCTGTCAAAGATTCTTGCACTCAGACACGGTGGGTACCGTCGGATTCCTTTCGAGGATGTTGAAAGATCACAGAACGTTACCCTTCCCACTGTTTAAGGTCTTTCTGGCCTGCTGGCGCCTCAAGGTTTATGCATGACTCCCGCAAGCGCATGCTTTCCTCCAATAAAGGGCTGACCAGGGTCATACCCTCAGAAAGCACATCTGTGTTTCTGTCCGTTGGGCAAGCAGCCGAGGTACTGTGGAGGGTTGTAAAGGCATGGATTGTCGGGGCCTGCACACTCCGGAAGAATGCCTTGACTTCAGACATCCCATCTGTTTGGACCCGCTCCTGTCAGGGAACTTTTGCGGTTCCTTTTCCAAGCGGTAGCGCTTTTAATACACCTAGGGGAAAGCTTAAAATATATATATATATGTATGTATATATATATATATATATATGTATTATACATCGAAAATATGTATCTTCACTTTGTACCTATATATAATGCGGTATATAGTATATACTTCTCAGTTTGAAGTGTGCATATACCGGTTAAGTTATATCCACAAAGGCTTGCCTGTAGTTACCACTTCGTTCGAAGCTGTGTCAAGATTGCGGTTCCAGAAATTCAACACGCTCAAATATATTACCTATCAAGGCCAACAAAATATACCAATATACCGCTCACTAACCTCGGCAGCGAAAACCCCAGATCCTTCCCATGGCCGAGGTCGGTGGAGACATCCTTTGTCACCGTCGCCACAAACCTGCTGGAAGGGCAACCCCTGTAGTGGGCGTCATCAACGGCGGCATCCGGCTGTATGCCTTCTGCAAGGATGGGCTTGCTCTCAATGCCCACGCAGCGGTGGGACTTTGGGTAGTGTTATTGCGAGACATTTGCCATCCTCGTGCAGGATTGGAATAAGCAACGTGTATAAAGACACCCCAGGCAGACCGCTCTAGCACTTTCAATTCCAAAAATAGCGGTCATATGTTGTTGGGAGGGACGCAGAAATTCGAGGGAGAACAACCAAAATTCCAAAAAGGATCTGCCGACAAGTCGGATGAGGTCTCCATCTTCAAAGCTCCCATGTCCTATGCTGCATCCGATAGATCCCCGTGGCAGATCGCGTGCGAAAAGCTGCGCAGCTAGCACATTCTTTTGGTTGATCTTCAATCATAGATCTTTAACCTATATCTATGTTTTTATGCTTCTACAATTTTCTCTTTACACATATATTTATATATATGCACATATACACTGGCAGGACAAAAGTTGCGCTTGTTGGGCTTCCAGCAGTGAACATGTTTGGTTTCTTCTTCTGCACACCCTTGCTCCTTAGAATCCTAGCATGGAACTTTGCCGTACCCCGGTTGGATTTCCACCCGTCAAAGGCTTTTTTCCTTGTAGATTTTAAGTGGGTGACAATTGACCGTCCCACGCCTGCCACACGAAACGGACTTGGAAATGAGATCTGAGGTTGACCGCGATGGATGTTTCGGAAAGCCTTCAAGAAGCATAGACTTTGTTCCTCCTGAAGTATATTATAATATATATATATATGTCAATATTGACATTGTAGTTCATCTCTCGGACATGGGCGGAGAAAGGAACGGACACCCAAAATGTAAGGACATTATAGAAACTAGAGTCCACATTACCTTGGGATTGCTCATTCCAATCTTAAGAACTCTGCCGCCAATAAAGGAGATTTCTTATTACATCAGCCGTGAGGGCATATGGAACCGGTGTCGAACCGATATGAGTCAAGAATCCCATAATCGATTCTTTTCGCAACGAACAGAATCGAAATCCCCAAAATCGAACCGGTACCACCTTGTTGAAGCGGTACCACCTTGTTTTTATCTATCACCTACGGATTATTAAATCTTTTTTCAGCATTGTGGAAATCACACTATTACGAATTCGTGGGATCGTTATTGGGGAATATAGTTCATCATCATAGTGGCGGTTATGCGGATATATTCGGATGTGATTATTGGGATAATCTTATGGGGATTCATGGGTTGGTCTTGTATTTTCGACTATATTGGGTACATAAAGGGAATCATAGAGAGTTGCCAGCAAGAAATGGGGATGTCACCAACAGTAATGAAAAAAATGTATAATAAACAGCTATTCTAGTTGTACGTATACAGGTGATAGAATAGAATGTATGTATGTATATATATATATATAGAGAGAGAGATATAGATAGATAAAGATATAGATATAAACATAGATAAAGATATAGATAAACATATAAATATAGATATGAATATAGATATAGATATATAGATAAAAACATATAACAATACAATAGAATATAAATGCTAGATTCTTCATTTCTATTGGGGAACAAATCAACGATCAAAGTCACTGGCCACTGGCGGATAAACAGTCATCTGAGGGGATGGTTGCTGGCTTTGGGTTTAGCGCATAACCAATGAGGATGTGTCAAAACGATTGAAATTTCCATGTTTTTGAAGATAAACATCCAGCTATACCAGCTATTTTCGGCGACCTAGGGTACCAGGGTCAAAAATCCAGATTCCTGGGATCTAATTCCCATTAATCCAAACCCGGACCCTGAGTCAACCAGCCATGTCTCCCAATGGTGGTGAAAGCTGTGGTAAAACCATACGTTCTCCTATACTTGTCTTATGTTTGAGCTGTCCTTTATGAACCAAAAATTCTGTCCGTTGGGTTTTGCGATTTGATCCAATGGACCATCCAAGCACCATTTTTCAAATGCCAGGTCCATAGCTAATTTCACCTGTTCTATGTCTTCAAATGACCCCAAAGCATCATCCAAGTGGTTCGTCAACTTAGCCTCTGGTAATCAGAAACATACATAAATTGCAATAGAAAATCTCTTATAAATGGAGGTTTATAATGCTTTGTAGCTGGGAAAATCCTCTATAAACGGATGCTTCAATGGGAAAAGCATTTATAAATTGAAGTTTTGAATGGAAAAATCCTCTATGAATGGCGGATTTTCCAAAAACATCACCAGCTCTCAGTGGGACCAGGCCACATTCTTCAGAGATCGCCCCAGGCGGCCCGAGAAGGCCCGGGTGGCCACGGTATCCTCGGGACGGCTGTGCTGCAAGGCATCAGCCCAGGCTTTGGAAATTCCGGCCTCCGGCAGCGCAGGGCGATGTTTTCGTTGAATTTCGCCATGGAATTGTGGCTTCCATAGAGGAGTTGTTCGTGGGCTCCATATGGCAGAAAAAGACCAGGATGAATGGAGATTCATATTGATGTCAATGTGTTTACTGGAATGTACCGATGAGAATGGAGGTTTATAGCTGGGAAAATCATCGAAATGAATGGTGATTTTAATGGTTTTTCAATGGGGATTTAAAGGGTGTCATGGTTTTTGTCCATGGAGGATCAATCATGATACAAGGTGAGGCGTTTACGATAGCTAGGTTGACACACAGTTCGTTTGGTGAATTCTATGGTTAACTAGGGGAATATAACGAACTAGTCCATAGGGTTCATAAACCAACTTCTAACTGGGGGCCTTAAAGGTACAGTTTTTCTATGTATAACCCCCATAAATAAGTCAACATGGGGTGCAGTTGAGGCTTATTTTTGGGAGCTACTGAGACTTTCTATACCATTTTTCGGTCATGGTAATCCGACTGATGGAGGTGAACATCATGGATTTATGTAAAATAAAAAGCATGATGTTGAATTGCAAGCAAATTTGGGGGCAACATGTGCATGCGTATTTCTATGCACGTATCCATTTGTATCCTTGCCAAACACCAGTTGCCCTCTGACAACACTAGATAGCCAGATAGCCTCATAATGCCTGTTTTAGAACTAGACAAATAAATTGGGGATCTATTTTTGAGACTCCAAAAGGTCTTGTCCATTTCAAAGAAGCCAGTGTGTAGTTGGGGAATGGGTTTGAGGTACCAATCAGTCCTCCCTTCTGTTGTGGAAACAACGCGCCCTGGGGACACTTCCACTCGCAGCTTAGATTGCCGGCCACAGGACAACCCCTAGTTTTTGCTGGTGACATCCAAAGTTGTTCGGTTTCAATCTCCATCATTGGTAGTAAAATTCCCAGTCTTGATCATGAAATCCTAATCTTTTTCGAATCAAACCCCAAATGTTTACTGAGTAAAAAATCATGTTTCATCAGTGTTCATCTCCATTTTCCCACATTTTCCCCTCTTTTTCTCACTGAGCTCCCCATCTTTCGCCCCCCCCCCCGGGCCCCCCATGGTGGACCCCCCGATCCTCGGGGCAGCGCAGCAGCCCGGTGCCGATCTGCACCGCCGAGGCCCCGAGCAGCAGCGCGGCGGCCGTCTGCCGCGCGTCGCAGAGACCGCCCGTGGCGATCACCGGGATCTGCACGGCATCGACGATCTGCGGCAGAAGCGCCTTGGGATGGGATCTGCATGGGCTTTGATGGTTGCCTAATGTTATTATAATGGGATTATAATGGGATAAACCACCTGAACCACCTAAATACCCTCTGGTAATGACTAACAGTTAGCTATTGAAGCCATGGCCATAGAAATCGTTGATTTTCCCATTAAAAAATGGTGATTTTCCATCTGAGAGCTTGGGAGAAAAAGATGTGGGATCTTCATGGGATCTTAGGGGAGATTCATGACATGTAATCGGGCTTTAATGGGATATTATTGATATATGGGATATAATGATAAGATCATTTCACATGGTGTCCACCTATCCCCTATTACCAGGAGTACGGCGATAGGAATACATGGAACGCGCCGATCCTACTGGATATGTATATATATATGCATATATATATATATATACAGGTACTGTGTATGTATAGAGCAAATAGTTGATGGATACAACTATTGTTTGTTGCTTTCAAGCCATCAAATGAACAAAATTCCCCGTCTTAGGGGTGACCATCCTGCCCAGTAAGTGGATAGTATGCATAGTATCCCGACTCATATATGCGATAACCCCACTGAGCGGGCTCGGGAACCAGTTTCTTCTTTACAAACTAAGATGGGGATGTATCGACTTATAGGAACATATGGTAAGGTAGAGGGTTGAACCCTGAAAATCAGTGTATAACTATGGATATTGTGCCCATGGCCAACCAAGATGGGAATCTCGATCATTGTGATGACCATCCCAGCTGAACTGGGATCAAGATAAGACTTGCCCGAAGAGCTGATGGAAATGTTGGGGGATCCCATATTTCGGGACAAAGCCAGGTGTTCAATCCAATTCGCAAGAACTTCTATGGTTTGGGAGGTGTTCACCCATTTGTTTGAGTCGCAAACAATCAATTGTGGAAATGAACATGTGTTTGAAAAACTTTGAAGCCCAAACAACCTTCAAACCTCAAGAAAAATAAACTAACATCTTTGAAACCCACCAGCATCCAAAAATTCTACCACAGTCTTAGCATCCAAGAATCACAGTATATTGTTGATCTTGGGGATGGTTTATTGGGTTTACCACACTACCCCCACGCTGATCTCAACTTGCATCAGCACCTGTTTCCCTTAGCTCAAGTACATAGCAAATATATCCCAAATTCATCGCAGTCACAATGCTCCCAATTAACAATAGCCCCCATGCCTCCCACTTATAATCCCCCAACCTTTTTTTATTGTTTAATACCTTTTAATGGGGAAAAAATCATCCCTCAGTTATACTGGTCCTGATTATAATCATCCCACTAAATCCCAATCAGATTTCTTCTCAAGAGATTACCAATTGCTTTCTTTTCCAATTGCCTCCCAGTTATAATCCCCCAACCTTTTTTTATAATACCTTTTCATGGCGAAAAAATCATCCTCAATTATAAAATATAATCATCCCACCAAATCCCAATCATCATCAGATTTTTCCCAAAAAAACACCACCAACTCCGCAATGTTTTCCCCTTTTTTTCCGTTCGCCAAGCATCCACCAGCCCCACCAGATCCACCCTGGCATCTTCGGCTCTGAAGGCTCCGCGGTGTCCACCCGCCTCCATCCCCTGCGCCACGATGGCGTCGGCGCCCGCCGCCTCGGCTGCCAAGGCCTCGGCCACGGTGGTGGCCACGGCGAACCACCTGGCGGCCGGCCACCGGGGACCCCTTGGGAAATCATGGGAAAATCGTGGAAATCTATGGGAAAACCATGGAAAAACCCATGGAAATTTGGTTGAACTAAGAAACAGTTGGATTCCATTTAAAAAATGAAGACGTAAACAACATTTGTTTTTAAAAAAATTGGATTTACGCAACCAAAATGGGGATTAAATCAGCGTGTTCGGGATTGGGGTCCGTAACCGTAAATACGCCGATACGCCGCTACACCGATCGCTGTGTTTACGCCGATACGCCGATACACCGATCGCTGTGTTTACGCCGATACGCCGATCGCTGTGTTTACGCCGATACGCCGTTACGCCGATCGATATGCCATTACGCCGATCGCTGTGTTTACAGTGCCTTATACCAACCCTAAATAAACCCTAAACCAACCCTAAACCAACCCTAAACAAACCCTAAACCAACCCTAAACCAACCCTAAACAAACCCTAAACAAACCCTAAACAAACCCTAACAAACCCTAAGCAAACCCTAAACCAAACCCAAACCCTAAATTCGGTGTAACGGTGTATCGGTGTATCGGTACGCGCACGGCAATAGGTGTATCGGTGTATCGGTGCGAAAAACGTTTAGCGGACCCCAATCCCGAACGCTATGGATTAAATTCCGTTTGGAAATGTATGGTTGTTTAGAGAATGGTGAACATTGGCAATTCAGAGGCATCTAATTCCGACTGGAGGGAAATACCTAATGGGCATTTTGCGGGTTTGACGTTGGATTTTCCAGAGTAAATGATACCCTTTTGCGGGGTGCAATACGCACTGTTGATGATTTTTGGAAACCTGTGATGGCCAGAAGCAATTCCTCCAAAATGTCTGAATTGTAATGCTAAGCAAGTGCAGCCAAACAAACTAACCATCTCCCCGAAATTCAGAAACTCCAACTTCCCAACTGCCTGATCCCTATTTATGCTTCATTGTTCATCAATCTGAATGAAATTCACTTTCAAATTCTCATCATCTTTCAACCATTTCCGGTTAAAATCGCCTGATCTTCTGCTCCTTCATCCTCTTCACCAGATGTGGCGGATAAACACCCATGATAGAGGAAATCACCTCCGGTTTCGCATCAATCATGGCAGCCGCCTGTGCCTCGAAATCCACGAGCTTGGCGTCCTCGGTTTTCACCAACCATCCCAGTCATGGAGCTATACCCCCAATTTCATAAACCTCTATGTAAATGTATGTTATTTGTTGTTGTTATATTTGTAAATTGTAGAATTGTATAGTGTTATTATTGTAAGTATAATGTGTATATATATATATATCTAAATTCATGTGATTTCAATCAAATCTAGTGGGAATTACTAGCCTGTGTCGAAGCAAAAAAGGAAGGGGCTGCGATGCAGTGCTTCCTGTTCAGATCACTTCAAGATATCGACCGGTGATTACCCTGTATATCTCGATTCTCTATCCCGTCAAGATGGGATATTCCGAAATTCCCACCACCAGCGCCCTTTTGGGAAGAATAGAAGGGCCGGTTTTGTGCACCGCTTGCCATCATTCACCCATTAGCTATTGAATGGGGGTGGTGTTCAAACCTTCATCAACCAAGCCATGGGAAAAGGACATCTATGATTCCTATATCAAATGACTCAATGATTCTATATCACTATATCCCATTAATTTGTTCTCCTGTCATCGCCCATCATTGGACCAGGTATCAGCTGCCCACTCTGGCACTTCCGGTCCAAACCTTCCCAGAAAGTCCCGCAGCCGTTGCTCGTTCTCGGCGTCCCGCAGAGGGGGCGCAGGTTCGGGGATCCAGGTGTTCAGTTGCAGGGGACCAGCAGAACGTTCCCGGAAAGAAGCACCTTGGATTGATCAGATACCCTCCGGTAAACTAACATAACTATGGGAAATCACCATTTTTTTAAGGGAAAATCCCTATAAATTGGAAATCCACTATTAATGGATCAGATACCCTGGGGTAAAGGTTCACATAGATGCGGAAAAACTGTGGAGAAACCCTGGGGAAATGGTCTTAACATGATGGGCCTGCCACATATGAAAATACAATCGGGATATTTCATAAGATGATCAGGTTTCAACGGAGTGTTTGAAGAGAAAACCTACGGTCGAAACCATGGTTTTTACCCCAAACATGAGGTCTCCCCTCAGTTCTGGGAGATAGACATCAATTCGGAGCCCATGTTTTTTGCCATTTCACATTCTCTTTTTTGAATAAGTTTCGAAGTTAAAGATACAGCTGTACTGTAGATATAGATGTCGATGTAGAAATACTGATATATAGATATAGAAATAAATATGGATATAGATATAGGCATGTACATATTATATATAGATAAATATGTACATGTGTATATACATATATATGTATATATACATGGGTTTGTCCAAAAATAGGGCACTTCAGACTCATCCATGGAGCAGATTTGTGGCAGTCCCTTGCTGCCGAGTTGCTCCACTTCTTAATCTCAGTCGGTGACATTCCCAAGACACCACAGGCACCCATTCCACCTGCACGACAGCGAAAGACTAAATGAACATGTATATGTATATATATATATATATACATATGTATATAATTGGATGTGGATTTGTGTGTATATATATATATATAAGCAAATACCTGTAGGTTGAAAACCAAGAAAGAGGATTTAAGAATGGACCAATGTGGCATTTACCACGCACAAAAGTTTGACTTTGGGATATCTGGAATACCAATAATTCCCATGAAAACCAAAGGAAATAGTAAAATCATTCATGCTCCACGCCACCACGGCCAATCTTAGATAGCCTGCACAAGAGTTGGTCCTTTCTGAGCTGGTTGGTTTTCTTCCCCAAGCACCAGCTGGTGAATGGTTAATCCGTTTTTTTTCCATCTATGGCTAGCAAAGAGTCATTTTTGAGAAATAAGAATAACTATAACTAGATTTACCAACCATTGTTCACAGCAACCATCTACTGCATTCTATTTCCGCATGATCTTAAATTTGCTTATTATGTCCCCATTTTTTAATGCTCCCACAAGAAAACCGACCATTCACCAGGCATTTTGCCTGCATTGGCAACAGCTGCTGCCAGAGCCACAGGTGATGCACCGGCCATGGGCGCCATCAAGACCTAGACGGGTGCTGGCACGGAACCAACTTCTGATGCTTCATGCTGGTTTGATAGTTTAGTGAAATACACCATGATGATGATTGAAAATATCGAAACATGAAGCATCGTGATGTTTTTTTAAGTGTGATTGAAGTTGGGGTTTAATCACCATCATGATGTTTATAAGATATCACGTCGAATCCAAAGTTAGTACATCAGGGATGGTTTAATGATGCTGGAACATCACATGTCATGGGAAGACCCTCAGCGGATATGACACTGGAATTTCGCCATGGTAGATTGCCACAGTGGTTACCTACATCTCCTTCAACATCTTGATCAATCCATCTGGTGCTGCTGCTGTGTCACGGGACATTTCAGTGCAAACTGCTCACAGAAGGCTTTGGCTTTTGCCAAGTTTTGGCTCATGGCGTCCGCTTCGCTTTCCAGTGGAGTCGCTGGTGTCACTGGGTAGGAGCTCTGGGGTGTGCGTTTTGCTGGTGATTTGTTCACGCTGGTTTTTAGGGCTGATTGTTGAGGTCAACCACTCAAAAGACATCTCCATACTTTGAGCTGCAAACGTTGCTGGATGAACATTTTGTCAAGCACAAGAACAAACTTTGCTCGGCAGTCCTTCAATAGATTGGTTTTTAGTTCCCATCAGAAAGCAGTTTTACCATGGTACCAACTGGTTTCCATCCAACAATATCTTCATCAATAAGCTTTTTAATAAACTATGATATAATTCCCATTACCAAACGATGGTTTTCCCATCAATAAGCTTTTTTTCCCCAACAAATCTCCAGAAACCTTCCGAAAATGTCGGGTTTTCCCAAATCATCCCATGGGGAGGGAAGGAAGTCATGGCGCACACGTAGAGTTGCCCCTGCTCGTTGGTGTAGGTGTGGATCAACGGCACCTCATGGGGGCGGGAATGGAGAATCCGCTGTCGGGAAAATGGATCAAAAATGGCATGAAAATGCCAGAAATTGGCATGAAACTTCCTATGACATCCCCCTGACCATATGTGGTTCCGGGTGCATATTCATTCATTCATGATCATTTATGTGTATCTATAGATACATGTATCTATTTAATCCAACTTTGACCATGGCACGTATGCCATGGGACCAACGACAGGGAGGATGAACGTCTATCAAAGGGATTTGCTTGTGGAAATATGTACAAGAAACTATACTTTTTACCTCAACAATCGTGGTTTCCTGTAGACTCCCCATTTGACCAGGATAAACTGACCCATACTGTTGGAGACTATAGTAATCTGTTTCGTGTGTCGCAACTTGGGGCATGCCAAAAACATGTTGAAACAATCAATGATTTGTCAGTGGTGACATCACCCCTCCAAGTGGGTAGATGTTGATTTTAAGCACTATACCCGGTTGATCCACTACAGTTGCAAATTTACAGCCTTCTTGGCCAAACGTGGCTTTCCAAATGATATCCCCAAATTTTGGTGGGTCTTCTGTAATCATCTACCATGTCCAACCAAAATTGTACGACCTGGATGATCTATAGCAAATTTCGCGAGAAAAATAAACCAATCCCACGATTTTAGCCATCAACTAGGGATGCTTGGATGAAATAATGATTGGATGATCTGATTCTCCCAATTTTATTGAACATCATTGAAAAAATAGAATACCCTCTGGTAAACTAACAGTTCGCTATTGAAAATGGCCATAGACATAGTGGATTTTCCCATGAAAAATTGTGATTTCCCATAGTTATGTAACAGTTTACCAGAGGCTAAATGGAATATTACATGCTTCCCCCTTTCTTCCAAAGCATCATTGATCCAACATTCGCACCACGACCTGCCTCATCTAAGGTGCACCGCCGTTTTGCTGGCCGCTCCTGGACGGCACAACATCTTGCAGCTTTTTGAATGGTGTATGATGTTCACCATGTTTAGATGATGTACAATATGTATAGCCTTCCAACAAAATTCTGAAAATATAGATGCCTCAAAATCCACTGTTTTTTGGGGTTCTCTAGCTGAACTCATCGTTTTTGGTCCATCTTTAGCTGGAACTTCCCCTTGTTGCGTCCGTGAACTCCCATCCCATTCACTTTCCACACCTCGACATCGGCCACCGCTTGACGCAGCGCATCCTGCCCGATTTCATGCTGGGGAAGTAATGCAGCAATGCAGCAAGACATAGAATATATGTGATGATACTTCGATTTGTTGGTTGACTCTGGTCCTTGGTTCAATTTACCCAGCCCCCCCAAAAAATAGCTGCAGGATCTACACTTTTTTTCTTGGAAACTGCACTTGCGCAGACAATGCCTCGGGCCAAGTGGCCTGCGGATGAATATTGGTCGCGGTGTCAGGTTTTTGTCACTTCATCGTCACAGGCGCAGGCGCACATGAAATGGTTTGATGGGGGGTTCTTAAGGAACATTTTCCAGGAAAAGAATCGGTTTTACATGTTTTTAGCATCAAAATCTCTTGGGAACCTGTAAACATCCCCTACCATTCTGGGATTCCATGGGATTCATTGGGATTCACAGGGTTGGCTATTGGCTATGTCCACCAATCATGTTGCTTTCCACATGACGTATGCCAGAATGCACTTGGTGAGGCTTCAAATCCATGTGTATATGAGGTATGGTCGTCCGTCCCAAAATAGGATTCCTTACAATGAGTGTATACATTCCTATAGCGACGGACGAGAACGTTCGTTTTGGAATTCCAAAACGGGTTCTAAGTCTGTTTCTGGATCCTTACTTAGAAGGGTACCGTTCTAAGTAGATGGTTTCGGGGTTCCACGGCACATATATGATTACCATCCAAGTGAGTGGGAAATGAACCGTGTTTTGACCAGGGCACATATATGATTCCTTTCTCTGGACTTCTGCACCCACAAGATTTAGAAAGCAAAACTGGTGAGTTCCGTGTGGCAGTTGCTGGTTGCCGCTGATTGGCATGGATGTCATTAACCCTTGCTGACTTTGGGGGGTCGTGTAGAGGGAGGTCATTCTTTGGGTGAAGTGATTCTTGGGGATTATACAGTTGGGACCAACAGAACCCAACAATCACTTTACCCAAACAATAGCAACTCAATGTTGCTCACCACCAAAGCACAAAGCTCCAATTGTTCATTGTCTATACCACCCATCTCTGGAAAAAATGGGGGATGGTCTAAGGAACTGGGCTTGACCACAGCACTATCAACCCGGATCTTTCGTTCAGCCCCGTGCTGTTGCTCATTTCGGGGACCCTATGATCGAGGGATTATCATCCCCAGTGTATCCCCATGCTTATCCCATCATACTATCGCCATTACGTAGAAAAACCCGGTACCCTCTGGTAAACTGTTACATAGCTATGGAAAATCACCATGCTATTAATGGGAAAATCCACTATTTTTATGGCCATTTTCAATAGCAAACTGTTAGTTCACCAGAGGGTAGTTCACTATGACCACAATGATACACCCATCATTTCCCCTCCGTCCCATCATTCCAGTAGCTTGGGACGATGTTTTCCCATCGGACATGAGGCTATCATTGTCAATCCTGAAGGAGCCATGAAAAATACCCCGTTTTCCCATGTGATGAAATACTAGGTTCATAGGTTTCCTGCAAATTATGGCTTATAATAACCCAGGTAGTATAAATCCCTAGAACATAACCAATCAACCCGTGTATTTCTTTAATGGCAGAAATGACATCTGCTGCACCTGTGACGAGATCCCTATGCACAGCTGTGCTCTGGTGAGCGGCCGCAGGCCACGTCTGGTGGTGAGTTTTAAAAATCTGCATGGGATCACGACCAAACATCAAAATCCAAACGCGTTTTTCTCAAAAGAACTGGGGAAACTTGAAAGCCGGAAAACTGGCATTGAAAGCGACAATGAACTTGGAGATCAATCAAGTTCAACGAATCTGCGATTCGAAGTCTCACCACCAGGATAATCCACTCTAGCACAGCGTTTCCGGGGAACGACCGCAATGCTCACAGCAACCTCGGACTGTGGCTCAAGAGCCTCCCTGCGAGCCAAATCCATCTTCTGACGGGGTCCTTTCACCGAATTTCGGCAGAACATTAAGGGATTGAAGCACGAAAAATGGTGATTTGAGTGTCAAAAACCCGGATTGAACCATCCAAAATTACGATTCAAGCATGACAATTGGGATGAAAACAGTGTTTTTCAGCAGAATGAGTGGTGGATTTGACCATTTACTAGTGGCATTTGAGCCAGCAAAAAGGGGTATTTCACCAGCCTGGATGGATTCACATCTTCGGGCCATGTCCGGATCCTCAAAATCCTCCCATTTGGTTGTTTCATGTTATCGCCCTAGTAAACCAGTCTAGCTATGGAAAATCACCGTTGTTTTTCCAAAGTAAATCATCAAACTCAATGGGCTTCCAGTTCGCAAACTCTAAGAGTCTACACTTTGGGTCACTTTGATTAGACTTGATGACCCCCCACATGTCATTTGAGTCGCAGCATGGGATGCATCTTGAGCTCTTAGAAACGATGTCACTCTGCTTGAGCCTCTCCGCAGCTGGCCTCCAGGACGCTGTGAGTTTGGCAGAACTATCCTGGTTGGCACGCGAACACAGTGGGTGGGATGAGCGAACAGCTGAACTTCCCATTTGCTACACATGGAGTTTTCTCCATTTTTCTCCAAAAATTCGATAGTTGCGTCCATGTTGCTACTTTAGTTTACCCGTTACGAAGACGCGTTTTTGCATCCGCTGAACGCCCCCACCCTGTGCCGCATCGGCCGCAGACGGGTTTAGCCCGGAAGGGTGGCCAAGAGGCGGCGTCCAATTAGTGATCCGCCATCGTCGATGTTTTTGAAAAATCCAATGATTCTCAAGGTTTCAACCAAGAAATACCCATGTTTTTGGGATTTGATCAAGGTTTCAACCCGTTTTTGTGGGATTTGACCTACCAAAGTAAGATTCCAGCAGTAAACACAACCAAAATCATGATGCTAATGTCTTGTTTTGATTTCATGAACCAAAATGGGGATTAAGCGCACAAAAATGCAGATTTCACGGACAGGAATTGACATGTTACCAACAAAGGTTGCGAGTTTTCCAACAAATATGCAGATGTCACCAACAAAAATTGAGTTAACCAACAAATGTGGGGATTTATTGAAAACGCAGGGAGTCTCTTACGAGAATAGCAGGTGGGCCCTATAACTGTTGGCCAAAAGTTACCACCGTTTTTGGGTGAAGTCTGGCAGTACCATGTCGATGTCCTGCCTGATTTTTTGGAATCGTTAAGACATTCATTAGTGTGTGACTACAAGAAAAAGACAACATCAACATCAACCCAAACCTTTGCTACTACGTAAAAGCAGCAATAATTATGTGCTTGTTTTGCATGCCGATGATGAGCATGATGCTGATTTCACGCGTTGTACCATTGAAAAAGACTTGAAAAAGACAAAATAGATCACCAATAATCTCGGTGAAAAGAACACCAAAAAGACCTTGTCGTTCTGATCGACGTGCAGATCGTTCGGCATGTATTCCTCACTGCAAACGAATTCGTCGAATGATGCCCTGACTGCTCAAACGACAGCTCTTCGAGACTGTACCTTGAGGATTGGTTGCACCGGGAGTGTTGGGCAGCACCAGCTACAGAGGGTCCTGGGATGTCCCACAACTCCAAAAGAATGGATCTAAAGCCAAGTACAAATGGCCTAGACACTTTGTTTCCTAGGGAAAGCCACTGGACAGACATGTTCGTGAAATAGGTATGGGTCAAAAATCCAAACTGGATGGTGAATCATCAGGAGTTGGCGTTGGTGCTCCCTATCTCCTTTGCAAGAGTCGGGCAACGTGCTACTTCCGGAGCAAGATAAGATGGCTATGGACGCATCCAAAAGCTATCAAAACAGTTTTCCTATCAAAAACAGCAAAGTTTCTCCTGGAATTTCCACTGCAGCACAGATCAATCACCGAAGGTTTTCTATCCTTGCTTCCCCCTTCATCTTTCCATGTAGCCGCACAAATGGGAGCTCATGCGCTCCCAGTTGCACAACCCGGGGGGAGTGAAGCACCACTCTGCCGCTACTTGCAAGGGCCTTCGCAACCTCTGGTCACGCTTCAAAAGGCAGCGTCATCGCGTGCCACATAAGATAAGGACGTCAAGGTAAAACGCCACCGGTTTTCCGAGGCGTCTCAAAAGAGAGAGATGTTCTTTTAACACAAAAGGCCTACTTTGAGTCTTTGGGTTTGAGTCTAAGTGGTTTCAGAATGACGTGAGGTCCCTAATCTCGTTGGTTTGTGACACCAAGACTTCGCCACTTGTTGTCTACTTGGCAAAGATCACGTCCTTCGCAACACGTGGGTGAAACGACCACGCAGTCAACAATGGCCTTGGGCCGGCATCATGACGTGAGATCCGGATCAAACAAACTAAACCATACTAAAATGAGAATTCACCCAAAAATTACTGATTAGATTCGATTAAGCCAGCGTAGCAAGGTTGCAGGGTTCCAGGTTTCCAAGGTTCCAGATTCCCATGGTTCCAGGCTTCCTTTTTCCTTCCACTTTTTGGGTTTAGCAAAAACTAGCGCATGTGGAAATGTTGTTTCTAACACTTTGGAGGGCCACTGAAGTGGGAGAGCTGCGGACAAAATCCCGCCCTTCAAAAGGTGAGTTCATGGGGCTGTGTGTCATCCAGCCACGTGAGAATCTGTGAGAACAGTGGCAGGTAGTGACTCCAAATGAAACCACGAGTTCTTCAATTCACTGGATTGGTTTAAGGGAAAATTTACAGGAAACCCCTATAATTCATAGGAAAATCCATGGTTTCCTGTAAATTTTCCCATTAACCAATCCAGTGATCAATCTCCCCACGTCGGAAAGTCACAGATTTTGAGCCCCATGTTGATCCCATATATTCACCATCGGGGGATGGTATATCCCATTGGTATAGTTTCGTTGGAAAATTGGGCACCCCAAAACCCAATGGTTTATCATCATATGTCCTACAAAACAAACATTTCATTCATGTCCCATGGTCAAGAGCATGGTATCTGGCTGGTCCTTCCACCAGTACTAGGAATTCTCCGTAATGGATATACTAACCTTTACTAAACGAGTTGATGGCCACCCCCAAAATGGCTTCAGAAATTCAACACACTTTCGCCTCAGCCCGCCCCGCAGCTCCAACTGAGCCCCAAACGGCACTGCTCGGTGTGCCAATAATAATACCGGGAGACCATTAATAGCTGTGGAGAGATCACCTGAGCTGATGGATGTTCATCTCCGCCACTGGTTCCCCAAACAGTGTGTTCACGCTTGGGGTTCTTGCGGTAGGAGGGTTCGCGCGCATCCGGTGAAATTGTTGACCCTTACAGCACAGAAGTTCCTTGAGGAAGTCATCCGCAGGTGCAAAAAACGTTGTGCGCGGCAGGCGAAAACGTTGGCAGGAGTGTGTCGACATGAGCAAGAATCATTTTTGGTGGCAGGCACAATTTATGGCGAAGTGGGGGGACCACAGATTTTTGTCGATTTTTAGCATTAACCAATATTAACCATCTAATTATATCTAATTATTGGGGTACCCAGTTTTGACCCATACCCCTGCAGAAAATCACCATGAAAAATATGAAAAAATAGCTAAATCATCGTCCAGGTACGCATCGGAGAGCGAGGTTTGAGATGTGGTACTGGAGAGGGATGAGGCGCATCGTGTTACGACGCTACCAATGCTGGACCCGTCGTCATCTTTTCTGAAGGCATGGCCTGAGGAAGATGAAGACGTTAGATGTGGATAGAATTGGGATACCCTCTTGTAAACGTTTACATAACTATGGAAAATCACCATGTTTAATGGGAAAATCAACATTTCTATGGCCATTTTCAATGGCTATGTTAGTTTTACCAGAGGGTAATTGCATATAATGGGCTATACAACCACCAATATGATAGTTCGGTGTGACTGAAAACAGGATGTATATCTCAAGTTCTGGAAATTCTGCTCGTTGGGACAATGGAAACAACTTTACCTACAAGGAACGCTGAAAATTGCAAAAACGATCGAATACCATCGGCGAATGACACCCCTGATCTGGCAATATGCTTGAAGCCCCAAATAAGTTCCCTCCCAGAATCGTGGCCAATGAAAAATCGCCCATTGAGAACGGTGATTTTCCCAGCTAGAAACCAATTGTTTTACCCTCCGGTAAACGTTTACTATAGAAATCACCATTTTTAATGGTAAAATCCACTATAAATGGCCATTTTCAATAGCTATGTTAGTTTACCAGAGGGTAATAGGGGAGTTCCCAGCTTGCCGTGATTCCCAGAAGGTCATGGTGATCTGACGGGATGATAGCCCAGTCACGAAGCATCTCGTTCCAGCTTGGTATGAGACCTGCGCAGGTCTCGGCACCGAGCACTGTGGATGGTTGCGAAATCCTGCACCAGTTAGATTTGTAAGTGGAAACATTGTAAATCATTTACCATTAGTTACTAACCAGCTAGATTTTGCGAAATCCTTGCACCAGTTAGGTATCCTGATGGTGACTATTTAAGTATGAAACACTGTAAATCAAAGGATTATATAGTGGCATCAACCATCTACCAACCGGTGATTCGGATTTTGCAACCATCCGCTACGTATGATGGGTATGTTCAAAGGTGATACCCTTAATCCATACCCATCATCACCATAAACGGACAAGACATGTGCTGGAACCTGAAGAGCTTCTGGAAATTGAACCATGAAAAAAATACCCCTCTGCATCCCCTATGCCATCTCAAAAAAGTTGGTTGATAGGTTTCCCGTAAACCATTGGCTTAGTTCATAATCCCGACCCAATATAATTCCCCCATAATTGGCTTAGTTCATAACTCCCCCAATATAACTCCCCATAATTCCAATCAACCAGGCTATGTTTCATGGCGAAACAAATCGTCCGCCGTAGCGCCAAGGGACGCTCGCTCTTCTCCGATTTCAGGCCCACAGGGCCCACCACAGGCGTCCTTGGCACGTATCAAGCAGTGATCCAATCCTATTTCATCCTTGGTGAAATTGGATTTAAAGGTGTACCCTCTGGTATTCACAGATGGCAAGCTGGAAAATTCTCCCATTTATAGCTGAGTTTCCCAGCTAGAAACCTCAATTTATTGGAGATTTCCCAGTTTGCCACGTTTCATTCCCCTCGTTCCCACGGGGCCCAGCTGGGTAAAATCTCGACCCCCCATGCTTCGGACCGGACCAAATGTCATCCGATGAGTGCCATTTTGAAGCAAAACAAATATGCACAAATCCACATACATATATATATATATATATGTATATATATATATTGTCTATATATACATATGTATACACAAATACACGAATCATACATCTATACACACACACACATTGATATAAATGTATATACACATTTATACATTGATATACTGTCAATATGTGTATATATAGATATGCTGTATATGTGTATATGATATTTGCATAGATTGATATATTGTGACTCTGTGTATATGTAAATCAGAAGACCTATGACCCTTGCCAACCATTCCAACTAACCACCAGGCTCATCCGCCATGAAAACTTCACGACGTCAAGCGACGCGGCTTCTAAACAACGCTCGGAGAGGACACGCTTCATAGTGGCCTTAGGTGAGCGGTCATAGCCTCACCTGAGATAACTCTGGAAAACTAAGAAAACCTCCTTTGTTTTCTAGTAAACTAACATGACAAAAAAAACAACATCATGTATAAATCATCGAACTAAATGGATGTTTTTCCATAGCTATGTTGGTTTAGGTCAAAATGTTGTTGTTTACCACGAAGGGGAGGGTCATGCCGGAACGTAAAATTGGATGAAGGGCAAATGGCCAGGCTTTCCTGTATGTTTTCCCACCAACCGTGAGGTTGTGGCGGTTGGCACCAACAACAACTGGATCGTTTCCTGACCAAAATGGTGCAAATGCAGCAAGGTGGATTGTTTTGGGGGTCAAAAGCTTCAAATACCAGGCCTCCAATGGCCTGGGTATCAGGGCTCAATAGCTATATTTTACCATATCTTTATTGAGGGATTCACAGGGATTGACATCGATTAACATCCATAAACACCAGCAATTGTGCTATGAACAGAAGGGTAACAGGGCTCTGACACAAACCCAGCACCCACAATCGACTCGGCCGCCGCTATCTGTTGCAAGTAGCTAAACCATCTGTCTTTCCTTCCAGTGCAGACGACAAGGTTCTCTCCAAGTCCTATCAAAGAGTCTGACAGTGAGAAAAAAGTGGAGAAAGCCAAATGGGGGTTTCCTGAAATGGGGGTACCAAAAAATGGATGGTTTATAATGGAAAGTCCTATTAAAATGGATGATTTGGGGGTACCCCCATTTTAGGAAACCTCCAAATATGGAGTGTTGTTTCCAAGCTGGGTCCATGTTCAAACCCAAACCAGACCCACAATGGGTCAGGGTACAAAAACAGTAGTCATGGGTATGTAATGAACAAACGACAGGAACAAAAATGTGGCTCGGCAATGGTCCCTCTAGTTATAAGTTGGTTTACAGCCCCATCTACAGTAACTAGTCAGACTATAGCTAAGGCGATCATCACAAACCCTGGTGAAATAGGGGTCCAGCCAGGTACCCAACATTGGGCTGCTTTCAATGATGATCAAGTCGCTAGTGACTGGGGTGAAATATCTCCTACAAGTGGCTTGTGGCCACGATTTCTTCATTGTTTGTAGATGATATCAACGCTTTCGCGGACTCAAACCCTCTAAGTGAGGCAACAGTCTCGTATTTTGCTGGTAGATATCCACATCTGCACTGCTTGACTCAGGATATTTGTTGGTCTACTTCATACTGTACGTAAAGAGCTAAAGTTCGGATAACGTGGTTAAATCCCCGGTTTAGTTGATCAAACCCCATTCCATCACTACTAGAGAAAGATATGCTGGCTTTAGAAATATCCCATTTCCTCAACTCAACTTCTTCATAAGTTCTTTATCCTCGGTTCAAATTTCAAATCCCCACCTTTTCTCCAAGACAATGCCCCCAGTCTGCCGGGAATTACCATCATCTTTGATGAGAACAAAACCATCCCTAACCATAGTTGTTTTCCATTAAGGAACCAATCCTTCAAAAATATCTCAGTTGCAGTTTAAACAAGTGAAACCGTTGAAAGCCAATGAATTCCTGGGAAAACCCATCAATTGGTTTCCACCACTTCCCCTGGAAAATCCAAGCCATCCACTCTGACGCTGGCGTCGTCTCCTGGATCAGTTCCATCATCTCGTGACTCAGATGATCGTTGTTGCTCTGCAGCGACGTGATCTCTTGGGTGTACGCCTTGGGATTCGGAAGGAATGGAAGGCCCTTTTGCAGTATACTTATACATGTAACACTTTATGTATATACATATACATATACATATACATATACATATATATATATAAATATGCATACACATATACATATACATATACATATACATATACATATACACATACATATACGTAAACACAAACATATACTCTATATATATATATAGGTCCAAATAGCCCCTGAATGTTGGAACTTACCAAGAATCATCTCGCTTTTCAGGGAGTGCCCAACTAAGTATCATCTCACATCCAGTGTCATGTGGGGCAAGGGCTGCCACCGTTGCAGAACCAAAAATCCGTCTTCACAATGGAGTACACTTGTCATTCTTGGACATGCCCGAAGAAAACGTACGATCCTACAGCGTATTTAAGTGTATTTCAAAGATTTGAAGGTCCTTTTCACTCTGGTTGACAAGGAAAGCTTCCTTTCGGAAGGGGTCCCCAGAGTACCCGGAGCTGTTGAAATCACCACCATCCGTGAAGGATCACAAACCCAGCTGCTGCACGCTGGCTCACCAGCAGTTCTCGATACTTTTGCGAGACCTGACCGAGATCTGGAGGATTTGCCGGTTATGGACATGGCTCAGTGTGGTGATTGGAAAACTTCCAGTGTCATACAGTCATTCCACTGAAAAACCAGGGCAATCCTCATTTAATCCCTACAATTTGTCCGGGTTTTTATAGAGAGCACTGGGGTGGTATTCGTTCAAAGGTCCCCAACGGATAAGACTACGACAATATAGATCGGATATGTGCGGCTTGGAAATTCCGACTTCCCACACTTTGCAAATCCGAAGACATGCTGGGTCTGTCTGCATGTATTTGCACCATAACACACATCTATGCAGCCATATATGCAGGTTTCCTAATGGGGGTACCCCAAAATCATCCATTGAAAAAATAGGATTTTCCATGATAAACCATCAATTTTTAAGGTATCACTATAGATGTCCCTCTCTTCCTCGCTTGTGCCGCAGAAGCTGGCGCCTGCCGTTCCTCTTCGAGCTGCCGCCTGGTTTTGTCCAGCTCGGCTTGCATCTGGCGGCTGGGACGGGCTTGGATGTTGGACAGCTGGGATATATCGGGGACATAGTAAACGATCAATTTATCATCCGTGACAACCCAAATATTGATCGTTTTCAGGGAACTGTTGGATGCTAGTTGATTCATTGGATTAGAAAATTGACAAATGGGGTTGAAACACCATTGGTTTTTCGCAATGTTGCCATCCAATTCTTTGAGATATCCAGCAAAAAGAAACACCTCAAAGGTGAACATGTTTTCGAAAAGAAACCAGCAGGCTTTCTGCGGGGCCGTTCGTTATGGTCGGGGGAAGGGATTGGTGTTCATGAATATAACTCTGGCCTTGTGGATCTGCTCATTCTTGCGTCATCTTTGAGAGTGTGTATTACTGCAATGATTAAAGTCCAATTTGTGATTGAAAAATCACAATTCTTGATAGTGAAATTAAGTGAAATCCATGTCGTTAACAGATAACTCCTCAATTTTTGACAGTTTTCACCGCCTGATGGAGCTGCAGGGCGCTTGCGCTGGCCGCGCTTGCCGCGGCGGTGGCTTCAGCCGGTGATAGCTGGCCTGTGGTCATCGATGGATTCTACGTTGGATGGGAAGGGAAGGGATGGATATATGGATGAATATTGTATTGCACAATGTTCATGTATAATATTGATACACCTAGATGTATACACCATAGCTAGCTAATTTGGTTTAGTATATCCAGGCTTCATGGTGATTAGAACTTCCAGAGCTTGAAACCCAGGCACTCCTAATATGACTTTGTCTCAAAATCGGTGATATCCCAAAATGTCCGTGATGATATGTGTTCATGGGGGAAACGATGATACACCCTGGAATTTAGGAGTTCCCAGTGTGTGGACAACCCCAAATTATCCCAGCTTCCTGGACCCAACGGCAGGTTGAAATTGCTGCTGTCACAGATTCATCATACGACTCATGGCACGTCGTACATCAAAGCATATATTGGGTGACCATCCCCTGATTTCATACGAGTCACAAAAATTCCTCCCATCTTAGGGATCGAAAATCCATCATATATCAATACATATGTATATACATCATACATAAAATGGACATTCAACAATTTGGGGATTGACTTTGGGTGAAGGAACGGTTATTTGAATGAAGGTACTGTATCACAATCCCCATATTTTTTGGCTTTGCATGAAAACAATGTACCCTACAATTCCATCGTTCATCACCTTGTTTCCTATGACAATTTCCCGTGTTTGGACTATGGCACATTGCGAGACGGCCCCGGAGCGTCTCTGAAAATGGGGGGTGGACCTCCAATCTATGGCCATGTTTTAAATATGGAGAATAAGAGGTTGAAGACAACCATCAAATTTGAGAGTGGTGCCCTTAATTTTCAGACCATCCCATTGAATCAACAGAATTGGAGGTTAGGCTTGAGCGGTTTCTGTCACAAGCAAAGTGAAACCCAGCATGGCTCCCATAGCACCAGAGTCTAGCGACAAAGCCCCCCTGCACCCTGGCTTTATCAAAATTGGTGGAAATCCGTTGGGAAAATCACAGCTGTTGAGCCCATGTTGCTCCCACAGAAATCACATAAGGCGGATAAGACAACATATCACATAGAGAAGCAAAATGCAACTCTAGCATTAGATGAATATCTTCAGGTGATCAATGGTTGTTGAGTTTTTCAAAACACTCGAAAAATTCTAGGTGGTATCCACAAGGTCCCTTTCTGCAATCCTGGGTTGACATGACTGGACTCAGCCTGCATATCCAATGCGCTCGGGGGTCGGGTGATGCCTCGCCGCGTCGTGCCCAAAATCGTTTGAAACCACCAGCAACAACCACGCAACCGAGAACACCATCCTTTGTTCATTCCATACACTTTCCAAACCAAGCAACATATGTTCTCGTCTGAAAATACCCCATTTTTGTTCACTGTTTTCCACATAGATATGAGTTGGGGTATCTGCGCTTTAGACACACAAATATCATATCAAGTCGGTTGGTTATATCAAAGATAGAATCCATTCCTATATCCGCATGAAATATCACGATTAAAAACGCGCAGTGAGTCACAGTTTTTCCCTATTAACCAACTAAATCCATCATTGTCCACCATAACTAGGTGGTGTTTCATGCCATCCCACCGATAATTCAGATTTTTCGCTATTGAATAGTTGTGTCCCCATTCCACGATGTTTTTCTAACCTAGTAATTACAATAGACCCTGCAATTTGTCGGGGTTGGAAGATTAGTTTCCACTCAAGGTCTGCTATTTTTTACGGTTCTTAATTAATAACCATTATTACAGTAATCAGTAATCATTATTAGTATATCATATCAGTTTGTTATGGTAATATTCCAATCATATCCCCATTGTATCCCCTTATCACTGCTGTAATACGGCTTATGGTTTTTGTTAATGGTTACGTGAAAGTTATTTCCATCATGTTTGTGTAATCACTATTGTCTCTGTACAGATATATATGGTATGTATAGAGAGAGAGAGAGAGATCCCATGAAAACATTCACTAAGTCGAAGTATATTCCATTGATGTATACACCGGTTGTTCCAAATAACTATCCCCAATAATCATAGCATCATTCTAGTTACCCTCTGGTAATCAAAGATTGCAACTGGAAAATCCACCATCTAGTTCGACGATTTGCCCAGCTGTAAACCTCCATTATAAAGAGGATTTTCCAGCCAGCCACGTTTGATTAACCGATGGCAATCACTGATTATTGCTTATTTCCCCTTATATCCCATTAATTTTAGTTAATGGCTTTGTAAACCAAGAAACATCACTGGGGGGGGGCCTCACCTTCTACCACTAGTTCATGATGATGTCATGTCCCCATGGCCCAAAAAATAAGTTACCCCAATGCCTCCAATCGTTTCATTTTCGTATTTTCCCATGATAAAAGGACGATTTTTGGGTTTTTTACATCTCCCCATGATCCCACCTGCCCACCTCATAATGATCCCTTCGCTTCCTCTCTGCACGCCATGGGCCGCCATGGCAGTCTTTCCCGGTGAGTTCGTTTTTTCGTCTCTCTGAAGCCACCGACATGGAGATTTGATCAACAATTGCGAGCAACGAGCAACGTTCAACAGGGCAATTTGTGTATGCCAAAAAGGAGATGCGAATCTAAGCCGCGGCGTGATTCCTTGAGATTCCCCATATTGGATTCAAAGAGGCCCACTTACAGCATTTGTTCATTCCAAGCAGTTGGATAAGCAATGAATTTTCAGCATCAACCACCAGGGATGAACAGGGAAATTCTTCATGTATCCATGTACAATGTATCACATACCCTCCGGGAATCAAAGATGGCAACTGGAAAATCCACCATTTATTTCGATAATTCTCCCAGCTATAAACCTCCGTTTAGTTCGAGGATTTTCCAGCCAGCCATCTTGATCACCGGAGGGTACATCACATACTGCACAGGTAGCCCGAAGTGAAGGTCCCGGAGCTTGCCGACTGTTGGTTGTATCCCATGGAAGCCATGTGGCTTCAACTGTTGGAATACCCTCTGGCAAACTAACAGTTTGCTATGAACAATCAGCATTTTATTTTCGGTAAATAGGCTGTAAATGGAGACTTATTGTCCATAGCTATGTTAAATTACCAGAGGCTATATATTCCCCTGTGGTATTCTGTGGTATTGCAAATAGCATAGGATACAATCATGGGATCTCTATAGATATAGATTTTTCTGATCTTCCCCATGTTATCGCTTGCATCATCTAACATCCCATTAAATCCCAAGTTTTGTTGGTCATATCCCATTCAATCCTTGACATCCCCATGATGTTTCCATGACTTGAGGCGTCGCGTCGTCTCGTTGTCTCCTTGAGCTCTGACATCTCAGCGATGGGAGTCCTCAAATGGTGGAAATTCATCGCATGAAATGGTGGATTGATATAACCAACCATGAGGATATCATGGGGATATCATGGGAATGTAGGGTATAACCATCAACAAATGCGAATAGTTCATAGGAATCTCTGGTAATTAATCAACAAGATATGGAATGGAAAACCAACAATATGGGAATCGAACCAACATGTCCCAAATATATTGGGAGTACTATTTATACTATATTATCACCAACATATGATATATCGTGGAATAGATCTAAAACCTAAATATGGTATATAATATATGGGGAACATGATGCGATAACATGGGATATATAACCAACAATATGGTAGATATCTTGGGGATTTAGTGGTAATACTATGGATAGGATGGTGATATAGTCAGAATATAGTAGGACATATGACCAACAATCTGATGTTTGCCGCTCAAAATGAGGTACGGTAGATCCCCCCAATGGCAATTTTATCAAGTAAAATGATGATCAAGCAACAAACTTGGGGTACCGATATCTACGGAAAAAAACAACACTTACGCTACTTAGACTCCAACTTACTTATGTATTGCGTCCCTCCCTTCCTGTGGATTATACAACTGGCTAAAAATGGCTGGGCGAGAGAAAAGTTGGAGACCGGCAAATTTTGGGGGGGAACATCATGTTTCCCTCTCTTTGGAGGCGCGGCAACATGAGTTGTGACAGCTTGCAGAATGTGGTCAAAGATTCATTCTGAAAAAACACCTCAGCCATACCTTAGTTAAGTTAAATGCCGAACTCCAATTGAACCTTTGCCTGACTCTAAAAAAACTGGGCCTATGCTAAAATTTGGGCCAATTACCCTCTGGTTTGTAACATAGCTATTGAAACCATGGCCCATATTTAGTTCGATGCTGCTTTTCCATTCGATCCCAGTGAATCCCATCAGTTTATCCTTTGAAATCCCATTCAAATCATCATCAAAGTCCCACTCAACCGCCATGAAATCTCACTAAATCACCATCGAAATCACCATAAAATCACCATTTTCCCATGGGATTTTCCCATGAAATCACCAGCGCTGAGCTCTCGGGCCAACTCTCTAGCCCCACGTGCCACACGGGCGTTAGGCCGTTGATTTCATCGCGCTGCCACCTACCGAGACCGGGAGACCGATGCGCCATGGAGGGTGTCCTAAAATGGTTACCAAATAGATGCTGGATACCCTCTGGTAAACAAACATAGCTATTGAAAATGGCCATGTATAGCTGATTTTTCCATTAAAAATGGTGATTTTCCATAGTTATGTTAGTTTACCAGAGGGTAATCAAAATGGAGGATTCACATTGTTGATAATATGGAGGTTTCCCAAAAAAATGCTTGCCATACGGATGTTTCACATGGAGAATCTGGGAATCTATAGATGTTGGAAACCAGCCATATGGTATTTTTTTCTTGGGAATATGATGGGATAAAAAATCAACCATAAAATATGGGAAAAATAACCATTGGAGGAGTTACTAAGTATATGATGGGAATATCGATGGAACATGGAAAAACTATACTTAACAATGGGAATATCGATGGTTCCTAATTGTTCACAACTGTTACGAACTATTCTCATGGATACTATGGGATTCAACAACCGCAATGGAATTTCATGGACTTAATAATCTATAAATGTGGTTTTCCACCAATAGATGTACCCCAATATAATGGAAAATCCATTTTTTTCGATGATAAATGGGGTACACCCGAATAGCTTGATGGTTTATAATGGAAAATCCTGTGTTTCAATGGATGATAAATGGGGTACCCCCATTTATGGAAACCCCCAAGTAACAGTATGATTATTTCATGAGAATAATACTGTAACGGGAAATCCTTTGTAAATATGAATAAGAAATCCTATGTAATGTGGTAAGCCCAATAGTAAACCATCCTCAAAATCACCATGAATGGGTGGTCTACACCATCCCAAATGATAGGTTTCTTATTGAGTTTGACAATACATATGTGTGTATGAAAATAATATATAATGTGCATGTGATATACATGTAATGTGGATAATGTATAATTGGATCATTTGGAAGCTGGATCATTGTAGAAATTCAGACTTGGTGATAATGGTGGTAAGGATCTTCAAACTCGTTCTGGATCCGTTTGAAAGTGTCTTTCATTGGATTGATTCAAAGGAATACTTGCAGGAAACAGGCGGTCCCTCCCCTATTTTCGGACAAACCCATTTCCATGATTCAGTGACTAAATCCATTAAAAAAAAAAAAAAACTATGTTCTATCAGTTTGATTGGTCAATTCCCCAGTTTTGAACAAATCCAAATCTTGGTGAACTTGGATAAAGATTATCCATATTGTCCATATCATCCATATTATCCACATTATCCATATTATCCATGTTATCCATGTTATCCATGTTATCTATATTATCCATATCATCCATCTTGGATAAAGATCCTAATTTTTTCGTTGGTGAACGAAACCCAGCCTTGCGCGTAGCTGCGCCACAGTCCAGGGACCAGCTGGTTCTCCCGTAGTGGGTTCCTGCGACCATTTCCCGGGGAAGAAATACATATGGTATATGTGGTTTCCGTAAATGGAGGTACCCACAAATATGCGGTTTATTTCATGGAAAATCCTATGATAAATGGATGATCTAGATACTTTTCTAAAGGTGAAATATGGAATTAGATACCAGATGTCAATATAGTTTCCCTTTTAAAACATCTGTTTTAATTTTTTTTCAAAGTTGTGGCCATGTTTTTGTTTCCCCACCCGTCGACCGTCCTGGTAGTACCACTCATGGGAAGCCTCGCCGCCTTCGGTGCCTTCGGTTTCAGGCACCTAGGATGGGCGTTTTAGCGTTTTGGCGAAATCTGAGGAAAACCATGGGATAACTATAGTAATCTATATAGTGTTGATATACACCATGGGATCATGACCATGATCTATGGTTACCCCGCTGCCGTGTGGATCATGCAGTGGAGGGCGATCGACGCCATATGCGGCTGACGGACCGCAATCCTTCTCGGAAAAGGGTTGCTGGCATTGCGCCGGTGCTTGGGAGTGACTTCGTGGGCACCATCCCAATCTTGACATTGGTAGCGGAGCTTCTTTCTGATCACCTTTGCCAAGCTCCTGCTGCGCTGCGCTGGCCTTGAGCAGGCCCTTGCTGATCTTTGACATCCTTGCATTGCCCTGGCCCTGAGCAGGCCTTGCTGCACTGATCTGGTTCTCTGGCTCTGAGCAGGCCCTCTGATCTCAGCCCTGTGCAGGCTGCACTGCATTTCTGTCATTGGCCCTGAGCAGGCCCTGTTCTTTCTGCGCTGCGCTACGTTGGCNTGGATCGACACCGACTTTGCTGAAGGCATGTCTGGAGGTGGAACAGGATCCGCAGCTAGTGCTGCTGGCAGCATGGACTACTCCACGACCAAGGACTCCGACATCCCTTTGTTCAGTGGTCAACCGTCTGACTACAAGGAGTGGAGAAAGCGCCTGACCATCTATGTGCTGAAGATGAGGATGGCCAAGCGAGAAGCTGAAGGACTCCTGAATGTCATCGGCAGTTTGACTGGGACCGCGTGGAAGCTGCTGGAGAATTACCCCATCGAGGAGATTGAGAAAACTGGAGCCTTTGACAAGATCCTCAAGATCCTCGACAAGGCCTTTGAGTATGACTCCACGGTCCAACTGCCCTCTGACTTCGACAAGTACTTCAGTGGACTTCAAAGGCGACCTGGCCAGACACTCCTGGACTACACGACGGAGCACGACCATCTCTACAACAAGCTGGGTGATCACGGCGTGACCTTGCCGTCAAAGGTGCAGGGATCCGTGGATAACGCGGCACGACCTGAATGTTCTCTTGTTGCCGTTGACTTTACCACCCAGGCTCCATCAATGGAACGAAACAAAATTCAAGAAGCTCTCTTCCTGATTCTTGGGCAAGACCACAAATCAGTGGCTGGAGGAGGACAGCATCCATTTCACCGAGGGATCCGAGGACGAGGAAAAGGCCGAGGTTATGCAGCTTTCTATGAAGGTGAGGACAATGAGAACTACGACCACAATGACTACTGGCCTGACGATGACGAGTACCAGGAGGAATCAGGGTACTATGAAGGCGATGAAGCCGACTCACCAGGAGCTGCAGACAACTACTACGACGAGACCTATGAGGACTTCGACAATGACGCGGCCTACTACCAGACTTTGGAAGACACAGATCCCACGGAGCAGGCGGAGGAGTATGATTCAGCATACGCCACCTACTTGGATGCTCGCCGACGCTTCAACGAGATCAAGCTGAGCCGTGGCTACNTTCAGCATACGCCACCTACTTGGATGCTCGCCGACGTTTCAATGAGATCAAGCTGAGCCGTGGCTACCTCCCTATTGTAGCCTTGACTGATGGTGGCAGTATGTCACCAAGTGCGGCGACCCCTCATTCTCCAAGCCCTTCGGCATCACCTGGCCGTGGAAAAGGAAAATCCAAGAAAGGAAAGAGCAAGGGCAAATCCAAGGGCAGGGGCAAAGAGCCTGATCCCAAAGGGCGAGCAAAAGCAGCTGGCAACATTGGTGGCCAACCTACTTGTCTTCGATGTGGTCAAGTTGGACACATGACCTACAACNGTAAGGCTGCTCCAACTGAATCCACTGTGGACCACATCGAATCTGGCCATGTGACCTTCACCGACATCGACGGCAACGAGCGCCACGATTGTGCAATGTTGGACCCTGGTGCCAGTGCTTTCGTATCTGGATATGGCCCTTTCCTGCGCTACATGCTCCAGCTCAAGGAGACGGACTACGACATCACGCAGGTGAAGTTCATGAAGTGCCATCGCACATTCTTCTTTGGGGGCGACGCCAGCTTGGTTTGCTCTTGGACTGTGCGATTGCCCTTGTGCATTGGTGGCAAGTATGGCTATGTGCAGATGTACCTGCTGCCGGGCGAGACCCCAATGCTTCTTGGGCGCCCCATCATGGAAGCACTTGGACTTGTGCTGGATTGCCGCAGCAAGATGATCAAGCTCGATGACATGCCCTGGCATCAAGCTGTGGTTGGAGCCCATGGAGAATATCTCATCTCGCTGCTCAACGAGTTCGATCCCAGCATGTGGCACTTTCCACCAGCCTTCGAGCTTATGGTCCCTGCGGACGGCGGCACCAATGGAGATTTCTTGGACTTTGAGGTCTTCAACAACGACACCAAGCTCTTTGACTCCAATGCCGCGGACATCCAAGCCACAGCCCAAGATGGACTTCTTCCAGTGCGANTTCAGCATACGCCACCTACTTGGATGCTCGCCGACGTTTCAATGAGATCAAGCTGAGCCGTGGCTACCTCCCTATTGTAGCCTTGACTGATGGTGGCAGCATGTCACCTAGTGCGGCGACCCCTCATTCTCCAAGCCCTTCGGCATCACCTGGCCGTGGAAAAGGAAAGACCAAGAAAGGAAAGAGCAAGGGCAAATCCAAGGGCAGGGGCAAAGAGCCTGATCCCAAGGGGCGAGCCAAAGCAGCTGGCAACATTGGTGGCCAACCTACTTGTCTTCGATGTGGTCAAGTTGGACACATGACCTACAACTGCCCTGTTCCACGTGGCAATAGCCCGCCGAAGCGCAAGGCTGCTCCAACTGAATCCACTGTGGACCACATCGAATCCGGCCATGTGACCTTCACCGACATCGACGGCAACGAGCGCCATGATTGCGCAATGTTGGACCCTGGTGCCAGTGCTTTCCTATCAGGATATGGCCCTTTTCTGCGCTACATGCTCCAGCTCAAGGAGACAGACTACGACATCACGCAGGTGAAGTTCATGAAGTGCCATCGCACATTCTACTTTGGGGGCGACGCCAGTTTGGTTTGCTCTTGGACTGTGCGACTGCCCTTGTGCATTGGTGGCAAGTATGGCTATGTGCAGATGTATCTGCTGCCGGGCGAGACCCCGATGCTTCTTGGACGCCCCATCATGGAAGCACTTGGACTTGTGCTGGATTGCCGCAGTAAGATGATCAAGCTCGACGACATGCCCTGGCATCAAGCTGTGGTTGGAGCCCATGGAGAATATCTGATCTCGCTGCTCAACGAGTTCGACCCCAGCATGTGGCACTTTCCACCAGCCTTCGAGCTTATGGTCCCTGCGGACGGCGGCACCAATGGAGACTTCTTGGACTTTGAGGTCTTCAACAACGACACCAAGCTCTTTGACTCCAATGCCGCGGACATCCAAGCCACAGCCCAAGATGGACTTCTTCCAGTGCGANTTCTTGGACTTTGAGGTCTTCAACAACGACACCAAGCTCTTTGACTCCAATGCCGCGGACATCCAAGCCACAGCCCAAGATGGACTTCTTCCAGTGCGACGACACCTGCTGCAAACCTGTGATGTCAAACTCAACACCTTGGAGAACGAGCTTCATGCCTACATCACTGAGGAGCTTCATCAACCAGAACGCAAGCGAGTGCTATGGGAAGTCTACTGTGGTGGAGCTCGAGTTTCAGAGCTGGCAGAAGCCATGGGCATGGAAGTTGAGATCTTCAGCTATGAGACGGGCTGGGACTTCGACCTTCCGGAGCACCAGGACATTTTCATGGAGCGATTGCGCTCAGAGATGCCGGACGAGGTCTACTTGGCCCCAACCTGCGGCCCTTGGAGCCAGATGCAGAACTTGGCGGCACGAACCGAAGCCCAGCAGCATGAGCTCTATCTGAAGCGAGCCAGACATCATTCATGCCATCTCACCTTTGTGGCCCGTGTCTACAAGGAGCAGGTCGACAACGCCAGACATGCCCATATCGAGCAGCCTGAACGAGCTCTCAGTTGGAAGACCACTGCTCTACGAGACCTTCCTGGATTTTGGATTGTGCTTCANCGACAACGCCAGACATGCCCATATCGAGCAGCCTGAACGAGCTCTCAGTTGGAAGACCACTGCTCTACGAGACCTTCCTGGATTTTGGATTGTGCTTCACCAGTGCATGTTTGGCTGCGCCTGCCTCGACACTGACGGATGGTGGAAGCTCGTGAAGAAGCCCACTGGCATTTTGTCATCGAAGGTTTCTATGAAAACAGCCCTCTCCAAGACCTGCGACGGCCAGCACATCCACTGCCCGCTTGAGGGCTCGGCACCTGGACTTGGCCGAAGAACCACCTACCTCGAAGACTACCAGCCTGGCCTCGCAGCGACAATTGCAGCCGCTCTCTATGCCCCAGATCCTGCTCAACTGTGGGACTTTGGATTTGCAGTCTCTGAGCAGCGACAAGTGACTGGGTGCTTGATTCAGCTCCAAACGGCCTTGAAGACTGAAGCCATCAGAACTGCCCAACGACTCCACAGAAATCTTGGACATCCCAAGCCTGAAGCTCTTGTGGAACTTCTTCAAAGCCGAGGAGCCAGTGATCAAGTCATCGAAGCGGCAAGNCATCAGTGCATGTTTGGCTGCGCCTGCCTCGACACCGATGGATGGTGGAAGCTCGTGAAGAAGCCCACTGGCATTTTGTCATCGAAGGTTTCTATGAAGACAGCCCTCTCCAAGACCTGCGACGGCCAGCACATCCACTGCCCGCTTGAGGGCTCGGCACCTGGATTTGGCCGAAGAACCACCTACCTCGAAGATTACCAGCCTGGCCTCGCAGCGACAATTGCAGCCGCTCTTTATGCCCCAGATCCTGCTCAATTATGGGACTTTGGACTTGCAGTCTCTGAGCAGCGACAAGTGACTGGGTGCCTGATTCAGCTCCAAACGGCCTTGAAGACCGAAGCCATCAGAACTGTCCAACGACTCCACAGAAATCTTGGACATCCCAAGCCTGAAGCTCTTGTGGAACTTCTTCAAAGCCGAGGAGCCANCCAACGACTCCACAGAAATCTTGGACATCCCAAGCCTGAAGCTCTTGTGGAACTTCTTCAAAGCCGAGGAGCCAGTGATCAAGTCATCGAAGCGGCAAGACAGTACCAGTGCACAGCCTGTCTTCGCTACAAGCGCCCCAACCAAGTGGCACCTTCTTCATTGCGAAATCAAGCCCAAGAGGTTGGCGAACGCTTGCAAGCTGGTGTGCTCTGGATCAAATGCAATGTCGACTCCAAGAAGTACCCAGTGATGAGTGTGGTTGATCAAGCCACGAAGTATACTGTGGCCACCTTGCTTCATGGTGAACGAGGTGAAGACTTCATCAAGGGCATCGAGCGTGCTTGGGTGCGACACTTTGGACTTCCTCATTGCCTTTGCACTGACGAAGGTCGTGGCTGGGTTGGCGAAGACTTCAACGCCTGGACCACCCAACATTCTGTTGAACACCTTGTCGCACCAGCTGAATCCCATCGACTTGCCCTGGTTGAACGAAGGCACATGACCCTTCGCCGCGCCATCGAGATCTTCATGGATGACATGAAAGTGACTGGNCGCACCAGCTGAATCCCATCGACTTGCCCTGGTTGAACGAAGGCACATGACCCTTCGCCGCGCCATCGAGATCTTCATGGATGACATGAAAGTGACTGGACCTGCTGGCATTCGCCAAGCCTTGACCTATGTGGTGCCCCAGCTCAACGACACGATCTCTCTTGGGCAAAATGCCTCGACTTCCTGGCGGACTTGGGCAAGATGGACTCAGCCCTGCACAACTCAGTGATCATGACCAGTTTGAGCAACTTCTACGACATCGAGCCGCTGCCAAGAAGGCATTGATCTCAGCTGACTTGGACTCCAAGCTCCGACGTGCTCTATTGCGACAGTATCAGGGAGCTGATCTACCACTTCAAGTTGGACAGAAGTGTTTCTTCTGGCGAGATCAACGGCAAGATCGCCTGGTGAAGATCCGATGGATTGGGCCAGCTCGCATCGTCATGGTGGAGNGTACACCAAAGATGACAAGCCGGACATCTACTGGCTGAGCTACAAGACCCAGCTGATCCGATGCTCTCCACATCATGTGCGAGCGGACTTCACTGCAGCTGACACCCAACTTGCCGATGCCCAAGCAGCCCGAAGTGAAGTTGCTGCTCTCCGTTCGAGAGGCGTGACCAGGTTCCTGGACTTGAACAAGGTCAACAAACGCCATCATCCTGATGATTTCAATGAAGATGAAGTTGCAACTGGCTCAGAAGCCGATGATGATGATGACGGTGGTGGTGGCATACAACCTCCTACAAGGCGACAACGCACCACCTATGACATGACTGGAAGGCGAGAGTTGACTCTTGAAGAGATCGAGCAGGAGATGGAGCAGGCAGAAGCTGATGAGCTGAGCATGGCCCCTACATCACCAGCTGACACGCCAGCGGAAGACCCAGAATTTCCTGGCCAAGCACGACGTGCTCTTCTACCTGCACCTGCTGATCCAGCCCTTCCACAACCTGTTCAAGTACCACCTCAAGAACCTCTTCCACCAACTGTGATCACTCTGGATGAACCAGAGCCCAATCAGGAGCCTGCCACNCTCAACCTCATTGAATCTCTACGAGCCTGCAGCTGCTGATGATTTCAGACAGCGACGCCTTCGCATGGATCAACATGAAACCATGCAGTTTGCTCCATTTGGCCCTATGCGGCGACAAGCTCAACGGCAAGCGCCCTATGAGAGCCAGGCACCTTCCTCAGAGCCACATCCAAGTGCGCCTGACCCTGCAGCTGAGCTCTTTGGCCAAGCATTCACTGTGAGTGATGTTGGTGGTGATGATCTTCCCAAATGCTGGAGCGTCGATGAGCACGGCTACTTTCAGCTCGACATGTCCAAGTACCACGACTACTGGGAGGTCCGTGCAGGATGCCTCATCAAGCACCACCTACGACCTCGTCATCGACGCCATGACATCACCAAGGACACGGATTGGCCCTTCGAGCTCAAGCAGCTGGACCCAGTTCGGGTGACTATGATGCGCATGCCGAGTGGCATTGTTCAGGTTGTGACCGACCGCTTTGACTCCACNTTCGGGTGACTATGATGCGCATGCCGAGTGGCATTGTTCAGGTTGTGACCGACCGCTTTGACTCCACCGTGCCCATGGACAAATCTGCATGGACAGGCATCACGGTCTATCAACTGAGCGGTCCAACCAGAGCCGAGTATGGCATGATGGCCACTACCTCAGCAAAGAAGACGGCTCGACAATGCAAGCACTCCATGGCCAAGGCGAAGAAGAAGGCGCCATCTGAGCTGAGTGAAAGGTCTCTGACCATGGCTGAAAGGGAGCAATTCATGAAGGCGAAGGTGAAAGAACTGCAGAGCTTTTTCGAGCACGGCGTGTGGGAGTTCTCCAGCGTCAAGGAGGCCGATCCAAAGAGGACATTGACGNGGAATGGAAGGACCAGGACAAGCTGGAGTACTGTGGGGCCACTCTGACCAAGACCAACACTGGTGGATGGAAGTTGGATCATGCTGAATACCTTCACAACGTGAAGCCCATCCCACTTGGTCGAGATCAAGGTCCTGAGGACTACATGACCTCCTACCAGACGACCCAGCTGAGGGGATTGTTGGGCTCACTTCAATGGCCC
>BGPT01000064.1:186122-198380 GCA_003297045.1 Symbiodinium sp. clade C Y103
TGCAAAGTCAACCACATCTGCAAGCTTCGACATCCCTGCTCTCTGGACAAATCTCTGCAGGCCTCATCAAATCCATCATGGATGCCAACCGACTACTTCGATTTGCCAAAACCAACAGCGATGTGGCTTTGTGCTACGAGCGACTTGGTGATCCTCAAGATCTTCGTCTGGTCACCATGGTTGACGCGGCATTCGGAGTCCGTCGTGATGGAACAAGCCAAGGAGGCTACATCACCATGCTGGTGTCCAAGTCCACCTTTGATGGAGTGGAGGGAGCATACCACGTCATTGACTGGCGCTCCTCAAAATTGCCACGGGTGGCGAGATCCAGTTTGGGTGCTGAGTCTCAATCGGCCAGTCAGGCCTGCGACAACCTGGGCTTTGTGTGCCGCTTCTATCAGCACCTACTCGAGCCCAATGAGCCCCTCTCCAACATCCTTCACAAGCCTAGTCCTTTGGCACCCACGCTCATCACTGATGCGAAAGCATTGTACGATTCGTANCCTACTCGAGCCCAATGAGCCCCTCTCCAACATCCTTCACAAGCCTAGTCCTTTGGCACCCACGCTCATCACTGATGCGAAAGCATTGTACGATTCGTACCATCGGGAGAGCCTGAGTAGTGGCCTTACCGACAAGCGCACTGGCTTGGAAATCAGAGTTTTGCGTGAGGGTGTGGAAGCGCTTGGCGGGCGGCTCAAATGGATCTCTTCGGAGCGCCAATATGCGGACTCCATGACAAAGGAGAGTACCAGGCAGCTCCTTGCAGATCGTCTTCGCTATGGGCGAATAAAATTCTCCTGGGATCCTGAGTACGTTGCGGCGAAGCGCAAGAAGCTCACAGATCGCAATGCGAGCCGTGACGAGTTCACACAGCCCTTGGCATCGGTCCCTGAGGAGGAGGAGCTCATCCCCATTGAGACCTATGCGACGCTCAACCATGAGATTGAGTATGAACTGACGAACTTCGATGCGTCTTCTGGCAAGGCTGCTGCAGAGCTGACCCTGCGTCATGGCCAAGCCGAAGATGTGGTGCTGCCCGAGAAGAAGCCGAGCTTGCACTACATGCTGCAGTATGTGTACCGTGCTTGCATGGCTTGCATGCTCTTCTACCTNGCCGAAGATGTGGTGCTGCCCGAGAAGAAGCCGAGCTTGCACTACATGCTGCAGTATGTGTACCGTGCTTGCATGGCTTGCATGCTCTTCTACCTGGCCCAGCTCCCTGGCGCTGCTGCTTCGAGTATTGCTGATGATGCCCATGGAGTATGCGTTCCACCACAATTGGAAGTGGCTGCTCCAAACCATCCTGGAACGTCCGCTGATTTCTTCATCATGCTGGCAATACTGGTTGTCCTTGGAGGAACCTACGCCATTGGACGAAAGGTTGGTTGGGACAAGGGTGTCAAGTACCAGCAAGATGCCAGGCACATCCGTGCTGAACGTTTGGAGCGCCTTTTAGATGAGAAGGCCGATGAAGTCTACAGACTTCGAGATGAAGTTGCAGCCCTTCGCGCCCAGATTGAGATGGCTGGATGGAATTTGCCACCACCTGGCACTTCCCTGGAGCGACAGCTGCAGAATGTGCGCAACCAGCTCTTCAACATGGAACAGAGCTTCTGGCAGAAGGACCAACAGCTGGTGCAGTTGGATCGCAAGNCCTGGAGCGACAGCTGCAGAATGTGCGCAACCAGCTCTTCAACATGGAACAGAGCTTCTGGCAGAAGGACCAACAGCTGGTGCAGTTGGATCGCAAGCGTATGGGACTACTTCGCCAAGTCCATCTTTTGCGCCGATGGTTTCAACAAGGACGCGACCCCGCACTCAAGTGGAGGTGCACAACCATGCCCATGTGTCCTGTCCGGTTGGTGGCCCCATCTACATGGCCGGCAGAGGAACTGTGTGGCACAAGAATGTGGATTGCCCACAGTTGAACCGCAGCCACCAAGCTGGAACGGTGATTGAGCGACATGCCTGTGAGGCTTGCTCGTGTGACCGGATCCCTCCATTCATGTACAGTGGCCGTACAACGACGTTGGGTCAAGATCTGGAAGCCTTTTTGGCACATGAGTTGGATGATGTGGATCCGGAGGAACTTGCGGCATCTGCAGCGCAGCTGATGGCTGACCAACAAGAACGAGATCGAGCTCGGGCTGCCAACGAACTGGCTGCAAAGCAAGCACATGATCGTGAACAAGCTCGGGCTAGCAGCGATGACCTCCTATGAGCCGACTTTTGTTTCATCTTGAGTCCGACCGGACTCTTGTTTTCTATGGTATTGAGATTGTCCGAAGCGACAATCTCCCCGCTGCCGTGTGGATCATGCAGTGGAGGGCGATCGACGCCATATGCGGCTGACGGACCGCAATCCTTCTCGGAAAAGGGTTGCTGGCATTGCGCCGTTGCTTGGGAGTGACTTCGTGGGCACCATCCCAATCTTGACATGTTATATTATCCCATTATTACTCTAGTTATTGCGAGGGAGACCCGGATTTATGGTGGATATGTCTATAGTAATTACTCTATAGTTAGATGGTTCATCAACATATTGATAAGTGGGGGTGGGGGCCTTCTTGTACCCTCCAGTAAATGTTCACATATATAATTCAAAAAAAATGCGCTCGTTGTAGGTATCATTTTTCGAGTGGAAAAAATGCTCGTTTTACATATTGTTGTGTTGATTTCCTGGTGATCCTATTTAATCCTAAGCATAACACATTATAAACTCCTTGGGTTGGTAGGTTGTACTCCATGACTCTTCCATGCCACCATTTCTGACCAACTGATGGGACCAATGGTTTATGGTCATCCATCTTCCATAGGAATCCTAACATGATGGCTATACAAAAATCCTTACAAAGATAGAAAAGGTTAGAATAGAGCGGTTTCTATCATTCAGGGGGCACTCATGTGTATATTCATACATACATACATTACATTACATTACATTACATTACTTTACATTACATTACATTACATTACGCTGCATTAGATTACATTACATTACATTACATACCATACCATACCATACCATACAATACCATACAATACCATACAATACCATACAATACCATAAAATACCATAAAATACCATACAATACCATACAATACCATACATAGATACATACATAGATACATACATAGATACATACATAGATACATACATAGATACATCGATAGATACATAGATAGATACATAGATAGATACATAGATAGATACATAGATAGATACATCGATAGATACATAGATAGATACATCGATAGATACATCGATAGATACATAGATACATAGATACATCGATAGATACATAGATACATAGATACATAGATACATGGATAGATACATACGTACGTACGTACATACATACATACATGCATGCATGCATCCAGCCATCCATCTATACATACATACATACATTTATATATATATACATACAGGTTGCATATATATATATATATGTATATAGATATTATGAATAGCCAATTCCCTAAGGTTGGCTTCGGTTCCCAGTCAAATGACGGCACTGATGGGGATTTGTACATGAGTCTGACCCGATGGTTGGCCCCTTCCCTAGACTGAAGGTATTGTACACTATGGGACTATGCTCCCACCTGTATACCGTTCGCACGCCCCACGGCTGGCGTCTTCTTGAAGCCAGTCGCAGAGTTAGCGCAGGGAAGGTCCCAAAAAAAATATGCAAGTACTTTCATTGATTGAATTCTTCTCTACACACCAAATTGGTTGTTGGTATGATACACTTCTGGGCTACGCAATGTACACGGCTTGCTCACTACATCCTTTACAATACCACTATCAAGCTTGCAATCTTCTAGGATTCCACGTCCTCAGTATGAGTAACGTTTCATCCGATACACATGCAAAACTTCAAAGGGAAAGAAATTGGACAGATGAGGATTTTACATCCCCTATCCAAATTGGATATTGTGAGACCGTTGTTATGCGAATTACGCCACTCAAAAGCTTGCAGAATCGAAACATTGGTGGCTACACATTAGCCGGCTCAGGTTCCTCTCAGGAGGGCTCAAAGTCAATGCGGTAAGACTTGATGAGCATTGATTGCAGTCGTCAGTCATTGCAGAAGACCTATGCAGAGGTCGATACATCGAATCCGCATTAGCGTCGATTCCCACCGTGCCAATCACGGTGTCCACCAGCGCTCCAATCATTGCGGCCGTTTCCACTGCCCCAACTTCGATCATCGCGCCGCCGTGGTGCTTGTTCCTGACGTTCTGCATGATATTCTGTGGGTTTCCCCTCTCCTTTCTCGCCCTTCTTTCCTCCTTTGGCGGGTGCAGCTTTGGCTTCTGCACCGAGCACTCTGGATGGTGGTGGAGGCATCGGAGGTCTAACAGTACTATGTGTTACCCTCGTGGCTGACGATGACGCCGCAGCTGTCTCAGCAGTGTTGGCTTCAGCAGCACGGGCACCTGTGGGGTCTCTTCGAAACTCATTTGGCACGGGAGTATCCACGATCGCTAGGATGTGAGCCGGAGAAGAGTGAGTTGCCCATTGGGGACGCTGTGTGTCACGACTCTTCTCTCTATTCCACTCATCGATCGCATCAAACAGTCTCTGTTGATGAGCACGTGGAACTTCCATCCCATTCTGCATACACATGTGGATCACTGCTAGTCTGCGGTGATCATACCGGCAAGCACAAATCAGATCAACTGGGTTCAGGTAAATGGTGTTGATGAAGCGTTGATTTCTGAAGAAATAGACAGCATTCACACCATAGGCACCTGCAATGAAGCGCCTCATGAACCGTGATTGTTCTTGCAAGTTGGCTACGGCCAGTTCATGTGCATATTCTTCTTCAGTAGCTGTTTCCTTCCGTATCTTCCTCCTTGCTGTGTCGGCAACCGCAAAGTGAGCCTTAAACTCTTCCGCAGTATACCCACATTCGAGGATGTATGTGGCCAACCTCTTGAACACCAATGCTCCATGGTATGAACGTATGTATCCGTCAAGTCCTTGATCAAACTTGGTCTTCTTGTTCATCCAATCTTGATAATGTTTCTCCAACTGTTCATCATTGGGTTCAATGAGTTCGCCATCATTGTCAATGCCCAGATAAGGGATCTTGGGGTCGAGGTCAAACCTCTCTTGTGCCTTATCATTGTGGGCGCTTGCCAACTTCCCGATGTCACCACAGAAGAGGCTATGATGTCGACCGAGGAACGTCCCCAAGTTGTTGGCGATCATGAGGATCACAATGTGGATCAGTTCTGTCTGTGCGTCACCAATGAGGCAAGGTTCTTGTGGTAGAACTTGGGAGCCAAAATTAATTCTCCTCATCCATGTGGGGTAATCTCTGGCATCCCTTACTCCACTTGTTGCCCCCTTCGCCTCTTCACTTGCGGCTTTTCGTTCTTCCTTCTGCTCTCGACGCAAGAAGTCGTCGACATCATCTTTCTCTGTCTCTTTGAACTTGGCGTTGGATTCACCGGGATTGATGTTTGTACCTTCCATCTTCTCATCCTCGTCTCCGCCTTGTTCTTCTGTTTCTTCCACCACCTCTTCGTCGAAGAAAATCTCATCATCCAGATCCTCCTCTTCCTTGACGTGTTCCCATGTCTCTTTCACATGATCTCGTACGTCATCTTGATCTGGATCATCTTCAGGGGAATACTCACCTCCCGTGGGGATGGTTTTCTTCNTCTCGTACGTCATCTTGATCTGGATCATCTTCAGGGGAATACTCACCTCCCGTGGGGATGGTTTTCTTCTTTCGCCATCCATGACTGATGAGCTTGCCATAGCACACAAAGCAAATTGACATCATGTCGTGCGTCTCAGAGAGGCACGCAGGACATAGCCGATGGCTTGCTTGTCGTGGCTTGTAGATCAAGGCGNCACAAAGCAAATTGACATCATGTCGTGCGTCTCAGAGAGGCACGCAGGACATAGCCGATGGCTTGCTTGTCGTGGCTTGTAGATCAAGGCGATCATGGATACCGCTTCGTTCCACTTCGGATGCCCTGGAAATAAAGTGGTCCCTGTTGCGTGGGATTTCTGAATCTCCTCAAGCTTGGTCACAGTTTCAGATGCTTCATGCTTGTTCTGCTGGATTGTCTCCTCCAAGATCTTCTCGAACTTCTCAATCCTAGCCACAATCTTCGCATCATCGACTGACAATACCATCTGGGCTACTCCATTCTTGACCAACAATCTCCTGAATGTTCCCCTGGATTCCTCATACCATACAGCATCGAATGCAGAAAAGGGAATTTCACGTTGCACAAGAATGTGTCCATCAGCGGACAAACGAGCACCATACTCCATCAATCTTGCCGAAGTCACATAGATATANGAATGCAGAAAAGGGAATTTCACGTTGCACAAGAATGTGTCCATCAGCGGACAAACGAGCACCATACTCCATCAATCTTGCCGAAGTCACATAGATATAAACGGTTGGAGGTGGTATTGACTTGAATTCAACCACTTTCAATGGACCCCGCTGTGAGCGTTGGTCCCATGGAGCAAATGGAACGAAGAATGTTGAACCACGGNATTCAACCACTTTCAATGGACCCCGCTGTGAGCGTTGGTCCCATGGAGCAAATGGAACGAAGAATGTTGAACCACGGTCTCCGTCGCCACCAGGACGCAGTCCTTCTGAGATGATCCTCATTCCAAACACGTCGAGCTTGGTTCGATGGTATCCTCCGTTCAGAATCTGCGCTACCCCTGGATTGATCTTGTATGATAGTCTCCATTCATCGATTCGTACTCCTTCTGGTCTCTTCGAATGAGACATAGGTGCTCTCACTGCCACGGGCCAAAGGTAGATGTCATCATCATCCTCGCTGTAAGCATTCACACCCATGATGTCGAGCTTTCCAAGATCCAAGGAATTGATGAACTCTTTTTCCTTTTCACCATCAGTTTGGTAGATCTTCTTCAACTCGCTCCTTTTGGCTACCAAGGCCAGCACTTGAGCACGAATTCGATTCTGGGCTTTGAACTCGTAGTAGATCGTCTTCCTGAAGTGCTCCCACCGTTCAATTACCTCAGACCATTGGAGTTGGCCATACCTGTTCTTTCTGCTATCGACCCATGCGGAGTCGTGCTTCATGAAGGTGTCAACATCCACCCATGCACCCTCATCACAGGCCAATCCATCTTTGCCTTTACTGTCAATCCTGACACCGACAGCATGTCTGAGTATGGCGTTGAATCTTTTCGATTGTTGCACATACCATGGTGGGATCTGAGCAGACGAACGTGGTACCCAATCCCTGTTTGTGAACACGGGAACCTGACTCCAACCCTTCCCAGCATATTCTGCACCTTTGATGTCCATCAGTTCAAGCCGTCCAACGACAAGACCACAGGTGTAGAGCTGGAAGTTCTCGTATTTGAACTTGGACTGGTCAGCTTCGGCCGGATGTCGGTACACGACCCTGCCTTCGATGTAATCCCGCACTGAGGACACAATTGGCGGTGACTCAGAGCTTGCTCTTTCAATGAGTAACTCCATCTCCTGTACATCTCTTGGTCCTCCACGAGATATGTTGACATCGTTGACACGATACTCACCTCCATCGGCCCTGTCCCCGATTTCATTCATGTAGGTTGGGGTTGAGTACTCACACGTCTCGATCTCCTCGGTGGTCATTTGTGTAGGCCTAGTCCATCGCCTCTTCCGTGGGAAGGAGGTCTTGGGCAACTTGTCCTTGCGACCACGTGATGACCTCGTCGTCTTCTCCGTCTTTTCAGACCTTGGAGGCGGTGACTTGGATCCACTCTCCAGGTTGGTCTTAATCAAATTCAGTGAGATGGCCATCTGTACTTTCCCTGGCTGCTTGCACTCTTCGATTTGATGATCACCTCCACATACAAAACAAAAGTTGGTTGAGCAGGCGCCATCGACTAGGCCTTCGAATTGCTCAAACAATCCTCTGATACCCATTCTGCGCCTCTTCGCCTCTTTCTGAGGTTCATCATCTTCGCCATGTTTCTCATCTTCACCCCCCATGTCCGCATCACCTTCTTCACAGGGTTTGTCCTCATCTTCCATCTCATCATCATCGTCGTAGGGCTCGGTCGGGGCTTCCTCCGCCGTAGGCATGAAGTCACCTTCTTCCTCCTCCTCGTCAGACGAGATCTCGATGGGCAATTCGTCCCTCTTCTTCGGTGGATTGGGCATTCTGGTGATTGAGTGAGTTGCGAGCAATCCAAGCACACCAGTTTCATTCAGTACCTGATTGACCACTTGAACCTCAATTGTTGGAACATGAGCTTTCTTCGACCTGCTTCTCTTGGAATTGCTGGTAGTTGCCGGCCTGCATGAGTTGGTGAACATCCAGAAGGAGTCTTCAATGCCGGAAAGACATGCTGCAGGGTCGCCTCCCCATCCTTGGAATAGCATTGGGAATTGGACAGCAAGTTCAAACATGCCCAACCAGAACTCCATGACGTCACCTACATACTCGGCCGATGGGTTGCGCCCAAAGATGTTGAAGAACTCATCATTCGACAGCACTGTCTTGACATAGTCATGGTATGCTACACTCCCTCCATCCCATGTCAAACGATAGAACCATCGAGTTGATGCCACATTTCTCTCATCAAGATCTACGAGAGATTCCCTTTGCACTGAAAATTGTCCCAGCAGGTTCCTCTTGCATTTGCCTTTGATCATCTTCACAGGCAATCTGATTGCACCTCTATGAGACACTTGTTTCAGCACATCACCACTGGTTTGGAATCCTCCAACCATGGACATGGCAGCAATAACCATGAAAGCTTTGAGGTCCTGCGTTGCAGTAACATCTCGCCAATCCCAACTCGAGTTGTACACATTGACAAGGCGAGCAGCCACACTTGCATCGTCTTCATGCTCGTTGAAGAACGGCTCATGATTTTCATATGAACCCATCCTATTCCAGTTCGCTGAGCAATTCAGGCAGGATCGATAGCACTCTGTGTTGGTATTCNTTGAAGAACGGCTCATGATTTTCATATGAACCCATCCTATTCCAGTTCGCTGAGCAATTCAGGCAGGATCGATAGCACTCTGTGTTGGTATTCCAAATGTTCGGGTTGTCCACGGCATTGCTGCAAGCCTCGCAAATGACTTCAGACAAATGGTGCACCTCTAACCAGAACTCTTCCGGATCGTAATTGGGCTCCGGACGGAAAATACCCCTCCGTACATCGTTCCACCTGGTTCGTTTGCTCAGTCGTTTGAGATCGATCATGCTGCCGAGGACTTTCGAGGAACTTGAGTTCTTCTGTGTACTTGACTCTGTATCACGTGGGATGACAGAAGGCCAATCGGTACATTCCTGAACANCATGCTGCCGAGGACTTTCGAGGAACTTGAGTTCTTCTGTGTACTTGACTCTGTATCACGTGGGATGACAGAAGGCCAATCGGTACATTCCTGAACAAGCTGCAGATCCAATCGTGAATTGGTCTGGTGAATACATTCCTCGTTGATGCTGTTCATCAAGCTGTCATCAAGTCCACATAGCAACATCATCTTCTGCCTGAACAACATTTTCTCCATGTATGCCCAGATGATCTCCTTCTTTTCTCCCTTCTTCCAAAAGTGTGGGTCCCCTCCACAAGCATACATCCCTCGCCAGAACTTCTCATTGCTGGACTGCAGAATCCCGACCGATCGTAGTCGTGTCGCCAATTCATTCATCACCGGTGCAATGGCAGCCTTGGATCCCAGGAAGTTTGCATTGCTCAAGAGATTCACAAAGATGGGGGTCGGTGAGTATTCCTGAAGGACTTCAATGTGATTGGCAACTCTCTCGACATAACCATTCACATCCTCGAAGTGCCTGTCTTGATCTTTGATGAAGGTGTTGAATGACAACCACACATGGACTGTCACACTCTTGTGCTCATTTTTCAAACCCAAAAGGTAGTTGGTTGCTGATGCAAACAACGAATAGAGGGCTTCAGGGTTGTTGCGTTGGTCATACTCCATCTGGAACACCTGCACATCCTTGACACCGATGTTCTGCACGCCAGTCGCAATGTCATGCACAAGCTTCTGGTTCGATTGCGTGTAGTATGTCAAGTCCGTCACCAGGACAGTATTGGTAGCTCGTACATCAGATCCAAGACGATCCCAGGTGTTGGTCCATGGTGCATCGACAATGGCTTGCCCAAGAGTATTCCTCAACTGCCTGATCTTTTGTTGGACGATGGCAGTGGCATTCCCCAACTTCCCTGGAAGAGTCAGAAGCATCAGTACTTCGGCTACGGGATAACAACCACTCTTGATGATGTCAGTGGTCATGGCAATGTGGTGGAACAATTTCAACCACTCTTTGTCATCCGCATCCGTGATGCCCTTCTCCATCAGGACCGACTCCGAGACAACTCCGTACGTTGTTGCCGCATAGAATGTCAACCTTCTCAAATATTGTCTCCATCCTTTGTTCTCACCGAACTGTGATGTGGCCTGAGGCCCTTCAACAAGAGACGGAACATAGAGATTGGCACCTGCGACAAGCAGACGGACTTTCGTGTCACGGTTCAGGTAATCACGTGCCTCATGAGTAATGGATGAAATGCCATTCGGAAAACATCGGCCAACCCATTCCTCACTTGGGGTGTAGTATGGATCGTCACTTGACCGACCATGGGGACTTTGAGGTGGAGTTTCACCAGATTGTCCTGGTTGTCTTGGCATCCTCTTCGGCTGAATACGAGGGCCCTCACGTTGTGATTGGCTTTCCCGAGCAGCTTCAGCTTGTTGCCTCTCCTCCGCAGTCATAAAGTCCTCAGTGGGGTCAACCCATTCTGGATGTCCATGTGGTGAGGGGTCATCAGGCTTTCTTCCATCACCAAACTCTAGAGGTACTCTCCAATCATCAAACCTGTGGGCTTCGGCCACGGTAGCACCTTGAGTATCGGACATCTTGGTGGCAAACTCAGTGAAAGCCTTCATACATTCCTGTCTGGCTTTCTTGGCGTTGTAGTTCGCACCTTCCTCAGCGATGCTGACGTTGAATCCTCTGTTGAGCAGAATGTCATTCGGGATATCATGACACGCAGTGACTTCATCTTGAAGACTTTGACATGTGTTCACCTTCCAATAGGTGTTGTAATACTCCCGAGCCTTGTTCTTCATCAGTTCAAGTCTCGTGGAAAGTAGTATCACACACATGAGGTGGTTCTGGGCAGCTGATCGCCCTTTCCCATGATCTCTCACAGTACCTGCGAAGTCAAGCATGATGTCCTGGAGGATCACCTTGTCATTCGGGAAGTTCATGTTGTGGAACCTCATGGCANGATCTCTCACAGTACCTGCGAAGTCAAGCATGATGTCCTGGAGGATCACCTTGTCATTCGGGAAGTTCATGTTGTGGAACCTCATGGCATACCCAAGGTGGCTCACTTCCTTCCTTAGCAGCTCAGTGATCTCAGGATAGAAATTGTCTGCAAGCTCGCTCCCAGGATTGATTTGCGAGATTTCTCTCATGATCTTGGAGTAGTCTTCAGTCCGTGTCAGGGCTAACCAAGAAGCTGGGTGTGGTTCTGAATCAATGNTCCCAGGATTGATTTGCGAGATTTCTCTCATGATCTTGGAGTAGTCTTCAGTCCGTGTCAGGGCTAACCAAGAAGCTGGGTGTGGTTCTGAATCAATGACGGTGCCCATCCCGTAGAGCTGGATACGTTCAGCGAGGAAATCCTCTGCTTCCTTGACCGTCCATGTCTCATTGATTGGTTTTGGCACGAAGTTCATGTAGACCACAGGCCAGAATTCATCCAATCGATGATATAGATCCGCTTCCACAAACGGCGACACAGCAGTAGGTCCACCATCAGCAGCAACACACATAGATTGGAATAGTTTCAGAAACCGCTCCGCTTTTCTGATGAACTGTGCCCCGTTGCATGTCTTCTCTGAGATCTTGCAGCACATCATCATATTGTGGAGGAGATGAACGCCCTTTCCAACGTTAGCTTCCAAGGTTCTCCTATTTGCAAAGTGAGCCAAATACACTATGATTGGTGGCATTCCATATCTGATCCAATCTCTTGCTACAGAATCAGGAATCACATTCTCCGGCTTCCCACGGGAGTCCTTGATCTGGGGTGGTACTCCTCGTGTCAGGCGACCTTCCTTGATGTTCTCCATCGTCTTCAATGCGACTTTGATCCGTACCTGAGCAAATTGATCTTCCTGTCCAAACTCTCCGGCAGAACTACTACTCGCAGCCATGACTTCCAGAAATGTGTACAAAGAGCGTAGCTCGCTTATA
>BGPT01000064.1:203116-231884 GCA_003297045.1 Symbiodinium sp. clade C Y103
CCTGGATGTATGCCTGGATTGCATCGGCTAGTTTAACACTGTGACCAGGGAGACAACCATAAAAGTCTGCCCATCTGGAAGCCTCAAAAGAGGCAGGCGAATTTCCTAGATCCTGGAAAAACGCTGCTTCCCAATGTTGATTTTTCACCTGATTGCCCAAGAGTACTCCTCTGCCCTTAAACTTTCTACCGGGGTCACCATCAGGGAGCTGATAATTCTTTTCTACACATATTCCATGGACTCTGGCCATGTGTATCTCTTTGCCTTCTCTTTTGGCTTCGGCTACAACATCGTCATACTCTCTTACCATGGAGAAATCGAAAACACCTTGATCTCTAAGACCTNGCCATGTGTATCTCTTTGCCTTCTCTTTTGGCTTCGGCTACAACATCGTCATACTCTCTTACCATGGAGAAATCGAAAACACCTTGATCTCTAAGACCTCTCCATTCTTTCAACATGGATTCTTTGGCTTTGGGGTTTGATTCTATTTCAGCTCGTCCAACGGGACGCGAGACCATTGCATTAAACATCTTACCCCCCAAGCCTTCAGGAACTACCTTCTGACGATGTTCTCGCCCGCCGTTGACGGTGCAAGGCATAGTAGGGAACGAAATCCAGTTGTTGTCATTCTCGAGGTCTTTATCCACGTGCTGCTTCACAGGGACGCACTTGCCGTTCTTGATGATAGTGCGCTCTGCCGACGTAGCCGGACAAAACTTCGAAATCATACCAGACATCGTATCCCAATATTCTCCACTCCACGTTGCTTTTGGCCCCCGACCATTCTCAATCTCAGACCATTCGTCCCATTCAGTGAGATATTCCTCATCGTCCGGTACGTCAGTCGAGACTTCTGAACATNTTTTGGCCCCCGACCATTCTCAATCTCAGACCATTCGTCCCATTCAGTGAGATATTCCTCATCGTCCGGTACGTCAGTCGAGACTTCTGAACATGGACTCGCATCAGCACATCGTCCTCGACAGTCAATGTAACGTTTTCCTCGAGGTAGGTCATCATCGACTATGTCGTACATGTCCACGTCGATACTTGTGAAGTTCACAGGCAGTGATATCTTCGCATTCACATCTTTGACATTGACACCAACATCTGCATCTTTTGATCTCCTTAGTTCCTCGTCCGGGTGGTCTCCAAAGATATCGTCCGGATCCCCTCCTCCAACATCCTTGGATTCGATGTCTTTATCCTTCTTCTTCTCCTTCTTTTCCTTCTTCCGTTTCTTCTTTTCACTCTTCTTGTCTTCTGCCAAAGCTTTCTTCTTCACATCCTTCAAGACTCTTTCTTCCTTTTCTTTGGCAGCTTTCTTCTTGAGTTTCTTGGCTTCGATCTTGATGATTGCATTGCGATCAACCTGCGATAACTCTGCCCATTCTTCTGGAGATGTACCCTTCGGTCTCAATGATGTCCTGAAGTATCTTCTCCCANAACCTGCGATAACTCTGCCCATTCTTCTGGAGATGTACCCTTCGGTCTCAATGATGTCCTGAAGTATCTTCTCCCAGTCTCATCGATGCGATATGGTCGTCCTCTCTTATCAAGCTTCACTTTCTGACCAATGTCGTCGAGGTAGACGATTCCATCACTGGCTTTACCTTCTCTCCAATGATCAGGCTGTTGAGCGATCAAATCCTCAAGAGTAGGTTCGTCAGCATCGACTTTACCATCAGGAAGGTGTCCTGTAGTAGACTCCTTGGATACTTTTCCTCCTGATGGCCCTGGTCCTCCTCCAGCATCATCATCGCCATCATCTTGACCTTCATCGTCATGTTCCCCATCATCATCTTCAATGGGACGCTTGTATGGATCACCGTCAAGGCGACTTCTCTCCTTCATTCCTTCAAGTGTCATGTTCATTCTTTCGTACTCGGCCTTGAGGGGAAAAGTCAATGGTTCCACCATAACAAGCTTCTCAGTCAGATGAGGTCGTAATAGACGTCTTTCAGGTTTGTTTGCATCGAAACCAAGGTTTTGATGAACGAATTCATCCAATGGCCATACTTTGTATTGACGTGACCAATGCATCCCCGGTCCCACATGATATCCAGCAAACACTCCAGGAATGGCGTCTGGGTCAAACTTGTGGCTTTGGCTTACATCTCTCGTAGCAGGAGGTTTATAGTTCACCAATGCTCCATATGGAATCAACTTCCCCTTGAATTCCGATCCATGTAGTTTGAACCATGCACTGATGTCATCATCATTGGGCTCAGTGTTGAGGAGATGACAAACACATTGGATGGCAGTACGCCAGAAGCATGGTGGCAATCCTGCTTCCAACAGGCATGTACAGGTTGTAGTCAAGATGAATTGGTTCGTACGTTCTGCAATGGAGTTGGTCTGTGGTCGACCAGGTAGAGAGTGATCAATGGGGATCTTCATCTCAAACATTGCATCATCAAACTGAGGGGCTCTATCAGAGTATGCTTCACGGACCTTCCTTGCTCCAATGAACTGCTTTACAGCACGGACCACATCATCTGAAGTCATTCTGGTAGATGGATATGCCCCGATCAATCCTGTGAAACAGTCTCTCACGACCAACACCTCCTTCTCAAGGNCAGCACGGACCACATCATCTGAAGTCATTCTGGTAGATGGATATGCCCCGATCAATCCTGTGAAACAGTCTCTCACGACCAACACCTCCTTCTCAAGGATCAGCGTGTCATCATGGATTTTGTCCGTGTTGACAGCGTCGAATGTAATGAGATCACCGAACTTCTTGAGCTCACGACGATACGCACCTCTCCTCGTCTTGAAATGCTTCATCTTTGCANCGTGTTGACAGCGTCGAATGTAATGAGATCACCGAACTTCTTGAGCTCACGACGATACGCACCTCTCCTCGTCTTGAAATGCTTCATCTTTGCACGTACGCAAGAATCACAATAGGGATTCTTATGCTTGTGAGTCAACTTATGTTCGATGCTCTTTGCTTCACGCTTCAATGTGCCACGTTTGGCTACTCTGGACTCACCCTCAACAACGTCAATCTCGATATCATCCTCATCTCCTTCATCACGTCTTTCATCATCTCTGCCATATCCTTCTGGATGAGGATCGGGTTCAGGTAGCACATCCGGGGCAGGCAACGGAACCTCTCCTTCATCGTCGGTGTCAGGAGCAGGACCATCATATGGCGTACCCGGTGCATAGCTGAGCTCTCCATCATCATCCTCAATGTCATCGGCTGGGACGGATTTGACAGATCTTGTACGTGATCTCTTCTTCTTCCTTTTGATCTTCTTCTTCTCATCATGCACATCCTGTGTGTTCTCGACTTCATCTCCACTAGAACCATCGATGAATACTGTGTGCGATGTAGAAGACTCCATACCCTTGCCGATCAACAACTCATGGACCCTTTGAGTAAATGCATCCCCACGTAGTGGTAGAACATCACCTCCAAGATCAACATAAGGAATGTTGTCATGCAAAGATAGATCAATGCGCTTGCCCTCTTTATTGATCAGGAATGGCATCTGACACGACGGCCATACAAACGAATATCCTTCATCCATACATCGCTTGCCAAGCGACATCACCGAAGGAGTGTCATCCAAGATGTAGGCATTGGCTGCTTTGTCAAACGTACCAATGTCGATCCTTGCTTGTTGATTCGTAGATGTAGAACCGTTGGCAGTATGAAAGGTGATGGGATCACATGTGTTAGTACTGAGTCCCATTCTCTCAGCCTTCTTCTCCGAGATCAAGTCATGTCCACTTCCTGAATCAAGAATGAATCTCCTGTCCTTCGCCAGAATGGGCAATGTGATGCACATCATGTTGCTCTTGCTCTTCACCATTTTCATGGGCATGTGTTCAACCATCTCCTGCTTGAATGTCATACCCTCGTCATCGTCACCATCCAAACTGATCATCATGTCGAACTTGGGACCCAGAATGATACGCACTTCAGTCACATCACGGTACGCTCCATGCATATCCATAATGATTCCTCGAGCTCTGGCACGAACCAACCCGATCATGTTGTCAGCTTTGGCCTGATCATCCGTCAGGTCCGCCAGTTTGCAATGACGATATGGTCTTGACGGATCACGATATGAACCTTTAGGCTTTTCATCATCGTAGTCGTCAATGGGGATCAACGTGATGTCCACATCCTCATCAAACCTGATCTTCCGACAATCCTCATGACGTTTTGCACTAGCTACCCTCGTGGAGGTATATGCCAGGTCACACATATCGTCCTCGATGTCAGACAAAGGTTCGACGATGACAGGTGTCGCCTTCTTCCCCTTCCGACTAGTTGATCTCTCTGAAGCAGCAGAAGACGAAGGTGGGTCCTCATGTTTGAATTTACATTTTGATCCAAACTTGCATTTCCCAGCTTGCCATTGCCAACATACATCTCTTGGTTTGGCAGATGACGAACTCCTTCTCCCTCTACTTCTTGATGAATCATTACTNAGCTTGCCATTGCCAACATACATCTCTTGGTTTGGCAGATGACGAACTCCTTCTCCCTCTACTTCTTGATGAATCATTACTCGATCCTCTTTTGCCCGTCTTCTTCTGCGCCATCTTCGCATCATACACTTTCTTGGAGTGGCTATATGGACACTTGTCACCTTTGTTACAACCACCCTTGTTGAAGTGAAAGTTGCAAAAGATCTTCCTCTTGTCAGCTGGGGAACTGGATCGACCAGGTCTTCCACCAGGCTTGTTCTTCTTGTCAGCTGCATGTCTCTTTGGTGACGGAGTAGGGAGGACAGAGGCTGCTTTAGCCTTTGGCTTTGCTTTCGGCTTTGGTGTTTCGGTTGCTGAAGAAGCAGCAGCAGCATCCTTCTCCTTCTTCGTCTTGGCACTTGGGGCAGCTGTCTTGGTATCATCTTGCTCCGCAGGCGTCGTCCGTGATTGCTGTAGGGATTGTTTGACAGCTCTCTCACGATCCAACACCAACCTATCCTGCTTTCCACGTTGAATGTAACCTTTGACCACGTTCAACAGGTATTCGTAGGTTCGATCCTGATGTCCTTCATTCAATGTCTTGTACTTGGAGATATCATAGGCCATCAGCCTCGAACCCTCAATCTTCCGAAAGAACGTGTCTCTGAGTGAGTTCTTGGATGGTCGATCATCCGGATTCATGTTGTACACAATGTCCAACCACTTGTTGTACCACATCTCCAGGTTGTCATCACCATAGTATTGCAACATGTACAGGTGGTGAGAGTTATACAATACTTCTCTGTGATCAGGAGATCTGAAGTTCGATAAGACCATGACCATCAACTCACGCCCTTTGATGTAATCCCCATCCCTGCCATACTCATTCAGCTTCAGACGAAGTTCAGCTCTCAACCCATCTGCTTTGTTGCCAGCTCTATCAATCATCTTTCGAAGACCATGTGCGAGCTTGGCATCAATGGACTGGAACTTCTTCTCCGACTGTCGTCTCAGCATGTCAAGGTCAGGAGTATCAACGAAGCATGGTGCCAACCAAGCTTTCCATTCATCATGATCATCATCANCTTCTCCGACTGTCGTCTCAGCATGTCAAGGTCAGGAGTATCAACGAAGCATGGTGCCAACCAAGCTTTCCATTCATCATGATCATCATCACCACTTGCGATACATACTTCATGGATGACTTCACTCTTCCAAGACTCCACTCCATCAACTCTGGGCCAATCCTGAATAACAATTTTCTCAGCTTCACGCCTAGAAATCTTCGATCTGCTCTTGTCACTCTCCTTCTCCAGATCTTTCAGGTCTTGGACACTCTTGTTGTACTCATTTCGAAGACGTTCAAAGGCATCTGCTTCAGCTTGATAAGCCTTCTCTTCATCTAGATACCGGTCTTCTACCTGAGCAAAGTTGTTCTTGTAGTGGTCCTTTCGTTCTTCAGCATATTTCAAGTCTTCACGGAGCTTCTTCGTGTCGTTCTCCATCTTCAACTTTGCCTCGCTCAGCTCATCCTGAAAGGCTTTCTTGGCGGCCTCAATGGCATCATGTTGAGTGTTTAGAGCGACACTGCTCTCTGCCTTCATGCGCTCCACCATGAGCTCGTCCATAAGGGTCTTATATTCAGACTTGAAGCGAAGTTGATCAGCTTCCCGTCTTTCTTGATGAACACGCCCTTCATGGAGTTCAGATTGTAGCTCACTTTGTCGTTCAGCAGACATGGTGTATTCCACCGCCACACCACGATTGGTATGTCGATTCATAGCCATGCGCATGAATCTTTGGGCATCAAATGTAGTCATGTCTAACTCCCTAGATTGAGTGGCTAATTCCGTCTCCATTTTCGAAATCTTCTGATCTCTATCATGGATTTCATTGTGGAAACTGTCAAGAATATAACCAGTGAACTTGGGATCTTGACTCACTTGATCGAGTTGTTTCAACATTCTTTCATGTTTATCCCCGAGCTCCTGGAACCCCTTTGAATAGAACTCCAGAAGATCCTTCTGTTCCAAGTTCTCGACCTTGAGTTCCTGGAAATGTTGTTCATCACGTTCCTTTAGATCAGCATAATGTTGAAGTTCCTCTTGCGCATGTTGAAGACGTAGCTCCATCATCCCTCGTAGAGGTGATGTAGAAGGTGACGATTGCCGTGCAATTTGACATGAAACTTCATGATATTGCTGTCTAGATTCCGTCAGTTGTTCCTGAGTGCGTGCAAGCAGATTAGATTGCATCATCAATTCTGAGCGAAGTCCCATGACTCTCATATCTCGCATGCCAGGATTAGATGCGTCACTCCCTTGAGCTACAAGTTCAGTGTTACGATTTTCCATAGTCGCCACTTGCAGTTGTAGACTCTCGTTCCGAGCTCGATCAAGGTGACATTGGGATTCCTCTAGAGCCAGACGATGCTCACAATCTGCGAGTCGTTCTTGTTCTTGTCGAAGGTTCGATCTGAACTCTAACATAATCCGGTCACGCTTGAGATCGGCAGCATCCAATTCAGTTTCCATCTTGCGGATACTCACAGACATGGTGTTCTTCATCACTTGTCCTTGCTTCACAGCTTCCAACATCTCTACTCGTAATGTGCATGCTTGCTCGTTCGCCAAACTGACGGCCATGGATTCCTGTCGTGCATTGATCTCTGCATTCTCCAGTGCATGTCGTAGACGGTCAACTTGGTCTCTCAGTCCATGTCCCGTTTGTGCAACGATGGTCGTAGCATGGTCCATCTGTTCAGTAAACTCTGTGCGCAATGCAGCATATTGATGTTGTAGATAAGAGGATGTTTCATCCGACATCAACTTGTACCTTTCCAGTTCCTCAATCCTGTAAGTAGCACCCTCGTCTTCTTGCTTCGCTGCAGTCAGCTCAGCGTTCAGGAGTTGCAAATGTTGTGCCATAGATTGCATCTCCGACTGGGTTGCACTTTCCAGTTGAACGAACTGTTGATTGGCATAGGAGTAGATCTCACCGATTCTGAGGTGAAGATTGTTGTTCTCTTCCTCTAGCTTCTCCATCATAGTACGATACTCATTGACCTCATCCCGGTACAATGAATAGGTATCACTTCCAGTTGACGGCATTGAAACCTTCTGAAACGAACCCGGCCCCGAGGGCGTCACAACGGGTATAGGTGAAGGAGGATCTGAAGGCTTCGACTNGGCATTGAAACCTTCTGAAACGAACCCGGCCCCGAGGGCGTCACAACGGGTATAGGTGAAGGAGGATCTGAAGGCTTCGACTTCTTCCGTGGTGTCGAAAGAGGAGAAACAGTCGCAACTGGAGGTCTCCTTGATCCAGATCTTGGTTCGCTTGGATTGTCTTTGTCCTCGATCGCTGCCATGGTGGCAGGTCTTCCTCTTGGCTCCACAAAAGCACGCACTGGGATTGAAGGTCTTCTCAATTCAGAGGCGTCACTCCCACCGGTGTCGATGCTTTGTGAGGTGTTCGATTGCGAGCCTGCAGCTGGCGCTGCGGCCTGTCCAAAGGAGTAGGCATCACTGCTTTCAGCCATTACAATCCTGGTAAGGGCTCCACGATTCTCCCACGCTCGTAGCTCTCCGTAGGAGGCGCTACGGCTGATAACCTATGAATAGCCAATTCCCTAAGGTTGGCTTCGGTTCCCAGTCAAATGACGGCACTGATTGCTTACGGCATTGCCCACTTTTATCCTCGGACTTGCGGGGATTTGTACATGAGTCTGACCCGATGGTTGGCCCCTTCCCTAGACTGAAGGTATTGTACACTATGGGACTATGCTCCCACCTGTATACCGTTCGCAGATATAGATATGTATCAGTATTAATGGATTGATGACCATCCCTAAGGATAAAAAAAAGAAAAACACAATTCTCCCCAACCACGGGCCCACCGCCTGCTCAGACGGCCCTGGAGCGAGGGTAAGAGGACCTGCCTCTGCACCTGCGCAAGGATCTGTTCCAGGCTTTCAAATGTAAGATGTATAGCAACCCCACAAAATATGGATTTTATAGGGAATTCATGGCATTTTACAGGGATTTAACCGGATTTTATGCTGTTTTTATGCGATTGAATAGGGATTACCGGAGGGTAGCAACCCCCAAAACGAAAGAAATAGGTAAAGAGACAATCCTGGAATCGTGGAAATTACGAAAAGTTGAACCTTTTCAATCTTTTCTTGCGAGTTATACTGGGAAAAAAAATGTGGGTTGAACTGAGTTCAACTGTTTCACCACTGCGTCATTTTCTCCACTAAAAAAGACTTCGGATTTCACCGGAACATCGGTCGGTTTGTTGCGGCACTTTTGTGCATCTGGAATGACTGACACCTCAAAGAATGACGCCACGTGGCAAAGAATAGAAGTCTTTAAAAAATGCTTCTTGAGACAATCAGATATTCCACTTCTCATGGAGTCACCTTTTGACAGGGTTAAATCCTCGCCTGCAGTTTCGCTTTCCGCATCCTCCATCGCTCCCGTCCAGCTGTCGCAGGGTGTCACGTGTTGAATGAAACGATACTGGAACTGGAACCGCTGGGCTATCTGGCCCCATCCCTTGTCAGATTCATCTGTTTGCTGGGGCTTCAAAGCGAAGCAATTGAGAGGTTTGGCTGGAAGTAGAAGAAAAAGGATGGTGAGGTTTGGAAAGTTGAGGTTTCTTCAGATGTCTTGATGATCTGATCAGAAGAAGGTCGGCTCTGATCTCCGAACATGTGCAATTGGTTCATGGAAGTATGCCCTGCTAGAGCCCCAGCCAAAGTATCCAAGAAATGTCCATGTATGGGTCGCTTCCCCGTGGCACGGAGTGTCTACTTGGGGTGCAGTTCCAGTGAACTAAGTGGTCATATGACCATAGATAAGCGGGCTATATCATATCCCACATCAGTTCATAACCCCAGCTGAGAAATCTGAGAATCTCTATTGTGATGTGAACCGCCTTGACCCACATGATCTGCAAAAGCTCAACTGTCCATCAAAATTTTCCATGGAAAACCAAGGTTTGGCCACCTACGAAACAAGTCACAAGTGGGTTTGCAGCATCAATTTTCACCAGCCAGTGCAGCACATGTGGCTCTGCAGCCCCACCGTGCTTGTGGGCTCTGAAGGATCATAGGATCATTGGCATGTCATCTTAATCAGACAGACTATCAAGTGCTAAACTCGATTCGTAACTCCAACTGGCTCCTCTTTCAGAAAAATATGGATACAACTTGATACAACCTATGTCCCTTCACAGCTCCCTCCTAATCGGCTGAGAAAAATATGGCCAGTCACAGCCAGCAAAGCCACGACATCTGCTTGGTCAGCTGCTCACTGCATGCGTCCACTGCCTGTCAGTGCAGATCACGCAAATCAAGGATCCAATGAGGCCCTTGGACACTACCGCAGTAGCGGGAGTTTTTTAAGTTAAAAGCCCAACAAAATTGCGAAATGATCTGCTCTTTTGGTCAAGGTCTTGTTTTGTTCCATTTATTCTGAGACACACCCACACACTGACGGATCATGCAAGAACTTTGAATTGGTCGCACGTTTTTCACTGACAGCTAACAGAAAAGCGACGAGTCAATCACCAAAGGATTTCAGGAGGTTTCAGCTTCATCCTTTCGGATGCGACCATCAAACTGGCCACATCGAAGTAAAGGAACTTGAAGGTCATTGACATTCAAAGTCACTAAAAGTCACTGTGACACTATGAAATTGAGTGCAGGGCAAGGTCGTTATGAAATGCTGACTGGCTTTGAAACCCCCTCCATCCTCGGATATATTCGGTCTGCTGTGGATTCCAGCTACGATACATGTTGCGCCGCGAGAGGTCGTCTAGTGCCAGTCAACGGACGCATCCTTCGATGGATTACGCCTCACCTCCGACGGTTTGAGGAGGCACCACTTCCTTCGTTGTTGCCTGTACTTCATCCTTCACATGTACTCTTCCCCCACAAGCTGAAAGTCCCAAAGTCACGAGGACAAAGGCGAAAAGGGGAATGCGCGGTCGGCCTTCATTCATCGCCCCAAACTCTGCCAGGAAAACGAGGTTCAACACCAAATAGATCAACATGATCAAAACGCAAACGGCAACGGAAGCTTTCCATGGAAGTCTCTTTCCAAAACAGGTCATGGCCGCCAGTGCAATGGCCCATAAAATCACCAGCACGCTACCAACAATCCGAACCACTTCCACTTGCTTGGTGGCAACGTGGACCACCACATCCAGGATTTGAAGAATGATGAGCCCCAGCAACAAACCGAAGAAGATGTTACGCCACATGACCAAGGTGGCGAAGGAACAGAACCCCGCTTGAACTTTCAGCTGAAGCGGCTGGAGCCAGCACCCAAGGTTCCACAATCGATTTCAATCATTGGAACTGCTGATTTCCCATTATCGAGGGCCTTAAGCCCCGGTTTTGTTGTCTATATGTATATATATATATATACTATCATATATATATATATACATATTTACTAGAGAAGCCAACTTCATTGGCCAATACCAATACCGTCAAACATCATCCAAATCTCCAGCAAATCTCATAAAATGTCATCCCAAACATCAAGAAATTATATCAAAGTATAATGATCAATGTCCCAAACATCATGTCATTCCCATAGAAATCTCCATCCCTTTGCCATCAAAACCATCATCCAATGCCATCCCATGACGTCAGGGCCTCACTCGCTGGCACTGCCATCGCTGGAAACCGCCATGAGCCGCGGCTTCTTGGCACCGGACCTCGCGTCTTTCGCCTTGCGGCGCTCCTGGAGCTGGGACGGCCACCTGCCGGAAGATTAGGAATGTAGATACAGATATATGGTTGATTTCTATAGACATTATATGGATCTATATATACTATAGATATAGATATAGATGTTAAATATCTATTATTATTTGCATAATGATAGTATATTAACTAACAACACTGATTCCATTATTCTGCAGGTATGGAGGTTTCCAATCCACGGGAGCACCCCCTAATCATCCAAGTCCTTGGACCATTTGAGTATTGAAACCCATGGTGACTTGGGGATCCCCCATTTTAAGAAACCCTCATATAGAGATATATAATGATGTATGGTTGGTGTGGTTAGTATTATTATGATTATATATTATATATAGACAAGAGTAGATATAGGTATGTTTCATTGCTACTATGTGCATTACTGGGACGTATTATGCATTATTCTGTGTTGTTATTAGTATTTTTACAAGTTTCATCCTAATCATCATACGCGATTGTTCTTGTTATCATCACATTACTACCCATGTTCAATAGTCGTGTGTTTCTTGTTGTCATTGACATTGAATATCATTGGTTTGGGGACTATTATTGGGATAATTTCATTGATGATAATGATAGTGACAATGACAATGATGATAACAATAATAATAACACCTATGACCTATACCATCAACAACAATAATGATAACAACTATATACTAACAGTCATGATAATGATAACCATTTTTTCTGGTACTACTGTTCTTGCGGTCATTAATCCCATCCCCCCCCAAAAAAAAAAAAAGATACCCCCTTCTGGACGCACAAAATGAATAAATCCCAGCGCCTAAACCTGGTTTGGTGGTGTGTAGTCAATATTAGGGGGAAGGGATTATTGGGATTTGTGATTATTGCCAGTAATTGGCTGGTATAACTATCGTATATATATAGAATCCCAACAACTGATTACTGTACCAATAACTATTATCATTGTTTTCGTCACTGTTGGTACTGTTGGTGATATTACTGTCGTTTGAATTACTATTGTTACCATTGAAATCCCAAGAAGAATTTGTTACCAACAACTACTGCTATTATCATTATCATTCTTGGTATTACTGTTGCTATTATCGTGGTTATTATCAGTATGAATACTATTCTCATCATTGTCACTACTGTTCCTACTGTCACTACTATTACTATCATGTGGTTGGGAAACTCCAAGTAACTTCTTGACTCTCCATTTAAATCGGGAATATGGATACCGCTCTGAACGGCTCCTCACCACTGGATAGATTATTGTTGTCAAAATCCTACCTTATCATTACCTTCATCATAACTCATCCCACTATAATCATATTATCCCATTATCATGATATATTCCCCATGATGATCCCAAAAAGATGAGGATCATATGATCCAAGATCCCCTTTACCAAGCAACGACTCCAATCATCAGCACCAAGCGACACTCGTGGTCCCTGGCCCAGGCAGCTGTGCTTGAAAGCTCGGCTTCGCCGCTCGACGAGCCAAATCGCGCTCGTCCTGTGGGAATTTACTGGGATTTAACCAGGAAGAATGGATAATTTCATGGAATTTTGATGAATTTTGCCACCAAAATTTGTGAGTTATTGGTTACCACACCTTGGCGAACCCCCAAATATAGGTTCCTGGAAATTGTCCCATCATCTAAGTGTAGGAAACACTCATGATTTGACGAGAAATTGGGATCTGACTATCATGCTTTTTTTGTTTTGGCTGGCTGACATTACAGGCACATTGGTGGTTAAAGCAGTCAGAATTAGGATTTAAGTCAGCTAACTTGGAGATTAAACGAACAAAGTTCAGGATTTTACAGATTTTGCCACCATAAATTCCATTCAACCGGAAACAACGGAGGATTTAAGCAAAGACCATGGGGAGTTGAGAAATCTGACAATCTGGGCAACATGACTGCCATTTTATGGGACAGTTATGTATGGCTGAATGATGTTCAATTTAACATAGCCATTGAAAATGGTGATTTATAGTGGATTTTCCCATGAAAAACGGTGATTTTCCATAGCTATGTTAGTTTACCAGAGGGTAAGTTGCAACAACAACTTACCATGATTTTAGAAAGATTGTACCAACTTCTATCATTTTGCTGGTTGGTTCTTCACTACTTTCCCTGACATTCGACAGGATTGGGACATCACCTTTTGCCAATCCTGCATGATTAGCTGTCCCGTCCGATGCTGATCCCACTCTACAAAACATATATGCTGTATGTGTATGATTGCGTATATGTCTGTCTACATATATGTTGTCAAAATATATATATATATACATACATCTGTATACATGTACTTAACTATACATATCCACATATAATCACCAAATCTCTATATCCCAATCAAAATCGTCAGTTGTTATCCCCATATTTTCACACCGACCCAGCCTCCAGGAGACGTGAGTGATTCGCTTCTGCCGCGACCGCCGCAGCAACCTGCGACCGGAAAAAGCGGACGATTTAATCTGAAAAAACAAGGGATTTGACTGTTTCAACCGGCAAAAATTGGCACTTAAAAAACAATTCTGGGGATATCATGGGAAAAATTGAGAATCAGCATTTGTTTACTTGAATGACCCCCTGGTAATCAAACATGGCTGGAAAATGCCGCATTTGTCATTGATTTTCCATGTTTCAATGCCCATTGAAATGCCGAGAAATTCCAGGATCCCCCCTTATTTTATGAAAACTCCTTGGTTTTCCATTGCCGGTTGGAAAATCCAATTGCACTTCCCCCACCAGAACTGCCTGCGCAGCGGAAAGCGTCGAGTTCTCTGCCGGCTTCTGACGGATGTGACGGACGTTAGCTTCAAGTTTGTAGGAGATCAACATGGTACTTTTCACCATTCAAAGTGGTGAAGCTTATAGGTTTTACCATTGAATATCAAACTAATGGGATATATTTTAATAGGTTATAATAGTGGAGGGTATAGTTTTTACCATTCAAAATTGTGATTTAGCAAAAGTCAAGCGGTTTTCAGAAGACAAACAAACAATCTTTTGACCAGAAATGACCTTTTGACCATGTTTCAGAAGTGACAAACAAACTGGTTAATCATTATCTGAAAATTGCTATTCCTCACGGTAGACCGGTTTATCCCCTTTTCAGACACACCCATCTGAAGCCATGTGTTTTGATCCGTCCCAGGGATGGGGGTTTAGTTCGTTCCATTGTTTCAGGGGATGGCGGGAGTCTACGGTATCCCGATGAATGGGCATTGAGACCCATGTGGCCCAAACGTTTGAAACCCTCGAATTCTTGATGGGGAGGGATGAAAAAATGGTGAAGCATCATCATACATAATGTTTCAAAACCATTCATTGGCACTAAAACCATGACCATTATCATCGCTGGTGTTGTTTCAGTTTTAGGGGAGGGAAGGACTATATCCATGTTTGATGGTCGAAGCCCCCATACTTTATAGTTACATCCATTGTTGATCCCATAGCCTCCAGCAAATTTAACATGAGGACCACTTTTGCGAGGTACCCTAGGGTAAACTACCATAGATGTGGAAAACCCATGGGGAAACCCCAGGAAGATAGTCTACAAATGGTTGATTTTTCACATCTAGGTTAGTTGGTAAATCACATACAGTATAAATGGGTCATGGCTTCCATGGCGACTTTAAATTACCGAATGGGCCCATTTTGATGGCGATTTCTTCGCCCGGGGGTACCTCTTCTCCATTTCGCTTCAATCTGAAGCCCATCTTCTCCTCCGCCATGATCGTCATTACTATTGAAGAAGGGATAGAGCGACCCCCACACAGATAGAAAATACGTAGTGTTCCACTACTTTAGGAAGATTTCACCGTTCTATCTTTTTGGGGGGTACTCCTTTTGCATTCATGGAATCACTGGATAAGAAATAAATTGCGGATAGGGGTATATCTAATTCATCCCATGCTCTGGGGGGAAAGTACCACTAGTATCACTGTTGTTACCTCTGGTAATCAAACATGGCTTGCTGGAAAATCCGCCATTTATGTCAGTGATTTCCCCAGCTATAAACCTCCATTTGGTTGGGGGATTTCCATGATTTCCCATTTTGGGTAATACTCTTAGTGATGCGGACGGAAACCACGCGGCACAGACGACCAAAAAGGGTCAAGGTCCTCCTTCCCATCAGCTTGAAATCCACGCCGCTTGAAGACTGCAGCCACTGCAGATTGCTCCCTCAGCAAACAATTCAGACCCCCACCACGGTGATTAATGGGTAAAACTATGGGATTTAACTTCGATAAGTTGAGATATGGGACCTACGGTTATATAACCAAGATGATCGGTCTTAAAGGAAATAAATCCCATTTGTCCATCAACATTGGGTATTGTCCACAACCAGTTGATTCACCAGGAAGAATTGCCAATGGGGCAACAAGCTGGGTATGCCATATTTGCAGACACTGGCGGTTTGGATGTTCCACCGGAGCTCAAGAGCCAAGCTTCGCCGCAACTGATTGCTTCTTTCTGTTATGTTTCTACACACATTACACAGCAACAAAAATGTCAAGAAAACATCTCACGACGTATCATTCCATGGATTCCATGGGGATGGCCGTAGTTCTCAGTCGTCTCTGTTCGACTTCATATGGGTATGGGTCAAAATTGGGTACCCCAATCATTGCATGGTTAATACTAAAAATAGACATCTCAATCTGTGGTCCCCCAGCCCCAGGTCTTTTGACCCATACCCAGATCCCCCCCTTCTGGGCTTTCCAGCGGCGGAACTGAAGACTTTGAAAAGTTCTGCTCAGCTGAGGCCGCAGGTGGCAACCTCGGACCATGGATCCATGGAATCCATGGGATTGCCATGGTTTTGGAAACCCCATTGACCAATCACAACTGGTAAACCATAAAAACTTGGGAGGTTGCAACTGGGATCTTCGTTGAGTCAAATCTCATGTCTTAATTTCCGGAATAGATCCTTCGAGCAAATTCCTGTTTTCTTTGATCAAGGGGCAAGTGACTTTGTAGCTACATGTGAGAAATGCAAAGGTCTGCTGTGTGCAGTCAGGCGTGTTGACATGAGACCGGTTCCAGACCCTGAGACCCAAAACCCAACAAGCACTGATGATGGGAATTCATGGCTTATCTAATGGGGATATCATGGGAAAATCATCGATATAGACCACCACCAGATCCCAACCTTGCTCATCTTCATATGTTGACATTGCACACTGCACCATTCTCAGGTGCAAACCCGTTCTGGTGCGCTCGTGCCTTGACGAGTTCCTGAGGGTTGGCTGAACTGCTGCACTGCTCCCCTGCCCAAAAATCACACAGCAAAGTTGGCAAAAAAAAGTTGCAACATGTGTCTCTGTTCATTGATCTTCCCAGCTATAAACCTCCAATTAGTTCGGCAATTTCCCAGCTTGCCAGGTTTGATTACCCGCTTGGGTGAAACCTGCTGGCTGACGTCCTCCTTTTCTTCGTCCACACCGCGATTGAAGCCCGCAGTTTGCTGCCTCAGCAAATTCAGACCCCCTCTCCACCACCAAAATGATCGGTTTTATAGGCAACCAATCCCATTTGTCCATCAACAGTATTGTCCACCACCAAAACCATTAAATGAAAACCTCGCATTCACTAGGACTTGCACTCGAATGCTTCCCCTCTGCTTCCCCTGTGCTCGATCCAGGGGTGTTGTGGCTGAACCACCCAAGCCTCCCATGGATGTGTGGCAGTTCTCATGAGAGACTCACATTCAGAGACTCACTGTGAGCCACGAGCCACAGCCCAAGTCTATCGTCCAACTTTAAACCATCAACAAGCGGAAATCGATTGCTTTGTTTTGTTTGTTATGATTCCACAAATTGCGCAATCGCAAATCTCTGTCATGACTATGCAAAAAAGGCTTGGGGACTCCAAGTTTTAGAAACCATGCAAGGTTGCGCTATCCTTCCGTGCAACTGGGGGTTCTGGCCGTTCCGGAACCTCCGGCGAGTCTGAAGAGCCATGTGCCTAGCGATGTGCTTTTTTTGGGGGCTTTTATGGGCATACTTTCTCATAGAGATGATGATAATCCATTGGAATTGGGGATACCATCCACCTGTGGATAGTAAGATATTAAGTATATCGTGGATTATCTTGAAAGTAGTATTTTAAGTATAACAATATTTATCAAGCATCCAATATTAAGTATGGATTATCTTGAAAGTAATATTTTAAGTATAATATTTATCAAGCATCCATACCTGAAAGATGGGACAAACCCAAATATGTTCTCCATCCACCTGAAGGAATCCCATGGCTGCCGAGCCTGCGGAGGCGGGGCTTGCGGTGCTGCCACCAGTTGCTCCTCATCTGCGGCTGCGGAGGCAAGGGCTGCAGTGGGTTGGAACCTTGGCAGAAATGGCAGGATTCATGCGGGATATCAAGGGAAAATATCATCTATAAATGGGACTAAATCCAAAACATGATGGGAAACATGAATGGGACTATAATGGGATGTATATAAGCTGATAATTCATTCAAGTTGGAAATACAAATGGAACTCTGATGGGATATTCAACCAACTTGATATGATACCTGGGAGTCTGAGAATGGGAGATGGACCACAACTTACATGGCTATTTTTATCGGGAACATGATCATCAACCAGGGGATCTAGGGGTAGCGTATTTCCAGACAAACCCGTATGATGTTGGATGAAGCGAATAAAGTTATGGGATCTGTGATTTCAAGGTCATTAGTCTTGATCACTCTTGCGCTGGTTTACAACCTCGTTGGCCCATGAATTACAACTGGTTTCATCAAACTTGGAGGGTTGCAATGGGATCTTCGTTGAATCAAACTTCATGTCTTAATTTCCAGCATTGATCCTTCGAGCAAATTCCTTTGACCAAGGTGCAAGTGACTTTGTAGCTACACGTGAGAAGAAATTGCTGAATTTGGTCCATATAAAATCCCAATAGACCCAATCTTGGCTCAGCTTCATATACACACATAGACACACCGATACCTTGACCTCCATGTATTTCCGTTTCCGGACACATATCCATGGTTTATCAAAGGTGGCAATGGAAAATCCACCATTCAGGTCACTGGGACTTCCCAGGTCTCAGGTCCAAACCCGCCGGGTTGCAGTCGTCGGGCCTTGACAATGTCCTCGGTTCACCATTTGATGCTGATGTAATGGGGATACCACTAGAGATATAATGGTGCTGTCCCATAGTTAGCTAAGCTGATTTATATCTTCTTTTTGCAACTCATATATGTCACTAGTGCTTGGGTTATGAAATAACCCAAAAATACATAAACCAGCTTCCAACTATGGGGCGCTATAGTCAAATATCATCCAACTCATGTGTGGATCATCTTCCATCGTCACAGCACATGTCATTTCTTGTAGAATTTCTCTGGAAAGAGGACATGTTTACCAATCCCAAACAACAAAGTTGTTGAAGATGGGCAAAATTCAACTACAACAAGCGAAAAAGTACGGATATTTGATGACATTTGTCTGAAAATAGGTGTCCACCAAAATGTCCCATTCATTTCCCCATGTGTTTTTCTGATCACAAGTTTTTGGGTATCTTCCATTACTGGATGGACTCAAATCATACTGTTGGTTATATCCTCTGTTTACCCGATATCCAATTAATTATATATTCCAATCTATCCCCATTGTATCTCCATGACATGGCTGCTTCAAAACCTAGAAGTACCAACATCCGTTTCCCAGATAGCTACCCCCATTACTTAGATATGTATATATATATATACATATATCCCATTGTATCCCAATAGTTGTTGAATCTAAAACTCCATTTTTCTTGAACTCGTCCTCCTAATATTGAAAAAAGACAGCCCCTAAAGAAGCTCTGGTTTCGCAGTGGATCTATTTATTTCTAGGTCCCATAGTGGGGGTATTTAATGTCATATGCCAATATATACCAATACCCATCCCCTCTATATGGTATATTACCACTATATTCCCTTGAAATAGGAACAAGAATTCTACTACATTTCCCAGTTTGTTGTTACTTCCCATCAACATGCCGTTAAGTTCCCCACATTATATCCTCACTATATCCCGATAATGTTGGGTTAGGGGGTACTGTTTTCTTGCCTACAATAAATCCCTTCCAGAATAGCTAACTCACGTTAAACCACCATGTTTGATGGTTTTCCTGTGCTAACCCCATTAGGGTAGTGGGACCAGATTCAAACCCAAAAAATCTCAAAGTCGAGAATCTGCCACCTCCGCCCGTCTCGCATCCGAGATCTGCTTCGGCCGGGTGAACTCAGACAGAGCCAAGAATGGAAGATGAGACTGCAATGAATGGCCATTCAAATTGGAAAAAGAAACGATGATCCACTGGAATTAGGGATGCATCCGAATTTTCAAACCAGCTTCCGCGAACTGTTGTGGAAAGCATCAACTTACCCTTTGTCCAACATCTGAGGAAGATCCAAAGCGCCCAGTAAGGCTCACTACCCTGAAGGCTCCGGAATTCAAGTGATGCTTCTGTGGTCAAACTGAAGGTGGCTTTAAAAAAAAGTATAGATTGTTCGGTGGAGAAGATGGACTATACCCCCAAAAATTACATTTTCAGTTATAGTTCTAATGAAATGGTGATAAGCCATAATAAACCATCACATGTCTGGTGTTTCGCCTCAATTTTAGACCAACCCATTTATATCCCTCTTAAAGCTGGTTGACGCCTCATGATTTCCCATCTCTCCAGGTTCCCCGGCTGCCGTAGGTTCATCCTCAGGCCCTGCGGCCGGCCATTCCTCCTGGCGCCAGCTGTTGAGCAGCGCCCGGCAGACGCACGCGGGCAGCGTGCAGCGCTGCACCGCCGCAGCGCAACGGGTGCAGAAGGGGCCGTGGCGGCACACGGCGAAGAGTGGCTTGGCGACCACCTCCTTAGAGAAATCCAAAAAATGGGGGGACCGTGGGAAACCATAAATCCAAAAATTGGGACGATGTTCCGCTTACTTGGGATATCTGAAATTCAGAGATACCATAATATGTGCTTTTGCAAACAAATTATATAAGGTTTTTTGGACCTAATATCGAATGAACTGGAATGATGATACAAACAGCTAACCTACCATGTGGTTGAGAAACTGTCGGTTCATAACTCCTTGGGAAAAATATCCAGATGTAGCTCCCAACATGATAGGTATCCGGGGCAGAATCCTACACTCCATTTGACATTGGTTCTCCAAATGGTTCATGATCTGTCCTGTGTGTGTGGTCAGGAGCACCCTACCGATGATAGACCAAACCCCAAGAAATTGCCCTCATGGACAACCCCTCACATTGGACATTTTGGTGGTATTACCATTTAGACCAGATACACTCAACGCCCATTTTTGGCATCCACCAAGATTCCAACACATTTCCCACATACAATGAGGAACTCACTTTCCGAAAGCATCGTACCATTGTCAGCATGATCAAAAATCAACTCCAAACAAATTCAGAACGTGACCATTCTGCATCCTTCCAGTGGAAAACACAAATAAAATGCCTATCTAACAAAAATACCAGTCACTTGATTGATCACGATCTCGATTCATAGAATTTCCTAAACTTGAGTGAGGCATCTTTGTTTCACATTTTGGGAGTGTTTCACAGGGCACCTGTCTCACAAAGCTTGTTTTTTTCCAAGTCAGGGGATGGAGAAACCATCTCATCTTCGCAAGAAAGCATGTTGGATGTCCCTGGATTGGTTTCACGGGTAATCCACGGGTAAGCAGAATGTTACAACCACTATGTCACTATGTTCTGTGATTTGTCCATAAATCATCCAAAATCACCCAAAAGCCAGCAACATTTCAAAAACAAATGGAAACAAAACCTAAACAAAACTGCACATTGACGTGGTCTTGTCCAAAAATACGGTATACTGTACCAAAGAAAATGTCCAATTGTCAACCAAATCATTGTGGAAAATACCTCAAAATCCTTCAAATTCGGGATGTTGGAGGATGTCTGGTGACTTTTTCCATTTATATCATCAATCAAATCAAGAAATCCCCATGTTTCGCAGTTCAATCCCATTGAATCCCCATGATTCCTTGTGAAATCTGCGCTTCAAGCACCATTTCCCCATGGAAAAATGTCTACGACCGTGAGCAAGTAACAGCAAAGGCCGCGGAGGTTGGACGTTCATTGGATCGACGCCGGCATTGGATGCAGGCTTTCCAAACCTCAATGGTTTCGATGGCTGAAAAATAGTGATGTTTTTTGAGGGAAAATGGCGATTGAATTGGAAAAACTCATGGGATTTCATCATGATTTATTGAGATGCAATGGTGATGATGGATTGAAGTTTTTACTTGGAATGTTGATTTCATGGAATTGACTGGGATGTATGATGGGGATATAGATGTATCATCAACTCTCGATGGGGGTGCAAGTGAGTTCGGGTTTTTGACCATGGTGAACAAGGCCCCCAGAAGTTGAGATATATGGGTCCCAAAAATTATGGTTACATTATGTAAATATATATATATATACATGTATATATATATAGATATGTCCACGTATAGCTGGAACTGCATTTCGAAGTAGCAATCCTCAAAAAGAGAAACATGTATAAAATTATCACTATTCCAGTAGGATTCTACCACTTTCTATTTTCTGGGCAGTCACCAAAAAAATGTTGATCAAATCATTTCTTCCATTCGTCTATACATTCATTTATCTATTCATATGTGTATCAACTCTGTCAACAATTAGTTGCAGAACAGTATGTAAAAAAAATGCGTAGGTATAAGCACACTTACTATATAACACCAAATGGAAACTGATTTTCGGTATATGCAGTTTTTGGTGTGGGGGCCCTTTCTGATTTGCAAGTTCCAATCCAACAAAAACACGCAAATCAAATGTATGCAAATGTATCTGCAATTCTATTCAACCTGGATTACCAAAGTATGTTGATGAATTTGCAGGGGTTGGTGCCAAAATGATGATAAATTGAATCCTTACCTTAAAATGTTATCCCCCCAACTAAACCGGAGTGTCTATCATCCTGAGTTGACATAGACTATGCAGTTGAAGAATGTCTAGTCCAAATTCGAACCAATTTCAGCCAAGAAACATGGCCATTGGCGGCGCCAACCATGGAATGAGTCAAATACACAGCAACCCTCGTGTGATCTTCACCTTGCTCTGCCTTTGTTGGTGCGCCTTTTTTTCTCAGGATGCCAATTCAGCCTTTGAACATTTTTTTGCGTTTCTGTATTTATTTTTCTGTGGTGTGTCTGTTGTGTTTGTGTTGTTTTTCTGTCGTCTTTTTGCCGTGTTTTGATCGTGTTTGTCGCGTGGTTGTTGCTGATTCTTGGCGATGTTCGATATCTACAGCAAATGCTCGGCGTTGCGACGGGATTTCATGCACATAGGCACCCTGCCTGCAAGTGCTCTGCAGTCAAACCCGGCGGTTTCGCTGCGTCATGATTTAAGTAATGGGGCGAATACCTGATCGCTATGATTTCTTTGGCAAAGTGACTCTGATGCACAATTCAATACAACATTTGCATACAGAATTTGTATGTTTACATTAACAAACATGCAACTATGCAACTATATATTCGTAACCGTAATCACTATTTATGCACTTCTCATTTGTCTCGCCCAAGCAAGAAAAACACCATCATCCTGTCCAGAATATAAAAAAACGGCAATGGTGATAGCGTGATAGCAACAACGAAAGCAAAAATGAAAAAAAAAACATCAGGTCAGCACAAGAAACGATTCATATTTTAACGGTGCAACTCATGGTGTGACTGTTCCTTGTTTGTCTGGATAGTTTTTTCAATTTCCCAATGCACAATGGAATGAGGGCCCTCTGGCCACAAAAAAAAACGAAAAAAATGTCCAACAAGAACACCGTACAAACAGAAATCAGTTGAAAATGCCGATAGGTGTTTCACATAAAATACACAAAGCAATTGCACACCGAATTCCTTGAAAAAAATGGGATATGTGCGTGGCAAAAACCTGGCTACACAAAAACGCCGCACATCATTTTGCTGTGCATCTTGCAAATGGCCCAAAAATAACCATTGCAGCATGTTTGCTTCAAAAAACCGCAACCATCCCCAGCTCCAGTGGTTCGCTGAGGAGCATTGATTCCCATTCTCTCGGGCAACCAACAATTGAAGAATGATTTTTTTACCACCATCAATCCCCATCCCCATCAATAAAAACAAAAGCGAACAACGACAAAAAAAATGTCGTTAATCATTCACCTGCTGATGAGGCACCTACGAACACATTCAACGGACAATGTGACGACAAACCTATCCCCAAAGATTCCACAAGCGTGCGTAAATCTCAAATCATGGCATGTTGCTTGTGCCAATGCGATGAAAAATAAATTACATTCCCACGCAGAGGAAAATAAACCCAGAGTATCCCCAACAGCAAAATTAGTTGGAAAATCTAAAGGCAACTACAACCCCGGCAAGGGGCGCGATTTCATGTTAAACCAATGCAATGCGTCTATGTGTTGGTGGCGCGCAGACAAGATGGAGAGGCACACCTCATATGCACAATTGAAGCTGCAGCAAGACAAAATCAAGCATTTGCCGACCGTCCCGGAACCAGCCCGAAACCGCACCGGAACCTCCCGGAACCAACCCAAAATTTGGACCGCAACGTCACAGAACCTCCCGGAACCGGCACCAGGACCCGCATCTGAATCCCGGAACCAGCCTGGAACCCACGTGCAAAGCGCGGAGTGCAGAGTGTAGAAAGTAGGCGGAAGTTCCAAAGATTGAAGCCCGATAGGAGGGTCTGGTTGTTGCGACGCCTGGCTGGCGCAGCGAACCGACTGATGGACCGAACGGTTGCTGAGGCTCTGATTTTTTTGTTTTTCCCACTCTCATGCCCAACCCCTCTCTCTCTCTCTCTCCCGCTCGCTCTCTCCATCTCTCTAATTTTTGAACTTTTTTGTCTGCGTGTGTATCTCTCTGACTATCTATCTCCGTCTCTCTTTTCTATCTCTATACTGTATCTCCCTTTCAATGTCTCTTTGTCTATCTATTCATGTATCCATCTATCCATCATTCTCTCTATCCATTTATTTATTTATCTATCTATCTATGTATCTATCTGTTTATCTATCTGTCTATCTATCTATCTATCTAGCTATCTAGCTGTCTAGCTAGCTATCCACATATTTGTCTATCTTTCTCTCTGTCTATCTATCTGTCTCTCTGTCTGTCTGTCTATCTGTGTGTCTCTTTGTGTCTATCTAACTTTGTAGTTCTCTTTTTATTTTCTACCCAGTCAATCCCACTCTATAACTAATTCCCGTTCTTTCTTTATCTATATCCATCTATTTCTACCCATCTTTTCCTTTGTCCATCTATCCATCTATCCATCGATCCAATCTCATCTATCTATAAACTACACTAATCTATCTAATCTTTCCAATCTATCTAACCCATCTTATTTTTACCACAAATTGTCAACAGCTCTTCCCTGGCTCAGCAGCACACGCATTCTTTTGTCGGAATGGTTGGGCAAGGACAATGTACATCTGTATAGAGGCATGAATTTTGACATGTCAGGCCAGGCCAGGCTTGGAGTTATTCCAACTTCAATTAAAGGAGAACGTCTCGAGTCTCCAACATGTCCAATATATCTATCCTTGAAGCTGCGTGAGAACTTGCAACTTGTAAATCTTGCAGAAATGCAGCAAACGATGGCAGCGGAAACAGAATGCAAGGCTGCGTCAACAGTTCCAGGTAATCCTCAACTTCCTGCAATGTATGAAGTGTCTCAGAGGCAGAAGTGAGCTGTCTATCGACATGCAGCAGGGAGAAGCATCTGTTGCAAAATCATCTGGAATCAAAAACAATACTGCCTCAGGGGCAGGATTGTGGGAGAATTTCGCGCTCAGCCAGCACTGAAAGGTGATAATGATTTCAGGTGAACAGCAACGACCAAACACTTTGGTCTTGTTTCCTACTTGCAATAGGGACTTCTCACTCCATATCATATCGTGAAATGACAACAGCTGTTCACTGGCTGAGCAGCACACGCAGGTAGGTTGGAGTGGGGTGGGGCAATAACGTCCTCTTTGTATCTAAACTTTGACTTACATTTGCCAACGTCTCTAAGAGCTTCTAAGTGCGTTGATAATGCTACGTTCCCAACGTCTGCAAGAACCTCTAGCTACGTTCATGATGCTACGCTTGCCAACATCTCCAAGAATTTCGAAGCACGTTTTTGATGCTGGGGAGGACCACCTTTCGGGGTCCAAAATCTACATGCCTTTCCAACCCCAGAAATGAGCATCGAACAAATCGAACGAATGATATAATGACATCATCTTTTGCATCCTGATCTTTCTNACATGCCTTTCCAACCCCAGAAATGAGCATCGAACAAATCGAACGAATGATATAATGACATCATCTTTTGCATCCTGATCTTTCTTGCGGAGTCGCCTCCAATCACAAAGCTGGAACTCTTTCCCCATTGTAAATGGGCTCTTAGAAGGTGTCGCGACTCCGTCCGACACCAGCAAGACTCCGCAACAAAGGATGTCAAAACCTTCACAAAACTGTGGCAAAAGCGATGTTTTCCATCTTGAGCCTTCTTCTGCAATCTTCTGGAGTCATGAAATCGCAACTCTTCCCCTATGTGAATAAAGGGTTCATCCGGTTTTTAAATATATATATATATATACTATTACTGTTTAACCGGATCACATTGAACTCCGCGGCAACATCCAAAATCCAACCCACAAAGCTGCCGCGTTAGGAGTCTATGGGGGACGAGGGGGGAAGCCCAAAAAGAAACAACGCACNACCATTGATTGCCAAGACAGACGCAGAAGAAGGCATCCTGCCAGCAATGTCCGGCGCAGAATCAGAATGAGCACCTTGCCCACGCCATGCTGCGAAAGCCCACGACAACAACACCCAAACAACATGGCGATTGTGCAAAGATTAGCAACATGCTCTCTTGTGCTTCAAGCGAGGCTAGGGGCCTTCCATCAGCAACTGTGTTCCCCATTCACGCAGGAAGCGATCCTGGCTTTCTGTTGGGCTTGAAAGAGCACTGCTGTTGTTACAGCTGCGCCTGCTTTTGGCAAAATGATCACTGCAACAACCTCATTTTCCGGGTCGTATACACCTTCGCTTTCTGCACCCCAACATGTGATCCAATCGCATCATGCGAAAAAGTTCATGTCTCCAGCGGCTCGCAAGGTTCCACAATGCCAAAAAGGCGGTTGCCACACACTACCATTATTCGCTTCAAACAAAGCCATTCCCGGGCTGCTTCTAATTTCCATGTTAGCAGCAGGCGAGACCAAAAACAGCGCACCAAATGCAAAAGAGCATGTGGCAACCCTTTTTCAAGGGTTCCGGTTGCGACATGAATCTCGGAACGCATCCAGCCGTTTCAAGATCACCAGAAACAATGGACATCAGAAAGAACAGGAAAAAGGAGCCAAACCCAAGCTGAACTGGGGAGGACCACCTTTCGGAGTCCGAAATCTACATGCCTTCCAACCTAGAAATGAGCATCGAACAAATCGAACGAATGATACAATGACATCCTCTTTTGCATCCTGATCTTTCGTGCGGAGTCGACTCCGTCCGACTCCAGCAAGACTCAACAAAGGATGTCAAAACTTTCACAAAATCTGTGGTAAAAGCGATGTTTTCCATCTTGAGCCTTCTTCTGCAATCTTCTGGAGTCATGAAATCGCAACTCTTCCCCCGATGTGAATTATTGAATAAAGGATTCATCCGGATTTTAAATATATATATATATATATATCTATCTATCTATCTATATACTATTATTGTTTAACCGGATCGCATTGAACTCCGCGGCAACATCCAAAATCCAACCCACAAAGCTACCGCGTTAGGAGTCTATGGGGGACGAGGGGGGAAGCTCAAAAAGAAACAACGTACCAAGAGATCAAAGCAAAAGTGAGCACTGCGACACCCAAGCTTGACAAAACCATTGATTGCCAAGACAGACGCAGAAGAAGGCATCCTGCGAGCAATATCGGGCGCAGTCTGATGTCATTGTTTCTGGTGAAATCTTGAAACGGCTGGATGCGTTCCGAGATTCATGTCGCAACCGCACCCTGAAAAAAGAGTTGTCACGTGCTCCTTCTTGCATTTCGCCCGTTTTTGGTCTCGCCTGCTATGGCAAACCTTTTAGCATTCTGGAACCTTGCGAGCCGCTGGAGACATGAACTTTTTCGCATGATGCGATTGGATCACATGTTAAGATGTTTGTTTACATGGTAGCAGCAAGGTTTCAACGCAACTGGGGAGGACCGCTTCTTGGGGTGCAGAAAGCGAAGGTGTATACGACCCCGAAAATGAGGTTGTTACAGTGATCATTTTGCCAAAAACGGGCGCAGCTGTAAAAAACAGCAGTGCCCTTTCAACCGGGGCAGCAGCCGAGGGACCTTCGTCGAAGGTACCTTAAGGTCCCTTCGAAGGTACCTTAAGCCTTCGTCGAAGGGTCCAAGGGCCGGGGGGGGGGGAACGAAGGGTTTTGACCACTCTGTTTCACCACTAGGAAAGTAGGGAAGTTTCTGAGACTTCCAAGAAACTGTAGTTGGAAACTTTCCGTTCCGCTGTCATATATTATGTANTTGACCACTCTGTTTCACCACTAGGAAAGTAGGGAAGTTTCTGAGACTTCCAAGAAACTGTAGTTGGAAACTTTCCGTTCCGCTGTCATATATTATGTAAGTCGTATACACATTGGGCTGTAGAATATGGATACGTTCGTTCATGTCGTCCGCTTCTCGTTGTACGTCGTATCAAGAAGAGGAATCTTCNTATTATGTAAGTCGTATACACATTGGGCTGTAGAATATGGATACGTTCGTTCATGTCGTCCGCTTCTCGTTGTACGTCGTATCAAGAAGAGGAATCTTCGAAAGCACAAAATTCTGCGCAGAAATCAATCGTGTTGAAAAACATGCGCCAGGAAAAACATCACTCAGAAACCGAATCACATGACAACTTGCACAAGCGAGACTCAGCAGCTCCTTTTTGACTGCGGGGGTAGAAGTCACGAGTGATATTGCCAGCTACGCACTGGAGTTGACNAATCACATGACAACTTGCACAAGCGAGACTCAGCAGCTCCTTTTTGACTGCGGGGGTAGAAGTCACGAGTGATATTGCCAGCTACGCACTGGAGTTGACAACGGCTTGAGGGTAGGCCGTTTCTGGTCAACGTGAAGCTGGAAAGAAAAGGTGAGACAGAGAAGGAAAAGGAGTAATAGACCAAGGGTGGGGAAAGAAAGGGAGGGCTGAAGAAACTTGTTTGAATGGAAAACAAGTTTTAAATCCCTCCNCGCCACAACCCTTGAAGTGAAATTGCGACGGAAGAACATAGAATTGATGAGTGTTCCTCCAGAGACATGTTTCACTGAAACATTTGGTTGTGAAAGTTGTGAACTCCGTTCCTTCTTGAGTGTATTCAGACTCCGGAGAGAAGTTTTGGATTCTTCTCAAAGCATGTGGAGTTAATACCAGATTTCAGAAAAGCTGGTTTGGAGTTTGTTGATTGAGAAATCAAACTCATCCGATCCGTAGTACAAGTTA
>BGPT01000064.1:232608-243609 GCA_003297045.1 Symbiodinium sp. clade C Y103
ACTCGAGCCGCATTGCGTTGAGGCCGGGAAGAAATTTGGAAAGGGGCAACCTCAGCTCCAAAACTCTTCTCTGTTCATAAGGCCTAAATGCAGCTTCACTTATTGTTTCGCTACCCTGTATACGTGCAACGCGAAAGTCTTTAGGTTACGCATGCGCGACGCTCCGCACGCGAGTTGCGCTTACAACGGACGCCAGGNGTGCAACGCGAAAGTCTTTAGGTTACGCATGCGCGACGCTCCGCACGCGAGTTGCGCTTACAACGGACGCCAGGGGCGAAAGAGTTTCTCGCAAGTTTCAAAAAACGATCGCCAAAACACGTTGAAGAAACACTGTCACAAAACATGTGTAACAAATGCACATCAAAAAGGAACATGACAGCTGAAGCTCTCACCGAAAGATGCCACACCTTTTTTATCAACGCTTTGGGGAAAGTGACGACGAGGTTGAAAAAGATTCCGTGCTTGCTGGCAGCTTCCANGCTCTCACCGAAAGATGCCACACCTTTTTTATCAACGCTTTGGGGAAAGTGACGACGAGGTTGAAAAAGATTCCGTGCTTGCTGGCAGCTTCCAGCACACCCCGTGCCTACCCCCACTGTTGCAGGTGTGATGGCGCCACGACATTGACACGTCGGCACGCCCGTAGCAAAGGATCGGTGAAGCAAAGTCGGGAAGGACCGTCAGATACATTGGAATGGCTCGGTACACGGCCGAACCAACTGAGAATTCGAAAACGGGACTCTAATTTGACAAACTCAAAAATCATGATTCGTGCGGCCTTTGTAGCACCATCTCCTCTGATGCAAGAAGCCCGAGCTGCAACATTATCCAAATAAAAGACCGTTGGTGACCCGGTGATATACCTGGTCCAGAGCTTGCATGCGATCACCACTGGAAGAACCTCCATTTCGTAGATGGGGTGTTTTGAATACATAAGAAATTCATCCAACAGGGTGTCGGGCACTTGTTCGCCAAACATCTCGACTGGGGTCCCACTCGGTGAGACCAACACTCCCCCGTAGGTAGCCGGCTTCTGGCTGTCCGGCTCGTATGCACCATCAGTAAAAATTATCCAAGTGTGGCACAAAGACTTCGAGATGGAGACTGGTTTGGAATCATTGATGGCCACCCTCAGCTTTTGTAAAACATCAAGAAATTCAGCATCAAATTGTAACGACTTGCCACGCATTCGTGCTTTGTTCGAAACTTCCTTCACCAGACGATTGAGCAGTCGCCCGTAAACGAACGACCCAAACCAAATAAGTCGACCATGCAATCGTTCAAGCTCTTTAGGNTTTGTTCGAAACTTCCTTCACCAGACGATTGAGCAGTCGCCCGTAAACGAACGACCCAAACCAAATAAGTCGACCATGCAATCGTTCAAGCTCTTTAGGCGAGGAACACCCTCTTTTGATGAGGTCCTGTATGGAGTCAGTGAGCTCGGTCCTGCGACCTTCCGTGTGCTCCAAAGAAAAACTCCCTTCACGTAAACCAGAGACGTCGAAGAGAACACCAAGCGTCTTGAATCTGGGGGTGAAAGGAACCGCTTTGTCTCCGGAATCAGCAAAGTCAACTCCAAGCATCCTGAAAAGACTCTCAATATAAAATGAAGTGTTCCTCTCTTCCTCAAGACAACATATACATGTGAAGTCGTCGAAGAAACTGGTCCAGACCAGCATCAATGCCGCCACCCCGATGAATGTCAGGCTTGCAGAAATTCGCAAGAAATGTACCACAGACCCCGACGCCCCGAAGGGCAAGGCAAGTGCGCGGAAGACCCCGCATCCACCAGATGGTCGCTTGACCGCTATTCGCAGACGATCGGAGTGCCAGGGATCGGTACCGAACTGTTTGTAGGCCGAACGAAGGTCGTAGGTTCTCCCGACCAACATCGGAAAGGAGGCGTCACCTGAAGAATCAAGCATGGACGCCAAATAGGCACATAACTCGTCNGCCGAACGAAGGTCGTAGGTTCTCCCGACCAACATCGGAAAGGAGGCGTCACCTGAAGAATCAAGCATGGACGCCAAATAGGCACATAACTCGTCAACAGCTTGCACACGCAACTTCTCGCGCAGCCCAAATGCCGCGTTGACTCCAGCAACTGAAAAATCATCCACCAAACGCACCTTCGACTTCTGAGGCACCGGAAATCTGCGGGCGATAAAACATTCACCAGAAGCATCGCTCACGCCAAGCCATCCCTTGCTGACTTCATTCATGGTCTCGTCCCAAACAAATTGATCATGCTCTCCAGGATCAGCCCTGGCAAGCGAGTCCAAAACCGACGCATTCAAACCTGGGGACATGTTCACCAATTGCTGGACGCTCAGAGATGGCTTGCGCACATCGGGTCGAAAAATTCCAGTTGTGGGTGCCCAGCCTGTCAATGCAAAACCAGAAATTATGTCATCAACTACAGCTACGTCAGGATAATTGAGATCCTGAAGTATCTCCTTCCACAAGAGGAGTCTTTTCCCGTCAAGGATGTTCTTGAGATGTTCTGGCATGCTGTCGTGAAGTTGTTTTTCCGCATCACGCAGTTCAAGTGACCTGCGCAGCCATTTTTTCATGAAATTTGCACGCATTTGAAAACGTTCAGCCATGTCACCCTTGAGCAAACTCTCGAGCGCTGGCTTGACCAGCTCAGGAACTTGGGCTATGATGTCTCTGGGATGACCTTTGGCAATGGCCTCCCGCAAAAAATCCGCAGGTTCTCTAGGAATGCCAATGTGCAAAAGTTCACAAGGTGTTCGCTCGACCCAAGTGCTGGAAAAACTCAAATCTGTATATTGTCGAAAAATGTCATCTCGCACTACACCCCCAGGAAAAAGTTTACGATGACAAACCTTGGCGCCTTTGGGTAGTTCAGCAAGAAATTTTGCAACTGAGGTTTCATCATCAACTGCAGCAAGAAAAGGCACATAGGTCCCGTGTTCTGAAACAAGTGGACGGAGCCGCTGTCCACGAGGTTGCGCTGTGAACAGCTGACGGGCTGCCGCGTTGGGCACATGTTGCAGTTGTCCATGTAAATCGTCAAAGAAATTGAAGCCTGCAGATTCAGCCTCGGTTTTTAAAATAGATGCTATCCTTTCACAAAGCAATGTTGGGTATGCAGCTTCTTCGGCCGTGGGAAAAATTGTTCGGCCGGTGGCATCTTTGTATGGCCTCCAAGGCGCATGAGCATGTTGTTTGTTACAGTGCAGTTGCAATGAAGAAAAAAGGTCTTGTTCAGGGCAACGTGGGTTCCAACTCCACCAAGCTGTTCGTTTGTCACGAAACGGCGGTACGTACGTCACCAGTTTCCTCCACTTTACGAACAGCCCAAACTCTTGTAACAACAATTTGATGGGAGTGCAAAGCCAAAAGAAAGAATTGTGTGGGTTTTCCACGCTCACAGAAACATTCAAGCCAATGAGGCGCCGAATCAAAATAGCTGTGGCGGTGTAGCACTTGTTCGCCTTGTCCACCCGGTCCAACTCATGGGGTGACAAGTGAGGTAGCCCGTCCGGGTGTATCTCCGACCTCAATGGCTGCGGCCCCTTCTCAGGATCTTCGCCAGGAATCGGGCGCCCTCGCGCCCTGCTTGCTGTCCCACACGCTGGAGCAAAGTGGGCATGTAAAAGGTTGCCCGCCTCAACATCGATGTAATCCAAGAGTTTTCTCAGCTCAGCATCATTGGTGAGGTCGGCATGAAAAATAGGAAAANAAGTGGGCATGTAAAAGGTTGCCCGCCTCAACATCGATGTAATCCAAGAGTTTTCTCAGCTCAGCATCATTGGTGAGGTCGGCATGAAAAATAGGAAAATTTTCGGCTCTTTGACTTGTGCGGTCAACTGCAACTGCCTCCAGTCCTAGGCCACTACAAGCCTTGGACAACCTGCAGCTTCCCGCAAAAATCTCAAGCACTATGCAACGTGAATTGGAGCCATCACTGGGCGGCTCCTCAGCCACCTGTGGTGTTGGCTCAACATGAGCTGCCGCCTTTGCATCACTCTTCGGTGACTGGATGTCCACAGGTTTTCCTGGATCATTGATATCCGGGCTGGCGGTCGGCTCGGCTTCTAGTCAAGCAGCATGGCATTTGTGGGCTCCATGCCCAGGCTTCAAGCACTTCATGCAAGTATGAAAGCCAAAGCGACACCTTCCTTTCTTGGTGGCGTTGCTGCAGCCCTTTGCCAGGTTGTAGTTCCAACATAGCGGCTTGTTGTCCGATGTCTTGCTGTGAAGGCCCTGCAACTCAGCTGGTAGTTGTGCNGGCGTTGCTGCAGCCCTTTGCCAGGTTGTAGTTCCAACATAGCGGCTTGTTGTCCGATGTCTTGCTGTGAAGGCCCTGCAACTCAGCTGGTAGTTGTGCTGCCGGTTTGGCTTCAGGCCTAGGCTTTTTTGGTGGTGGCTGCCTTGGTGCACCTGCTGATGCTGCTGGTGCTGCTCGCTTCTCCACACGGGGCGTCGCCACGAGGTGCATGGTGATCCTGGGGTCATTCATGTAGAGGCGCACTTGAGCATCCNGCTGATGCTGCTGGTGCTGCTCGCTTCTCCACACGGGGCGTCGCCACGAGGTGCATGGTGATCCTGGGGTCATTCATGTAGAGGCGCACTTGAGCATCCAAAGGAGGGTCCATATTGATGGCCGGTGCCTTCAGGGGGCCGTCAAACTCAGAGGCCAGCAGAGTGAAGAGCTCCTGATCTGCCTTGACAAGTTGTTGGAGTCCAATTGCATTGAAATTGGATGGNTGCCTTCAGGGGGCCGTCAAACTCAGAGGCCAGCAGAGTGAAGAGCTCCTGATCTGCCTTGACAAGTTGTTGGAGTCCAATTGCATTGAAATTGGATGGTGCCTCATGCATCAAAGCTCTGAACAACTTGTTGACCCACTCCATGTGCGCGCCCCAGCTCATCAGACCGACAAGGTCAAAAGCCAAGCCCCTACGCTGAAATGCGTACATCAACTTCATCTCAGTTCCAACGTCCACTGTGCTGAGGCCATNCAGACCGACAAGGTCAAAAGCCAAGCCCCTACGCTGAAATGCGTACATCAACTTCATCTCAGTTCCAACGTCCACTGTGCTGAGGCCATCACTGGGGACCGTCTTCAAAGATCCCTGCTCTAAGGTGATGAGTTGCTTCTGTTTCACCTTTGCCTCGTTCTGTACTTCAGAGTCTCGGGTTGTGCACCGTGACGGGGCCACATAAACCAGCGCGCCCGTCTCCACTATGTTGAAACACAGGTCGATGAGGGCGTGTGACGCCTTCTGTTCATGCATATGTGACAATCCCGTTATCCTGAGCTGCTGGGCTTCCAATCTGCGGCGTTTTTCAATGAAAGGCAGCGATTTGGATGGCTCAGTTGTATCGCCTAGCACAGCTTGACGCCTAACATCAGCCATCAGCAAAGTCTGGGACTCAAAGTGCAAACGCTTGATAATTGACACCTCTGCAATTGACGCAGGCCCAAGCACCACTCTGTCACAAAAACGCTGCATCTCCTGCTCGGCCACATTCTGCTGTGGCGTTCCCACTGCAAAGGCCAAAGATGAAAAGGTGGTGATCTGCAAGTTCACCAGTTGATCGTGCAACCCATCCAAAAGCTCATTGCACCTCTTCTCAAATGCAGCTTCTGAGTCAATAAGGGACATTNTGCAAGTTCACCAGTTGATCGTGCAACCCATCCAAAAGCTCATTGCACCTCTTCTCAAATGCAGCTTCTGAGTCAATAAGGGACATTGCAACAAGAGGCAGCGCGACAGAAAGTCTTGACGAAAAAATTCAACATGCTCTGATCTGAACTTGTCTCATGTGAAACGTCAAGTCATGAAATCCGATGCATTGCAAACATAATACTGTGGAGCATCACTCATCCAGATTCACAAGGTAGAAGTTTTCGGAAAAAACCGTACTGAAACTTGCAGAGTTCAAGGTGCATCCAACCGAATTGTATTTCACTAGATGAGATCTGTCTACCTATTGGATTATGACATGCAGCTCAAGCTGTCTGCGTTTGTGATTTGTGGCTTTGCCAACTGAAGCCNGAATTGTATTTCACTAGATGAGATCTGTCTACCTATTGGATTATGACATGCAGCTCAAGCTGTCTGCGTTTGTGATTTGTGGCTTTGCCAACTGAAGCCAATCACGCCAACAAAGAAAAAACTGCTGAGTCACCGACATGAATCAACTGCACCAAAAACCGCTTGCAGTCAAGGATGCCACAAGATTGGCACATGTCAGACTGGTTGGTGAATCAAGATTGACAATGGCACATGCTGTCCGTTTGTCATGAGATGGGATGTGTGCAACATGTTGTCCCATCAAATTCAAAANATGTCAGACTGGTTGGTGAATCAAGATTGACAATGGCACATGCTGTCCGTTTGTCATGAGATGGGATGTGTGCAACATGTTGTCCCATCAAATTCAAAAGAGCGACTCGAAGCTTGATCAGACATGAAATGATCAAAAAGTTTATGAGTTTCAATTGGCAAATTTCCTCTTGGTTTGGGTTTCAAAAATGCACCCCACGAAGTGGTCAAAAATGTAGGTTTTTGCACAGTGAAAAATGGACTTGCTGGGGTCCAATTGGAAGCTCTGGCCCGACCGGAAATTTGCCAGTTTCAATTGAGAGTCTCAAAGAGTGGGATGCAAAAAAAAGCATGAGTTCCCAATGAAGTGTCCACTAGAATGGACGCGCCATGACAGCGCTCAGTTTTTGTCTTGGGCTGCTGCACGATGTCTATCTGTACTCCTCCATACGGCGCCAACAAGGATGGCAGCATGGCGTGTCGAACCTGGATTCGTGAATTTGAGCGTAACGCTCAGCCTCTGCATGACGGCCACACAAAAGGATCCGCTCATTCTGCATCTCCATAAGGTGCAACGTTTTCCACTTTTTGTGCTGAACCAGTTTGAGGGTCAGGGGCACACTTGGTGGTTTCACAGGTCTGCGTGCACCACTATGCTGTGCACCCTCTTCATCGCTGCTGGACGAGGGTGTGTAAACTGAACTCCTGTCTGAGTCTGAACTGGTCACCAAGTCCACAACAGATGAATCTTCGACTCTCTCCCAACCAATGGACTCAGTCTCTGCCTTGCAAGCAACTGCATCGCTGTGAGCACTGGGCACCATACCGGCTTCCGGGGCATCATCCGCTGCAGGACGGACGGTCAAAAGCTCTTCATCGAAACTCTCATGAACCGTTTCATCAAAAGAGGCAAAGTCGCTCAATCCAACACCTTTTGGAAAACGTCCACTTCGATTGGCATCTGGTATGAATGCTTTGCACCGCACCTCCAACAGCAAACGCTCGAGCATCCGCAAAGGTCTCCCCAAACTGTCTCGACTGTAAACCAATGCAGACTTGAAGGCAGAAGTGTGTCCACCTAGAATCATTCTGTCCTCCCAAGGAAGTCCACGTTTTGATGACCAAGAAAGAAGAGTACACTTGCAACTGTGCGATGTAATGCGTCTGTCACTGAAATCAATGTCCATGGACTTGAGAAGAAGGTGTGTCCAGTTTTTCATCTCTTCACTGCTGAGGGGCCGAACGCTGGGCTTTCCATCAGCAGATGGGGCCGGCATCGTTGGATGGCCCTGTTCAAAATCGACACCCAAGGACTGCCTCACTGCAATCCATTCCTCAATCCACGGGTCTGATGTCACTCCAAGTGCCGGCGCACATGCATGCAAAAAACAGTTTTTGAAGGCTGCTGCAAACTTTGTCTTATGGTCCGAAATGCGCAGTTCAATATATGAGAGAACACCTGAGTCATCAGTGTCAAGGAGGCACGACTCCGCCTGCTGTAAATCAGACCAACGGCTGCGGCTGTATACAGCCAGGAGTATCATACCAGACATCAGCCGATCCCACTGGTCCCGACCTGAATCCATGAGAACTGCATGGATTGCAACCAAGTCCTTGACTCGGAAAGGGTCTGCCTGACGCTTTGGACCTCCCGTGCTGAAATTTGAAATGCCCAAACATCTCCTTGAAACTGTCAAATGTTCCAGGTGTTGAATGCCGATGACATGTTGTGCGAAAAGCAATGACTGAATGACACTCTGGCTACGAGAGGCCGGGGCTCCTGCCATGCGTTCTCCATCCAAAAAACGATACAAATCGCTCTCAGTTCCAGGAAAGATGATTTTCTCAATCTGCAGGAAATGCACGAAACGGACAAAAGAGTTGACTCTCTTACGCATTGTTGCAGGACTCTTCCTTCCCAAAATGTCCCTCAGCATGCGCAACTGTTCTGTGGTTGACCTGCACTGTTCCAATTGCCATGTGACAGTGATGAACCTGGGCAATCCAAGAAGAACGTCAAGCCATCTCCTGAGGGAAACCTGAAAGTCTGCTTCACGTTTGTCTTGCCACGCCATGTCTGCACAAGACTTGNAACCTGGGCAATCCAAGAAGAACGTCAAGCCATCTCCTGAGGGAAACCTGAAAGTCTGCTTCACGTTTGTCTTGCCACGCCATGTCTGCACAAGACTTGACAACATGTTGCCAAGAAACTGAGGCTTCAGTCCTGACCTTCTTTGCAGGTTGGATGTCAACATCTGAAATGCACGGAATGACAGCAGGTGGATTTGACGCCTTCCATTCTGTTGCAGGTGGCAAAACTGAATTNGACCTTCTTTGCAGGTTGGATGTCAACATCTGAAATGCACGGAATGACAGCAGGTGGATTTGACGCCTTCCATTCTGTTGCAGGTGGCAAAACTGAATTGTCAAAAAACGATTTCCAGAAAGGAGTCTCCCAAGGCAGTTGTAAAATGCATGCAGCAGGACATTCTGACCAAATTCGGTGAAAATCAAAATCACTGGAGCTCATGACAGCGGGGCGCCACAGCGGCTCAGGCCATCAGACTGGCTCAGCTAACGGCCGGGATTGCACGCCACAGAATGGCACTGAATGCAACAAGAAACCCAGCAACAGAACCAAAATGAAANTGTTTTGTTTCCTTGATAAAAATTTAAGGACCCGCCCACCCACACCTTGAGATGAATGTCACAGATGTGATATATAATTAGGTGACTTCCAAACAACAACAGAGAACTGACATCAAAGTTTGAAGTGTTGAAATGAAAGGAAATCACCAGAACAGCTTTCACAACATGAGTGCAGTTGTAAACGAAAGCAAAACAAAGGTTTGTTTGACCGAGGTAAAACACAGGACAAGTTTCCTGTTGAAGTTTTGTTTCAAAGACAGCATTGCAGCACCGAAACATTTAACCCAAGCGTCAACAGCCCAGAGGGCAAACGCGGGTGACGCGGTGCGCGCGCGCAACGCGGGTGAGCATGCGCACGACAGCGTTGCACCGGTTTGCCCGTTACAACGTGCAAACCAAATACAAGGTTGCTATCCAATAAGGCAACCATCTTTTTCAAAGAGGTTCAGCNCATATGGGGCTCACTATCCACGAAGTAGTCGATAGGTGCACCGTCTGATTGTGAGCCGAAAAACTGACTCAATGCTTTTATGTTGGAAACGTTCCAAATTGAAAATTACCACCCATATGTCTTGTAAATGCCCATTGTGTCGAAAAACCGAGCGTAGGTTGAAGATATAGCGTCCACTACCAAAAATCAGCAGTCCGCACGCCCAGGTGTTAAGCGACCTCCAGGCCCACTCTCAATTGCGAACCTAAAGCGTATTCTCCAGAGCANTAGCGTCCACTACCAAAAATCAGCAGTCCGCACGCCCAGGTGTTAAGCGACCTCCAGGCCCACTCTCAATTGCGAACCTAAAGCGTATTCTCCAGAGCAAAGGCATTGTGTCCAGATGAAGTACTCAGCCAGGATCTAAGTCTTGGATAACTCCCTGTGGAAAAAGACCCACCGAGAGTTAAAACTTGTCCAGCGATCCATAGGGTTGCGCCCGAGCAAAGCTTCCAGTTGAGGTCTACACAAGGGTTTGTGCAGAGCTACATACTGGCCCTATCCAGTTTTCTTGAATTGTAAGCTCCAATAAATTAGTAGACTCAGGCAAGACTCAAAATTCTGAACAGGCCTGAAAAGTCGTTTTCACTGTACGCTGCAAAGAGACCAAAAAGCAGTCTCCACTGTATGGGGGCGCCACTGACCCAATGCTTTGTCACGCTGGTGGTAGCCAGGAAGTTCACCAAGCCATCCCCCAGACTAATGACGCCAGTCGGTCTTCAGGTGTCAATCGACGCATGGAGCNCAATGCTTTGTCACGCTGGTGGTAGCCAGGAAGTTCACCAAGCCATCCCCCAGACTAATGACGCCAGTCGGTCTTCAGGTGTCAATCGACGCATGGAGCTGTGGCCAGGTGCAGTTCCCGCTCTATATCTTTGTATGGGATTCTCGCACCCCACTGAGGGGCCCCTCATGCAGCTAAGTGCAATGCGAGCTTTGGCTGATATGTGGCCCCCACTGGAACTCAGATTGTAGAGGGACTCCTTCAACATTGTCAGGAGGTCCCCGGCTCAAAGTCATAAAGAGGTCCACAGATCAAATTCCCAGAGAGATTCCAGAGAGTCGTCTCTACAATGTAGTAGGCAACTAGTCCTTCGTTTGAAGTAGAGAAGGAGCGCCAGGAAGTCGCACTCTGGAATAGCGGTCTTCCACTCACGTTTGCAAAGGGATACCAGTAAGTGCTCACTGGAAACTGTGCTCAGCGACAAAAGGTAGGTCGTCCACAAATTGCACTGGCGCGAAAGATATCTGTATACAAATTGGTCAAGGATATAACTCTGAAAAGTTGCACTCCAGAAACTGCACCGTTCAGGGATAAAATTCAGGTGGTCTCCACAACTGTCTTGCCCAAAAACAGTATCAGTATACAGATCAATGTACCAATCGATTGAGGATGCCAAAAGCAGGTGGTCTCCAAAACTGTGCTGTCCAAAAAGGAATCAGTCTACCCATTGATTGGGTATCAATATGCCAATCGATTGAGAATGCCAAAAGCAGGTGGTCTCCAACCAAAAGCAGGTGGTCTCCAAAGCTGATGAAGGATGCACCTTTGTATCCAAAAA
>BGPT01000064.1:255583-271582 GCA_003297045.1 Symbiodinium sp. clade C Y103
GAAGCTTGAGAACTTGTTTAAAGTAGTTTGAGACTTTTAAGAACGTTTGAAGAGTCACTGCGTTTACTCTGCATCTCTTCTAAAGGAAGAGAAGACATGAAGATGTCAAACCTTTTGTGGTTTGGCTCAAGTCTGAGCTGATGAAAAAGAGCTGACCGCCGCTCTTGCGTTTTTCATATTGTTGGCTAGCACCTGCCAAGCTTTCCGACCGCTGGGGGGCTGTGACAGCCACGTCAAGTGTGGTGGGTTGACCAGCATCTGATCTCTCAATTTTCTTTGAATATTGATTTAATTCTATGGTCCGGGGCTGAGCCGAGAACCCCATCTCTGCCATTTCAATTTCGTCGATGGCAAAGAGCCAAGCCAAGAACCCCATTTCTGTCTTTCTGTTGATTCCTTCAGTTTTTCTTTCTTTTTCTGTCCCTTTTCGTCTCTCGGCCTCGTCATTTGATCTTGTTTTTTGAGGTATTTGTCTCTCTACATGGAACCCCTGGTCCTTCTAATTTGGCATGACCCTGACCACTTACGAGTGCTCTTTTTCGTGCTACCCTGTTGTGCGTCGTTCGCGTCGACCTTGGCACCAAGGCCTCTTCTGATCGCTCCCGCTCACCTCGAGCTGAACGTGTCCTTCCGGGCTTTCCTACTTGGCGTGGACCTATGGAATCGTCGATCCGTGCAGTTCCTCCCAGGCCTCAACCTCAGAGACCAAATTCGTTCCGACCTATGTGGCCACTCATGCCTGGACCTTACAAGATGACACCTTGTTCATCCATTCAATGCTACCCCCCTCGCAATCCATCCCGCTATCCTTCCAACAACTGCTCAGTCCCTCCACTCCGCACCTCTCGATGACCGGGTGGCAACTTGTGCCCCACTCTTTCTCCTTCTCCCTCGCAGCGTGGGTCCACTCCACTTTCTCACTAGCATCAGCTTCTTCCACACAAGAGGAGTCTGGAGTTCATGGTTTTGATGCCAATCAAATTTGGCAGAGCGATGCGACCCATCATGACTGCAACAAGGTCAACGGTCTGGCAAGGTAGGTAGTATTGGCGGAGTACTTGTTAGCCCTAGTGGTGCGTTGGCTGAACATTTCTGAAGTGCCGGAGGATTTCATGAAGTTGGCTCTGCAAGACTCAGAAAATCGAATATACGAATTTGAACTTCTACCTATTCATGTTGCATTGTTTCTCTGGAAGACGCGCATTATCTTGACAATGATGCGGCTCGTACAGCCTTATGCAAGGGCCACGGGGCCACCGCTGTTTCGCAACTCATAGTCCAGAACATCATGCGTGAAAAAAACCAGCTGGGAACTCAAATCATGGTTTGCTCGGCTACCAACTCATTCCAATATCTCAGACGGCCCTAGCCGTATGGATTGTAGTGAGGTGACGCGGTTGGGATCGAAACTCAGAGGGGTAGACTGGAAGCTGCTTCTAGAGAACCTCCTCTCATAAGTGTGCATCTTCAAAATGGGGAGAGCACGGGCACACCGAAACTTTCCCCAACTGCATGTTGAAAAAGATGTCCGAGCGTGATATTTTTTGTTTACGGCGTTTCGTTTTTAATTTGCGCTTACGAACGACGTTTGGATGAAGCGCGTTTTTCTTTTTATGCTCCGGTTTTCCAACAGGGAAATGGTTGGGACTCCCCTGAAAGGAGGATATAAACCTTATTCCAAAAACGGGAAAATTTTTGGTTTGGCTAAAAATTAGCAGCATTGCGTTTTGCAATAAAGGTTGCAAGACTCTTTTACGCGTAACCTTTAGGGTCTGCGTTTTCTTTACTCTTTTGAAACCAAACAACCTCGTGTGCACTGTTTTGGTTTGCTTGAACTGACTGTAGGATCTGTTCTTATCAGTGCGGATTTCAGTCACCAACTGGAGACTTGCTTGTCACGTTTTGCGTGTAAGCTTTCAAATTCAGTAGTATCTGTTCTAGTTGTGAATGTTGAGTCTCCAAATGAAGACTTGCTTGTCACACAATTTAATGTACATTTGCACGTGTTCATTTTTGGAACATGTTGATTTTGTATCACCACAACATTTTGGTTTAAGGGAGGGTGAGGTGGGAACCTCTGTGTTTTGTAGATTTTTGGGTGACCCACCCAACCCCATGGGGTTTTTCCCCCCCTTTTTCCTTATATGCCTAGCCCATAGCCTAAGAGCACGGGCACACCGAAACTTTCCCCAACTGCGTGTTGAAAAAGATGTCCGAACGATCTTCGAGTTCAGCTGTTGCGTGATGTTTTTTGTTTACGGCGTTTCGTTTTTAATTTGCGTTTACAAATGACGTTTGGATGCGAAGCGCGTTTTTCTTTTTATGCTGCGGTTTCCAAAAAGGAATAAACTCCACAGCCTACACTTTACATTCCACACTCTACACTCTACACTCCACACTTTGCATTCCACACTCTACAATCTACACTTTACACTTTGCACTTTACACTCTGCATTCCACACTCTACAGTTTACACTCTGCGTTTTACACTTTGCATTTCGCACTCTACACTTAAAACTCCACAGTCAACACTTTAGTCTGTACACACTACATTCCCCACTCAACAGTCCACTGTCTTCACACTCCACACTCTGCATTCCACCGCTTTCCAGACTCCACAGTCTACACTGGTTCGGCAACAGAGGAGGAATGTACGAGAGGGCTGATTTTGAAATGTTTACGGTTGGTTTCTAACCTCGGTTCATATCGTGGAATGGGCAAAATTTACGGGTTCCCCTGTTTTTTTTTGAAATTGTTTTGGTGGTTTGGGTTTCGTTTCAAGCGTTTTTGGTTGCATGAATGCTGTGGTGATGCCTGCATGTAAATCTGCAGCCTCTTGTGTGATCATTTGGCATGTTTTGTATCAAACGGTTGATGCGTCTGTGTCATATGGCATGTGATGTTTTTTTTAAAGTAGATCGATGTGTGATGCAGGTTTGTGGGTTTTGGTTTGGGTGTCTTGTTCGGATTTCGTTCACTCATGCCGCGATTGTGCCTTGCAAGTATCATCATGGTGTTCATATGGTCTCATATGGTGAAATGTTGAGGTTTTGAAATGCATCATGGTGTTCAATGGTGAAATGTTGAGTTTTTGAAATGTTTCATGCAACGCTCTCCCACATATTCAAGTCGTTGTTGTGATTGGTACATTCTGCCTAGGAACGAAACCCAACAAATGTGTAGAACAAAAACACTTAATGCAAAATCACATCGGAACCGCTACGTTCACATTCGGGAAACTGCCTGCTGCATGATTTAGGGATGACTTAGAGGGATTTGAGGATGATTCCTGGAAAATAGCGTTCACACTGTGAAATATGAAAAGGGGATGAGAAGACAATGATTTCCTTGTATTTGTGTTTGAGTCAGGGCGCGGGCAGGATGCTACACATGACAAAGCAATTAATTGAATTTGATGTCCAATTTGTTGTCCAAAACGGTCTGCGTAAACTTTTGCATCATGCAGTGCTGATTTTTGGACCAAAAATACTTTGTTTGAGTGGCAAGTGTCCTTAAAAACGCATTGGAGGAAATGAACTGCACACACCTCTCCAAATGCCGTTGGATTGATGTGATGACTCTGATGACAGATTGGATCAACACGATGATGTGAAAAAAATTGGTTGTGATCCAGTTTTGTGTGAGGAACATTTTGGTTTTACGTTTTTCACATTTTTCACGCGAATGCAGATTAAACGCTGTCCAATTTGATCTGCTCAAAACTGTAGTGTGGACCAGACAAAACATTCGTAACCCGTGGTTTGAAAAAACAACACAAAGGACACCGCATGATTTTGTCAATTGAGGATCGTTGACGCTGTCGGTTGTAGCATCTGAAATGAATTAACGTTGAATACAGGAAATAATAAATGGCAACGAATAGAACAACATGTTTGCGATTTGTGAAAAAACAACAATCGTTCCTACTTGTGAAATATGGTCACAAAGCAATGGCAAAACAATTGCGACAGGCCTGCACAACATAGTTTGTCATGTTTTCGAACTGGTGTAGGGCGAGGCTTTCACTGAAACAAATCAATCCATTTACCCCATTTTTTATTTATATACGATTCCACTTACATTTCCATTTCCATTTGCATAAACATATACGTAGGATGACATAGGCATGTACATGTACATATGCATGTACATGTACATGTAGATATAAATACAAATATAGAGATACATATACATATGATATATGCAATGACATACATACAAATATACATATCGATACACACGTGCAACTGAATGCTTATATAGTGGAATTGTCACCGATGTTCACCATGAATTGCTACATGTTCTGGGTTGGAGTTTGTGGTGCATCTCGCTTGGCAGGCCAAAGCGTTGGTGTGAGATTTTGTTTTGGAAATGCGATCTGAATGCAAGTGCTTGTGCCAACTGGCAAGCTAAAGTCGACTACTTTGAGTCTGAACCAAGAGTTGAGTGTTTTGCGAATCGTTCGGTCCGATCAAGCTGCTCGGCCGATTCATTGCATTTTCAAAATGCCGTACAATTTGCCGCACATGTAGCAAACAAATCATTTGCCCTGACACGGCAATGCATGCAGACTTCATGAAATAGTGAACTTTCATGGATATTTGAGTGGTAAGCAGCGTTCTACCCGGAAATAGCCATCCGTCACGGCTCTGATCAACAAGAGTTAGAACGTGTGGGTGGTACGTATTTACCGTACGTACAGTGTCCAATTTACGGATGAAACACGTTGCTCTTGAGAAAACTGTTTCAGACATGAGATTAACATCATCCTTTTGGCGTGAACATCAAACCTGACGATACTTAGTGAGTCAGGCAGGACATGCCATGAAGTACCTGGGTAGAGATGGATTGCCGTGCACACAGAAGTAATGATCGAACGAAAGGAGGGACATACCGTCAAGAAAAATATTTATGCCGCGTCATGTCCAGAATGACAGGGTAAAATGTGTTTGATTCAAAGTGATTTGCCTGCCGGTTTCTCTGTTTTTACTTAACTTAAACCTGGTTTTGCACTGCATTATTTTTTGCAAACCCATGGTCCATGGATCTAGAGCACCTTGTTAACCCAGTATAGTTGGAGGAGCATCTAGATTTTCAGCGTAGAAATTTGGGTTACATATCGTTTCATGTCGGGCACATCAGCAGTGGTAGATAAAATGCCATCAAATGGTCTTGCTAGGGGAAAAAACATCTTGACAAAAGAAAAAAAACATTTCAACTAAAAAAAATCACGCTACTCTTTTGTAGTGCGATGGAACAAAATGTTCAGACCTTCCCTCCCAATTTTGCACACCTTGAGAAAATGATGTGTATAGTCCTTCTTCTGATGCGTTGTCACAACAAAGTCTTAGAACATTTGTTCTGTTTTTGGACACCTTCAGGAATCAACATTTTGTAGGTAGTTGGCGAAGACAAAGGAATGATTTATTTTCTGTGAGCAACCTTGTTTTGCATGTGACATGGAAAACAAGCTTGCATTCATTCGAACTCCAGTTGTCAGATTCATGTTGTGCAGTGTTTTGAATCTTTACTTTCCGCGCAGTTGCTTTTCAAGGGAGTGGAGGGTGGGTAACCTCTTTTAGTCAGCTGAAATTTGGTGCACGGGGGAGAGCAATGGATCCTCGTGATTCTCATCCTGAAACTGGCGCTCCTGCGACGCCCGTTGATGCAGAGGACATCCGTCCTGAAGCTGGATTCTACGAAGATGAGCTCTTCAGGGACTCTCAGGAGATGAGGGACAGATTGAATGAGCTTATGGGGAACCAGTCAATGGAAGAAGAGCCAGACTTCGACGACCCTGGACTTGAGGAAGACTGGAACCAAGGTGCCGCCGCTATTGCCCAGGCTGACAACTTCGAGACGTTGCAGGCCTCACATGGATCGTATCTTCTTTGAGAATAGCATGATGAGTCTTGACGCTAGCATGCCAAAGCTACCATGGGAGGAAGGGATCTTTGCCCAGATATTTGGGACAGTGGATCCATTTGGATTTCCACCCGACAGTGACAATGTACCCCTTCCAGCACGGTTTGTTTTTCCTGGACACGCCGTGACCTCTGACTGAGACACCTGAACAAGCGAGCAGCAGCGTTGCTCACGTCAAAGCCTCGTGCGACACTGCCTGCAAGCAGGCGCTGGATTTGAAGTGGACGCGTGCACTGGCATGCTGGCTGACGATCTTAGAGAGCAGTAACTTTGAGTCTCTTGTCGGAGGCTATGCTGTGGAGAAGCTTACAGATGGAGATCGTGAAGGAGTATTCACCTATATACGAGATGCAAGTATGTCATGGGCGCCAACTTCCTTATTGAAGGTGTGGCTGGACCCTTCCTACAAGGGCGGGTTGGGAGGGTCTTGTCGACCAGAGACCCTATACTCAACAAGCCAGAGCACTGACGGTGGAGGAAGTCAGAAGGCTTAAGACCATGGCTCCAAAAACGTCCAACATCCTGGACAAGTACTTTGCAGGGTGGATGCTCTTTGCATTGTTTTCGAGGGCGAGGTGGTCCGACCTGGCTTCTATGCAGAGCTTCTTCTTCGATGTGATCTACACACCAGAGGGACCCTTCGGCTTTGTGGAAGCGACGACACGCATTCACAAGACTTCCAACAGTGCCGAGAAGAAGGCCTTGTATCTTCGCTTTGTAGCCCTGATTTGGGGGGTCGGTGATGAGTGCGAGTAAGGAGACGTTGGAATAGCTAAGACTTCTCCATGATCGTGAACCCTATGGGCCCATCTGCAAGGCCCCGACATCTATGGGCGGATTCACAAAGAGGAAATTTCATCCATGATCAACGATTTCTTAGGGGTGGCAGACACCGAGGAGGCCACGAGCTCACACACACCCTCAAATCGACGGCCTTGTTCTGGGCAGCACGGTATGGCATCGACGACACGAGCCGGGCCATGCTAGGCCACCATGACTTGCTACTCCCGTGACCCGCTGGCCAAGCCGCTCCTGGAACTATGTGGGATGTTGCTGAACATCCGTGTGGGGCATTTCAAACCGGACTGAACGCGTTCAGGCTACATGAAGGACTTCCAGGCCAAGTTGTTCGAAAAAAAACCTTTTGCGAGGTTGGGAGTGACTTAGCCCAGTCTGACTCTGTGGTTCCCAGTCCGAGTGTGGTAGACGGCGAGGCCCCACAGCAGAACGAGGACCCGGCCGACATCTCAAGCACGGCGGCCTTCAACCCGTCGAACCCCTTTGGAGAAAAGGAGCACCCTGAAGCGGAGTTCCATGAGGCTGACTTGGACGACGTCCTCCCTGCAGAGGACATCCTCGTGCTAGCTCCGACCCAGACGAGAGTGCTTGCAACACGGAAGTCAACGAGGAGCTGTTCCACCGGAAGTTCAACAGCATGATCAACAGTGGGGTTCCTCCTGCAGTGGAAGGAAGACTCATGCAGAACAAGTGGAGTCGCATGTTGCATCTGCAGTGTGGGGATCCCAACAGTCGACGCCAACCAGGTACAGAATGTGGTTTCCAGGGGATGGCTTCCTGGTGCTCGAGAATGGGGCGGCCTTTGATTGGCCGAAGAAACGTAGTCGATGCTTCCGAGTCCAAGCGGCTCCCAGTGGCTTACCGATGCTGTGAAAAAGTGGGATTAGTGTCTGCGGTTTCCCTGTTTGAGAACCATCTCTTCTTTGGAATGATTGTGGAGACCGTCTCTTAAACCAGTCACGAGGTGACAACATAAGAGGTATTGTTCTGCGTACTTCTGAGCATCCAAAATTCACACGAGGTACAGGTAGAGATTGTTGCAGTTCTAGTCGTTGCTCATCATTTGCAAGTCTTGTGAGCATGCAGTGAGTGAAATATCACATGAAGTAAAACCAAATGTCTTTGTGTGCTTGTGCAGTGCATTTCTCTAAAGAATGAGATGAAGTCTTGCAAGTGCTTGAGAGCACTCATTGCACCACAGTGGATACACAAGGTATGAATCTACATGAGGGAATGACATGAGGTAATTGTATGAGCCCCAGAGCTGCGGCTCATAGCTGTGCAGCAGAAACAATTCAACGTCAACATGAACATTTGACCATTTTGCATTGGAACACTTACATGTGCATCTTGCTTCTTTCACCTTATTTGTAGACAGAGATGGCGGCAACGAATTTGACCGACAGCGTTGCGGCCTTTGACCGCCAAGCGGTGCAGCTGGGACTTCACCTAGACTATGTCAACGGCTTGAAACATGATGGCCTTAACACCTTGGGAAGATTGGCCTTCACCTGCGGACAGCCTGGAAGTGCCGCTACTGAGTCGAATATCCGTCAGTTACTGTCAGACTCAGCACGGAGATGTTGAAGCCACAATGCGGAGGTTTGATTTTCGAAGCTCAGACGTCAGTGATTGCCAAACCCAGGGCCTTTGCCGATCCTACGGCAGACCCGACAACCCACAAGTTGCCGCAGGCTGAGGGCATGGCAGGAATCACAGACCAGCCGGGCTGAACCGGAGGGACCCATGGAGGTGGCGTACAGTGTAGTGTGTATGACCTGGTCAGTGGGATGATGCAAGCAGATGTACAGGGTGACCGGCAGTGTCACGTCTCCACAGAACTCGACGTCATGGAAGCCATGACTAGGAGGAGCCTTGCATTTGATGTTGTTGGACTGGTGAACTACGAGGCCACCAGTCCTCAGAGCAGATCGACAGGCTTCCGTGAGGATGCAAGCGTTGACAAGAGAGGGCATCGAACCGAAGCCCGAGGCTTTCTGGACAGCATCGTGGAAAAGTTGCCGCAAGACCACACCGTCATGTACTACATGCTGCCCACTCGGGCACCAGCAGCACATCCCAAGCTAAAGGCGAAACCAGAGGCAAAGAAAGAATGGAGCACATGACATGGGACGGTGGCAACAAAGGGACATACAAAACTTCAAACAAGCCGTGGAAGACCAAGGCCAGCAACAAGTCATTCCCTTCGAGCTGAAGGGGTGCGCATCGTGCCTGCCAGACAATATCAACGGATGCGACAAAGCTCCACCAGGAAAAACCTGTGAGAAGGGCTACCGCTTGTGGGGGCCACCCGCACACCAGCTGCCCAAAGAAGTGACAAGAGGAAGAGGGCACTGAAGATGCCCCCCATGGAGGGCTGAACGCACAAGCCAATTGAGTGCAAGACAAAGCCAACTGACAAATAGCTCACCTGTACCGTATCACCCAGGATGGAATTGGAGCAGCGACCGTTGACATCGTTGCTGCCACAGTCTCCTCATCATGGCCAAAGAGATCCGCCCCTCGAGATGAGGTTGAATCCGAGGTTGACATGGTGGAGCCTCCGCCAAATGATGAAGGGGAGCCATTTGCCATCGAATTTTCCCTCGCTTTGGAGTTGACAGGATAGTCAAAGGTTCCTGCAAGGCACCAGTCATCAAAGCGGACCTCGGGACGCAGGCTGGCGAAGAGATGGCAGCCTCCTGAATACGTAGCAAGCACTGCAAAGTCAATGCCACTATGGATTACGATATGGCACAAAGTTCAGGGGCAGGGAAATCCCATTGAATTGGGACCGGACCAACATGGGCTGCAACCCTTGTGCAGTGACGAGTATGCAGCAGCAGCGTGCCGCCTCATCCTGCTATGTCATTAGTTTGGAGTGCACTGGTCAGTCGAGCAACCTGCTCGAAGCATCACTCCCTGGTTTGTTACATGTCTTCATTCCTGCATGTATGGGGGCCTCAGGCCAGTGGTTTGAATTCCTTCAAAAGTTGGGGGCTGAATGCACGAACGAGCACGTGCACCTCCCATGGGGAACCACACCCTACGGGTTTGCAACAGCAAATGAAGTGGAATATCCATTTCAAGTGTGCAAACGCTGGGCACAACTGGTCTATGACGCCATCAGCCCCCACTACCAGAGACCCAGAGCAGCCTTGCCTCCTCGCCCAGACAAGAATGCAAGAAATCCATTCCTGGAATGGAACTTCATTCAGTATGCGACCATCACAGAGCTTCCGTCCTTCACCATTGGCATGAAGTTGAAGGCTGCCACACGCATTGAGGAATGTGAATTTCCACCCCATGCGCGCATTTTGCGCATCATGCAGAAGACAATTGCCAATATGGGGGAGGAGAAGCAACTGTGGGAAGTCGCATTCGGTGTTCCGTGTGAGGTCGAATCTTTCATCCAAGAAGCATCTTCGATGGCTTAGCTTCTGGCGTTAAAGAAGCCGTCCACAACAATGTCAACAGGGATCCAGCTGCCGTAGCCAGGAGCAGAGCATCTTTCCTCAGAAAGTGGACGTCGAGAGCTGCTGAGCTAGCAACCGAAAAGAAACGCCTCCATGAGACATTGCCACCCCATAGGCGCCAGGCAAAAGATTCCTGGTTCTGAAAGAAATGCTGGCGGAACTGGATTTCCCGGACCAGGCCAACTTTGACTTGGTCTGCACAGCTGGGGCAGAAGGTCTTTTGCCTGCAGGTTTCCAACCAGCAACCTTGACCGTTGAAGATCTGGAGGCACCAGCGGACCGAAGCAACAAGGCCATCATGCACTCGTGCAAGCCCAGTGGGTCTTTGCAGGTCGACCAGGAGTTGTGGAACAAGACGCTGGAAGAGGCCTCCAAAGGGCTGGAGCAGAGGGTCGCGGCGCTTCGCCCTAGTTACCTAGTTCAATCCGACGAGGTGAGGCCCATAGACAATTGCAGTGAGTCACAAGTCAACAATGGGGTGACAGTTACAAACAAATGCACAGTCGACGCGGTGGACACCATTGTTGGCGCTATGGCGTGCCAGTTTATGAAGAAGTTGAGAAAGAAGGCCAAGGAGAAGACCGGGAGGAGCTTTGGCTCAAAAGTGCATACCGTCTGTTGGCGGTTTCCGACAAATCGCTGCAGTGGGCCCGCCTTGCAGTATATACGATCCAGGCGACAAGCAAACACACTGCTTCCAACAGTATAGCTTGCCCTTTGGAGCAAAGAGCAGTGTCGTAGCTTTCTTGAGGTGTGCCAGAATGCTACAGTGGATTTGCTTGAAATTGGACGTAGTACTTCCCTGCTGCTTTGACGAATTTGTTTGCCTGTCGAGCCCAATCTTGGCCAAGAGCGCTGAACTCACCTTCAAGGCATTGTTGGATTTATTTGAATGATTTGAATGGAAGTTCGACAAGACGGGAGACAAAGCGTCTGAGATGGCCGACCATGTATGCGCCCTCGGGGTGGTCTTCATTCAATCTGGAGAGAACCAGAGAGGGCATCCTCAAAGTGCAGAACACTGAGAAGCGGAGACAGGACGTTTGCGCAAAAATGGCCAAGACGCTGGATGCTTTCCAGTCATTCTGCGGGATCTTTGACAGGACGGGTTGGCTTTGCGGAAGGGCAACTGTTTGGCAGAGCCACCAAAAGGCTCATCAATGAACTTGGTGTACACGCCATGAGACCGCCAGCAGGGAACAAACTCAGTGAGCAGACAAGAAGAGCTCTAGAAGCCGTAGCGGACCAGACGTTGGAGGCGCCCCCTATAGACGCCAATGCCGAGACCAAACAAGGAGGCATAGGTGGTGTGCTGACGGACCAACACGGTGCAGTGATTTCCTGGTTTGGCTCTTCGGTATCGGGCACCTTCTGTCGGTCTTTTTTGGGGGAAGAGCAGCGACTGGAGTCGTTCGCAGTCCTTGTCATTGTCACATTTCATTTGTGGGGACAGCGACTGGGAAGGAAACACGTGGTGGTATTCCTAGATTAATGAGGCGGATTCCTCGTTCTCAAGGGGTATGCAGGGAACGCCAACCTTCAATGATGGAATTGCCAAGCTCGAACTTTCATGGTTCGCACGTGTCCCCACCGAATGCAACTCGCTGACCAAGCATGAGATGCTCCCGGAGACCTTGAGGGTCCAGGTGCCTGCGTTTGAGAACGTCTGCCCGGCTGTGTAGGATAGAGCCCCTGGAAGAGCGGGGAGGCGAGCAGGGAGTCTTGGCACAAAGCTTGAAGTTCCCCCATTAAGAAGTTGGCACATGCGGGTTCAGCGAAGCCGTTCACTGTGAGAAAGAATGGAGTGATCAGACAAAAATGTAGGCAGTTGGCGAAGACAAACGAACTACTTATTTTCTGTGAGCAACCTTGTTTTGCACGTGGCATGGAAAACAAGCTTGCATTATTCGAACTCCAGTTGTCAGATTCATGTTGTGCAGTGTTTTGAATCTTTACTTTCCACGCAGTTGCTTTTCAAGGGAGTGGAGGGCGGGTAGCCTCTTTTAGTCAGCTGAAATTTGGCCCACCCGCCTCGCATGGCTCATCATACTCATCCTGATCAAGTTCAATTCTGGCTGAACTGCAGCGCTTTCAAGATGGCCTTCTCCTCCAAGAAATGACCACCAATGCCATGATCATCATGGACGAGATTGCCGACAAACTGGAGGAAACTGGTCAACAGGGCGCTTTGCATTATCAGCATCTACAACAAGCCAGAAGTGTGCTGCATAACTGCATGCTCTTCCCCGAAGGCCTGATCCGACGTGCCCGGCATAATATGTGCGCAATGCTCACTGACCGTGCTCAGTGGTGGTAATTTCTCAGATCACCCATGTACTATGTACCATACTTGCAAGTTGCACCATGACCGGCCTAGCCCAGTCGTCGGCGAGCAGGGGCTCTTGGCACAGAGCTTGAAGTTCCTCCGTTACAAAATTCGTACATGCGGGTTCAGCGAAGCCGTTCAGTGTGAGAATGAATGGAGTGATCAGAAAATAGTGAAGTATTTACTCCTTCAAAGGGACCTTAATTAAACCAAAACAACCATTAAATATTCATTTTCTTGTTCGCCAGGACACCTGCAATTTCGTGCCAAAATGGCCCAAACTTGTGGTTCCAACAACTGCAAAATCTACGCCAGCTCAAGGGAAAAAATGTTTTCAACTAGTTCCAGTTAGTTCCACCCTTTTCAAACACATAAACAACATGGAGGGCTGCAAAGTCTCCTCCCCCCATGCTTGTCCTCATGCTCATCCTCATGCTTATCCTCATCTATTTCTATATTTGATTTATCTCCACCTACCTTTCCAGTTTAGCTTTCCTCCACATCCCCCTGGGCCTCAAGTTTTCGAACATCTAAATGTTCTACACACTTCAAAAAAATTATGGTTCTGAACATCCATCCAGGTCCATCCATTATTCAAAACGTTTTGAAGTCTCAGTTTGATACCTATTCTCCCTTGTTCTTGGCAGCTGCACATCATTGCAGAGTCTTCAACCATCATGTACTCTCCTCTGTAGACTCCTCTACAAAACGGCATTTTCAAGCGTCTACCCCTTTCCAAGACAGCCTGACGAGACGGAACCTTCAACCATCCACACCAGACATCCAGTAACATTTCAATGTCGCTTGACGACTCGCACTCCGTATTTTCTTTATCTACGACAAACTTTGACGAAACGCAATTTCATGAAATTAATTTGGTACCTCGAAGAGAGGGAATTTCACAGATCCAGTTTCGTGTTAGATCACATTGTTGCAAAGGAGTTCTTAATATTTTGCTCCCGTTTTAGAAACCTTCAACAAACCGACCAGGCCGCATATCTGCTGGTTGGTTGGATGGACACCAAACCAAGATGATGCGTTGAAAACTCAGTCACAGCATCCTAGAGCCAGATAAATCTCCAACAAACGTGTTGATGAATCATGGAGTCTCTGAGTCCAAAGCCGCTTTGTGAGTTGAGTCGCCAAAATGCTTTGTTTAGGCCGGTCTGAATCCAATGCCTTTTTGTCAATAAATCCGATCCCCCAAAAATGTCAGATATTTTATTTTTTTGAATCCAGGGTCCACGGCCTGTGGAAGTAAGGACATTTCCTTTGACGCACGTGCTTTTGAAGCACAGAAACGCCGAATCAGAATTTGCTTGGCATTGCTTTTCATCAGGTCAATCTAGAAAAAAAAAACCTTGGTCAATTCTTGACAGTGAATCTCCAACAGGGATTCCTCTATTTAGAAGTGAAGACTTTTTTTCAAGCGAATACCATGCGACTTTTTGCCACGCTAAACACTGTTGAGCTAGCGCTGAAACCCAACTGCATGGCTGTTGGGAATTTTTGATCTTACCTAGAGAAGATGTCGCTTGTTGGTGTGGTGTATTCTCAACATTCACAGCTAGGTCTGCGTTCCCTGATTGCCAAACCATGACGGTTCGACATATTGTTTTCTTGTCCTTTCTTGTCTATGCATATCCCAGAAGGTAAATCCTTTTTTTGGTTCTTCCTGAATCACAGATATCATTTGCCACTTGCTTTCTTATTGACAAGAATCTTTGGTTTCTTTTTGACTTGACTCCAGTACAAATTCTAAACTACTGAGCGTCCTGTCGAGCATTCCTTGTTGGAATGTTGGTTGGGGATTTCAAAATAGCATGATTCCAGCATCACTAGTAGGGACTACAAGCAAGGAGCTATCACAATCTTCAAGGGCAAGACCCATCCATTGATGGTCAGCCTTAACCACTGTACCAGGTGTGAGGCCACTGAACAAACAACTTGTTCATTGCGACTGGAAATCTTGTGTTTTTTTCTGAAGTAAGGCGGATCCCTTTGAAAGACATCAGTGTCATCTTTCCTGGAGAGCTGGAAGGTCTGGATTTGAAAACTCCCCTATGACCTCTGTGCTACAGTCGCAGTGAAACCCAGGAACGAAATGGTGACCTTTCGCCTTTCGCTTGGAGCACGTCAATGCACGAGTGAAGAAGAGCTGGAAGAGCAAGTTGATGATGAAAATGCGGGTGCAGGGGCGGGCTTTGCAAGTGCAGTCGGTTCAGATTGAACAGTTTCAGGTACAGTTTGTTTGTATACGGTGGTGTGTCTGAAAATGGGGATACCCACAAAATGGGAAACATATCATTTGAAAAGGGCACATATTTTTGGGTACCCAATTTTCAGACAAACCCACTTAGAGCGATAACACTGGTCATTTTTTGCCGCCCGCCTGGACTTTCAACAAGGAAGTTGGTGGTGGCTGTGTAGATAAGAAGCAAGGGACCTGTCAGAGCGCGAGGCTGCAAAAGCAGACCTTGCATTTTGACCAAACAGACTGCTGCCTAAAAAATGCTTTTCAAGAGTTGTCATAGAGTCTGTCGTGAGTCTCCATTCTGCTGGACAGTTCCACCAAATCAAGAACTCTGCAGCCTGAACGATGACATTACTGAACATTCTGGAAGCTTACAATCCAGAATCAAATTCAGATTACTTGCTTCCTCCATATGCGACCAGATTGTCAATCGTCAGCAGCCTCAGACAGAATTCTCAAGGCCTCCAACATCACACATCCCATGCGATTGTATTCAAGACTCACCGCTGACTAATTCCTGCAGTTTGCGAGGATCTTCGAGCATGTCAACTTGCAAGGCCCCGCCACACCAACAAGACACTTGTCAATTTTCCCTAGCTGTACTGGAATTAATTAGCGACCAAAGAATAGCCACCATGTTTCCATGATCTAAACCATGTTCCCTGAAGTTTTTTCCTGGACATACAGTTGGGCAGCAATTAAATCACGGGGAAGAGGAGGACCAATGAAATTGCAGTCAAACAGCATGGTGCAAATAGGCGCGTGGCTCGCAAGGGTTTTGTTGTAGCAGATCCCAAATTACACGTTTGAGCATTGCAGAAGTGGAGCATTTGGTGTTTTGTGTTTTTACTTTAAAGTCATTTGGTGGCAATTGCAGGCACAGAGATGCGTTCAATCACATCAATGTTCAAGTGATGAAAATTTGAGCAACTGGCCATGCGAGCTGCGGTGGGGCTTGTAGCAGCGCTTGCGCTGCTCCTTTGTGCAGTTTTTCCTGCCCCTTTTTGTTCCTTGTCGTTGAGGCCTGCTCTTTGGCCAATTTTTTCCGGCAGCTTGGCCTGAAGACAGCATGAAAATGCCATGCAGGCACTTGTGAACTTATGAAAAGCATTTGAAAAGCGTCACGATTCCAAGCAAATGTCTAAGGTATAGCAAGATCAGCCAAAAGTGCTGAAGTTGGGGAATATGTGATTGCTAGCAGGCGGCAGCTTGCGAACCAG
>BGPT01000064.1:273955-284648 GCA_003297045.1 Symbiodinium sp. clade C Y103
CCTGGAAAGTCCTTTTGCACGTGCCCTCAGAGGCGGAGTCAAGGGTGTTGTGATGGTGTTGGATCATGACGTTCTGCCCCTCACAAGCACCTCGGCAAAGGCCATGAAAAGACCCTGTGGTAAAAGACTCCGCTGGGGTAATAAGACTGGCCTTTCTTTGTGCTCTGTTGTTTTTTTGATTCTTTTTGGATTCTTTCAGATTCTTTCAGATTTCTTCAGATTCTTTCAGATTCTTTCTGATGTTGTGCGTAATCACCTGCAAAGAGAGGAACAACAAATAACAGGCCCATTTTGGAGGACTTTTGACACCTTGAAAATATGCATGTCCATTAATATCAAAGAATAGTTCAGTTGGTTCTGAAGAGACTTGTGCCATAGCCAGTGGCATTTCAAGTTGTTCTTTGGCGCGTCATTGCAGGTTTGCTTATGATCTTGTTTGTTTTCTTTCTTGGACACGTGTGAGGAGTTTGGTGCTTGTTTGAATATTTTCTTGGCAGCCAGCTGAATGTCAATGTCTCCCTGGCAACAGACACCGGCGTTTTTGAAGATTCTGGGTGCAACTATTTCACCGTTGCCCTGAAAGCTGGGGAGAAGCTGAAGTCCTTGAGCATCTTGAACTGCGGCGCCAGCAAAGAAGCTGACAAGGAGTACATTTTTCAGCATATCATGTCTCACATGGGTGGTTTGGAACACATGGAACGTCGCATTCAGCATCTTATGGGTCATTCCTTGGCAAAATCGATCCAGTATTTCAACCACATGACCGACAGGCATTTGGCAGAGCTTGGCAATCAGCTTGCTGAGCCAGTCATGACCGAGGTGTTTTAAAGTCCTTGCGAAATGCAGGGCTGCAACCGAGTTCAGAAAATAGGGGAATGTTTGCGCCGTCCCCTGAGCACTGCTGTAGCGAGTCTGAGAAGGGCTTGGCGGGGCTAATGTGCCATGATCTAAACCCTGTTCCCTGAAGTTTTTTCCTGGACATACAGTTGGGCAGCTTTAAATCACGGGGAAGAGGTGTTGAAGTCTTGTTTAAAAACCAATGAAATTGCAGTCAAACAGCATGGTGCAAATAGGCGCGTGGCTCGCAAGGGTTTTGTTGTAGCAGATCCCAAATTACACGTTTCAGCATTGCAAAAGTGGAGCATTTGGTGTTTGTGTTTTTACCTTAAAGTCATTTGGTAGCAATTGCAGGCACAGAGATGCGTTCAATCACATCACTGTTCAAGTGATGAAAATTGAGCAACTGGCCATGCGAGCTGCGGTGGGGCTTGTAGCAGCGCTTGCGCTGCTCCTTTGTGCAGTTTTTCCTGCCCCTTTCTGTTCCTTGTCGTTGAGGCCGGCTCTTTGGCCATTTTTTTCCGGCAGCTTGGCCTGAAGACAGCATGAAAATGCCATGCAGGCACTTGTGAACTTATGAAAAGCATTTGAAAAGCATCACGATTCCAAGCAAATGTCTAAGGTATAGCAAGATCAGCCAAAAGTGCTGAAGTTGGGGAATATGTGATTGCTAGCAGGCGGCAGCTTGCGAACCAGNTCACGATTCCAAGCAAATGTCTAAGGTATAGCAAGATCAGCCAAAAGTGCTGAAGTTGGGGAATATGTGATTGCTAGCAGGCGGCAGCTTGCGAACCAGGTGCGTCGTGTGTGTGCTGCAGCCTATGAAGTGCATTGAAGTGCTTGAAGTGCATTGGAATGTGTTGCTTCTGCCGTTGGAATGTCATGCACTATGTGCTTTTCACCTTCGTCCTTTGCGAGGACTGTGAACCGATCACCTTCGAAACGCTATGCACCTCTAATCTGGCAGCTGCGTGCTTTTGGGTCTCTGAGCTCTCCCCCCCGTATCATGTCAGCACGCGTCCACACAAACGTGAGCACGTGGGAATTTTGGGATACTGCGCGATTTTCAGGTTATGTCAGGTGCCTTGCAGCTGTTACCTTTCAGCAGGCATCACGTCATCACGCTGGCCCATTATTTAGGTCAATGGCAAACTGCAGCCTCCGCGGCCCTAGTGGCAGCGAGCCAGCAGTCATTCGGAGCGATAGCATCACGACTCTGCAGGCTGACTCCATGCAGATTGCCGGCCATCTTCACTTGGTGGCCCTGCGCATGGACGTTCAGCACCCTGACTGCAAAAAGTTCATTTTCTTCTGGCTTCCAAATCGGTGTGAAAACGCTTGCATTGATTTTGCCCGCACCTTTTTTGCTGCGGGGGAGCCTCGTAACATAAAGACGAAACAGAGACAGTTGAGGTTTCAATGTTTCAGTTTCTCATCTAGCTTCACTGGCAGGTTGTTGACGGTTCAGGATGCGAACATTGTCCTCTCCCATGAGGGCCATGTGGGCATGCGCATGCCAAGCTTGACGAGTGAAGGGGGTGGATTCAGAGCCAGCAGCGCCATCATACAGAAGTCAAATGTCACTGCCCCTTGGCTGCGCTTGGAAGTTGCTCGAATTTGAGGGGCTTAGCCAATGTCCACAGGTTTGAGCGTAGCAATAGATGAACAGAGCAAGCCAAGAAGTGCTGCCAGTGTCACATCTTATGCTTTGTTCTGTTCATCAAACCATTTCAAAGCTGCCCTATCTTTATTTGAAACTCATTTGATCTCATTTGTTTTAACCGCATTCATCGCTTCACATTTTGGACGTCCGAGCCACAGAGAGTGGAGGGGCCTTATTTGCACAATCAGCGAAGCTCGTCGAATATGTTTCACACAATTTCCACAGTGCACTTGGGGTTCTTCCGTTAGCACGCTTACTTGAGATCCATGTTTGACGTTGTGTGAGTATCGAAATTTCATCAACTTGCGGCCGCATTGTGCAGTTTTACACATCCTTTGTGTATCTTTGTGTCAAGTTTGTCAGGAATCTCTACGGGGCTGCGCTTGAGATCCAGAACAGCACTGCTCAAACTGGCGGTGGCGCATTTGTGGGCGGACTGAACGTATTCGANCAAGTTTGTCAGGAATCTCTACGGGGCTGCGCTTGAGATCCAGAACAGCACTGCTCAAACTGGCGGTGGCGCATTTGTGGGCGGACTGAACGTATTCGACAGGGCCTGAGTGCACAAGCAACACAGAATGTGAATCTAGAGTGACTAGTCATTGTATGTAGGCCACGTCATACACAATGCATTTTTTGAATGAGCTGATGTGACTATTTATGTTCTCAGGGACCTCGAGCATTTCTGAGCAATCCCACCAAGGACAGTTCGACATTGAGCATGTCGAACTGCAGTGCCACAAATGGAAATGGCGGTGGTTTCAATGCTCAAGGTCTGCAGGTCACCAATGGTTCCAGCGTGACAATCGAGCAAGCCAAGGCGCAGAAACACGGCGGAGGTTTTTTCGCACTGGAAAAGGTCAGCGTGACGCTTGGCTCGACGCTGACTATGTGGGATTGTGTGGCCACAGATGGTGAAGGCGGCGGCTTCAATGTTCAAGGGCTACAGGTCACCAATGGCTCCAGTATCACCATCGAGCAGGCCAGCGCTAGGAAATCTGGCGGAGGTTTCTTGGCATTGGAACAGGTCAGTGTGACTTCTGGCTCAACGCTCAGCATGTCCAACTGCACTGCCGAAGATGGAAATGGAGGAGGTTTCGTTGCGTTTGAACAGGTCAACGTGGACTCTGGCTCTACACTGAGCATGTCCAACTGCNATGTCCAACTGCACTGCCGAAGATGGAAATGGAGGAGGTTTCGTTGCGTTTGAACAGGTCAACGTGGACTCTGGCTCTACACTGAGCATGTCCAACTGCACCGCTGAAGGTGGAAATGGCGGAGGTATTTTTGCTCAAAAGGGCTTACAGGCCACAAATAGCTCCAGCATCAGCATTCAGCATGCCAGAGCAGGGAGATTTGGCGGAGGTTGGTTTGCATTAGCCCAAGTCAGCGTGACTTCTGGCTCGACGCTGAGCATGTTCAACTGCACTGTCGTCGATGGAAACGGTGGGGGCTTCAATGCTCAAAGACTACAGGTCACCAACGCTTCTAGAATCACTATTGAGCAAGCTAGGGCTGGGAATTTTGGTGGCTGTTTCATTGCATGGGATCACATCACTGTGACTTCTGGCTCCACAATGACCATGTCGAACTGTACTGCAAATGGAGACGGCGGGGGTTTCAATGCTCAAAAAGGACTAGAGGTCAGCAATGGTTCCAGCGTGACTGTTAGAGCTGCAATTGCGCCGTCCAGTGCAGGCATTAAAGCGATCGGGCAAGTGAAGGTCATGGATAGATCCGTGCTGAAAGTCCAGCAAAGTCATGGCAAGCAGAGCCAGTCTACGAGTCATGCAATATCAGCAGAATGTTTCCAGCTTGGCCAGGAGTCAAAGCTACTGCTAGAAGGAAATATTGCCCGCCAGGGCCTTTCCTTGGAAAGGAGGGAACTGTTATGCACACAGACCGCCAGGTGCAATGCTTTTGAGGTCGCAGAAAATGCGGTAGTGGAAGCGCAAGGTGGACAGATTTCTGACGGACTTGTGTTCATTCATGGAATGGCTGGATGCCCAATCGAGAGATTGGAGCTGTCCAGGATACATGCTTCTTCGTGGATTGGCCCTTTGATTCGGGCCCCAAACCATCTAGTAGTCTTGCAAGATATCACTGTCAGATACTTGTACCCAGTTGAAAAAGAACTGATTGTTGCTTCGCATGAATTCATGTCAGAGCAAGATGCAGTTCATGTCACCTGTGAAGCATGCTCTCGGGGGGTCACTTTCGAGGCAAGGGATGGCAACCTGCATGCAGTCAGCCCTTCCTTTCTGAACTGCACACATGAAGCCGTTATGACAAGAGGTACAACCAAAGGAGCAACCCATCGAAGCTCATTGACGAGTCAGTGTCAGTGTGATGGGAATCAGGTTTTGGACCCGCAGTTTCCCGGTCAGATGGTGCGGGTGCAAGACACTCAACGCTATTGCACCTTCTGCAGTCGACGCACTGAGTTTGCAAACGGGGAGTGTCGCGATTGCCCATTCTACAAGTCCTGGTCAGAAGGTCGAGAAGACCGCTGCCGGCTATGGCCCCGAGATGTTACCATTCTGCTACAGCTTGCATTGCCAGCGTCAATATCTATTCTACTGGTTTTTGTTTTTGTTGAAATCATTTCAGCACCTCAGTTTGTTGTCGATGCAGTGTTTCAACCTAGTGATCCATCAAAGCAGGCAAAGATGACACTCAAGGGGCCCGCAAATCTGCTACCAAAGTTGCTAGGAAGTTTGGTACATGGAAACATGTCGTATCGGATGAGCGACACTGGTCTCAATTTTCTGGATGGCAAGGTTGTGAAACTGTCGCGGGTGGCTCATCAGACATTCCAACTAGAAGGTATTTGCGTTCCCTTTGACTCTGCAACCAGCAGGGGTGTGCTGGTGGGTAGGCCTGGCTGGCGTTTGTGCTTTGCAGTGTTTTCCCTTTGGATTGTACTGGTGTTTCCATGGGTCATAGCAGTGGCGTTTGCAAGTGAACATGCTTTGCTGGATGTGGCTGTGACGCTTCTCTACTGCACTTTTCCAGGGCTTGTTGCCTTGCTACTCCTCCATCCTCTCGTGGTTCAAATGATGCGGCGCCACTACAAGAAGACACCCCTACAGATTGCTTGTTATGAGTACACCGCCAAAATTGTGCACGAGCCTCCCCAAGGACCAGATGCTTACCATCCCCGCAATCAAGGCCTTGCTGTGTGCAGGCTGCAGGAGCTGACAGTGCATTTTGAGAAAATTCTTTTGACTCGAAATATGCACTTTGTTGTGTCCAATATAGTCAGACCGCTGACGCACAAGACGCAATCATCCTTTGTCTCACTATGGGGAGGAAAAGCAGTTGATTACTTCGTGTCTCACTGCTGGCAAACCAGCTTCCAGCACTTTGTTAAGTCGATACGGCATCACGCGGTATTTTGCAATGGAACAGAATGGCCGAACACAAGATATTGGATTTGCTCTTTTGCAAACAATCAATGGCAGATCGAAGCAGAACTTGGTGAGAGCATCCTGGAAAGTCCTTTTGCACGTGCCCTCAGAGGCGGAGTCAAGGGTGTTGTGATGGTGTTGGATCATGACGTTCTGCCCCTCACAAGCACCTCGGCAAANCCTGGAAAGTCCTTTTGCACGTGCCCTCAGAGGCGGAGTCAAGGGTGTTGTGATGGTGTTGGATCATGACGTTCTGCCCCTCACAAGCACCTCGGCAAAAACTGTGAGTGCACGACATGCTCTGCACTTTTCAACGCACATCTCATCAAATTGCTCAAAGCATGCCATGTGTTTACATTTCTCTAGATCTGAAGTGATCAAAACGCGCATAGTTTTTTTTGGTGCACTTTTACTTTTTGCAAATCCTGTTTTGTAAAGCAGCTGTTCTGGTGGGTTTATCCGGCAGCAGAACTCCCGGCAGTTGACACGGCACAAAATAGGCACCTCACCTGTTCTGAAGCAAGCTGTAACTTTTCGGAGTAGCGAACTGTTGCAACGAGTTTTGATCGCTTGGAAGGGTGGAGAGTATAGGAATGCAATGGAATCAACACGCGTCGTTCGCATGTTTTGTGATCTCCATTCAGTTGATAAGCGCAACTGAGCGGTATTGGGCTTTGATCCAGTGTAAAAATATGAAGGTGAAGAGCTGCCATGTTGCTGGGATAATGTGGTTAAAACAATGCCATAAACCACCCATTTGGAAATGGTTTGTTTATACCACCTATTTCTGGTGAATTTGGGGATGGTTTATTATTGTCTTACCAACATTAGTTCCTCTCGCCAACACGGCCAGGAGTTTGGTGCTTGTTTGAATTGCTTCTCTCTGGTGAGCTGTCTCTGGACCTCACCTTTGCCACAGATGTCGGCATCATTGGGGACGATCGTTGTGATTCTGTGGGGATTTCCTTGGAACTGGCAAAGAAGGTCGGACCACTGCAGGTTGCAAATTGCCATGCAACGAGCGACCGCGACAGAAACCACATCTTCACCCTTATCATTTCGGAGCTAGGCAGTCTTGAACGAATGGATGAAAGAATCAAGGAATACATGTCCAAATTATTGATTTTAAACCTCAGTCATGCCAACAAGCGAGCAGCAGATCTTCAAAATTGGGCACGATTGCTCAGCTAATTTTTTTGGATAGTCCTTGTAGGCATGGAAGGGCGGCATCTGCCACAGAGGTGTCTCAAAGTTCGGCGTCTTGCTGTGGTGATTCCGATAACTTTTCACATTCCGCGGGCTGAAAGAAGGCTGAAAATTGTTCCATAGCTTGACCTCCGGTTTTCCCAAAGTGTCAACACCTTGCTTGTCAGCCCCAGGGTTTGTGTGCACATGTGTTTCAATGGCAAATTGAAGGATCATCTATATACGCTTATTATATACACCAACAAAAACGTTGAAGGTGACTTCTGAGAAGTTTGGGATTTTTTGCTTTTCCATTTTTTGGCATTCGCTGAAATTATGTTTTGCAGGCAAATCGCTTGGTGATTTGGCAAATGGTGTTGTCACTTCTGCCACTCAACACCACAAATGGATGCAGTCCATAACCATGCTGGGACACCTGATCAAAGTCGGAGGCAGCCAAGAGTTGGACAACATGCATTGTTGCGCGCATTCAAACAGTCTCTTTAGATGCGGCATGCTTGGCATTAAAAGGGCCTAGTGAAGCAGTGTTCAGAGCTCAGGCATGGCAGGCATGATAAGCATGAGAAGGGAAAACACACTGTAGTTCTGAACATGCTGCACAGGAAAGAACATGTTGCACAGCACTGGGTTCAAAGAGAGAAAATCCGGTTGCATGCAAAGAAACTCCAGTGTGCAGAAACATCCTTCCAATCTGTAAGAAAATCATTAATAATACGTGGGGTGAATCGACAGGGGCCTGTGCCTTTGCAATGATCAACACAAGGACGGTACCGCAGAGAGGTTGCATGGATTCTGGACAAACTTGAAGAAGTGCTCATGTGGGTTTCTCCAAAAATGGGGTATAACTTATAACATACCCCAAAATTGTAATTTTGAGAGAGAGAGAGAGAATTTATGATGATCAACCATCAATCGTGTTCTTTCCCCAGATTGCGAGAGCTATGCCAAGTTTACCAACGCCGGCTCTCCCACGATTTTGGGCCAATACTGTAGTCAATTGGGTGGTTTAAAAATGCCCCCGAGAATGGTTCCGGAACCACCAGATTTTTGGTGGTACTAGTTCAGTATTCCCTCTTATTTTTAATTGGGGAAATTGTTGTAGTGATGCCTTTTTCCTTTCTCTTTTCCTCTTTCTTTTCAGCAATGATGTGAGGTTTATGAATCCCAGTAGTCCAGAAGATGCATCCAAAAACCTTGTTGACCTCGTGGCCTCTAGGGGGGAGGGCGGTTTCATCGGGTCTTGCCATGGGGTTTTTACTTTAAGAAGAAGAGTTGTCTGTGTGCGCTTGGCAGCTTGAAGCTGCAGGTGCCGCAGGGTGCGGCTGCAAAATTTGAGACACCCTTTTGGTACAGTTAAAACTCTCAAGATTCTCAACCTCGGCATACATCAGACATCCTTCCAATGAACACAAAATTGTGAATGTCACTTCACATCGTCATGGCGGCCCTGTTCCTACATTTTCAAGTGGCAACCCCCGGCCATTTTCCTTGAATGTGGGGGTCAAAATGCTTGGAATGCAAGGTTTTTGATCCCACCATCTACATCCGATCGAAAAATCGTCTGGCACCTTCGAAAAAGGGAAACCAAAACTTCTTCGAGTGATCCGCACCAACTGACATACTATCTGACATCCTCCATGCCATATGCTCTGACATGTATTCTGACATGTATTCTGACATGCTCTCTGGCATTCGATCTGGCATTCTGTGTGACACCACTTTTGGAAGGTGAGGTTGGAAGGATGCGCACGAGACTGTAGCGAGAGCTCGGTTTGCCAAAAACGCTGCGTGCACGTTGGTCGATTTGGCACGGCACTGCTATGCGGAATTGCAGCTGGGGGTTGCTGAACGCCATTTAACAGCTGCGCAAAAGGTAGTTTTTGAAAATAGCACCGTCTTGCGCTATGCGGGAGGTTGCACAACGCATTCTCATGGCCGCGGGAAGGGAAGAGTCGGGTTACCGAAGCTACAGGAGAAGTAATAGCTGAGACGGGCAGTAGCTCAGAGCTGGAGGGGTTCAGAGAAGAGGTGGCCCATGTAGCTCAGTGAAGGGGTGGCTGCGAGAAGGCTTGGCTTAGGGAATGGGTAGCTCAACGAAGAAGTAGTATTGTTCTGTATTTTTTCATTTGTTCGATCATTCATTCATCATTCATTGCTTCATTCATTGGTGGCTTCACTCGTTCTTTCATTCAGTCACTCATTGATTCACTCATTCATTGCTTCATGGGTGGCTTCACTCATTCTTTCATTCAGTTACTCATTATATACTCATTGATTCACTAAGTCGTTGATACATTGGTTGATTTACTCATTGATTCACCACTTGTACTTTTATGCATGCATTCATTGATTCACTCATTATTTGATTCACTTATTCATTGGTTCACCAATTCATTGAATCACTACTTCGTTGGTTCACTCATTCACTGATTTATTGCTTGATTTATCCATTCATTCATTCATTCATTCGTCCATTCATTCAGTCATTCATTCACACAGCCACTCGCGCACTGTCTCTCTCATGTCATTGATTTCATGTCATGTCATTGGCATCTCAGCAGCCATGTCCTCATTCATTGATGCTCCTCACAACCTCACTCTGTCATGGTTTCTGCATCTCACAGACATTCCTATAGGCCATTGATTTCTTATAGCCATTGCTTTTTTTTTTTTCGAAACTTCCGAGCCGGCACGGCCGGGACTATCTGGTATGATATGTATAGAATGCGTATGTATATACGTACATATTTATTTGTCTATTGATTTATTTATGCACTTAAAATTTCTGAAGATGGGAATCAGAAATAGGACTTTGCAATACCCTCGTTCCATAATGGAACGAGAACTCTACGACCACCTTTGCAAACTCATTTTTCCGTTCCCTGCGAGCTCCAATATTCAATGCAATATGAAATAGATACTTTAGAACTTTGGAATATATATTTCTACTTAATTTCATTTGCAATATATTATCAAAACTGTAAGTATATGATATTTGATTTGTTTTATATTATATCATACATTATCTACATTATAAAAAAGTATATAGATGCCATAACATAGAAATTCACGCTAAATACTTAAAAAAACACAAAGATGTAATATATATATATATGATACACTTATCAGGTACAAAATATAACATATGATATTGTATGTAATATTTGATTACCCGCATGTGATATGTACTTAATATGCCAACCTTGGCATAGAATGTGATATGTAAAACTTGACATATAATATAGAATATATTACGAAAGCCAGCCGAAGGCCTGGGCTGAGTATAGGTATAAGCGAAGCGAAGCGAAGCTAATCTGGGGGGTGTGGGGGGGGGAGGCTCTGATTNCCGAAGGCCTGGGCTGAGTATAGGTATAAGCGAAGCGAAGCGAAGCTAATCTGGGGGGTGTGGGGGGGGGAGGCTCTGATTTGGGCCCGTTTGGGAAGGGTGAGGCCAGAGCCTGGCTGGGGAGAGCAAAACAAACCGGAGCCCTCAATTTTCGTTTTTCGGAGCTTGAAAGGGAAGCTCCATTTTGGGCACTTTTTGGCTTTTTTTGGTTGATTTTTGGCGTTTTTCATC
>BGPT01000064.1:288383-339897 GCA_003297045.1 Symbiodinium sp. clade C Y103
GTGTAAAGGCGTCTGTGTGTAAAGGCGTCTGTGTGTAAAACGGTTTGTGTGTAAAAGCGTCTGTGTGGAAAGGCGTCTGTGCGTAAAAGGGTCTGTGTGCGCGTCTCTGTGTGAAGATGTTTGTGTGTAAAAGGGTCTGTGTGTAAAAGTGTTTCTGTGTAAAGATGTTTGTGTGTAAAAACATTTCTGTGTAAAGGAGTTTGTGCGTAAAAGGGTCTGTGTAAAAGCGTCTGTGTGTAAAAGCGTCTGTGCGTAAAAACTTTTGTGTGTAGTGTAAAAGGGTCTCTGTGTAAAAGCGTCTCTGTNAAGTGTCTGTGTGTAAAGAACATACAGTGCAAAGAAAACAACGCCGCCTGAGCATTTGTTTGGAGGCTGGCTTTCGTCCCCCCCCTTCTCAGGTATATATATAATGGAAAACACACATGATGTATTTGGATGTACATATCCAATTCTTCTGCACGAGCAAAGAAAACGGTAACCGCACCTTCCCAAGATTCGCGGCTGCAGCACCAGCCGAAACGAGATCTGTTGCCGACCAAGCCGTGGTCAGGGATCAACATCCATGCTTCTGACCAACAGCCATACGGCCAACTTTTCATGGCCATCAATGATGATAATCCGGCTGAATTGAAGGTACCACATCGAGAAGACAATTATATTTAGCATCACTGCATGACTTCTAGCCTTTTCCATGGACTCTTCTGCAAAACTGCTCAATTTGACGGAAAATAATGTTTTTTTGGTTTCTTGTTTTGCTTCAGAAATACAATAACCAGTGAGACTGTCTGTTTGGTACATACACACATTAAAATTGTGAGGATTCAATGCTCAGAAGATCAAACAACAGTTTGTTGCCGAGTGGGTTGTTTGCCCGCTCCTTGTACTACTCTTTTGGTGTTTACCAAAAGTTGGGGACCCAACTGAGCAAAAAATGTCACCAGCCAATGGCGAAGAAAAATGTAGTCTGACACGTTTGATTCAGTCAAAGGCATCCTCTTATTTTGTTTGCAACAATTTTTCCTAAGTCTGACTGCCAGATTCTGTAGGTTTTTCTTGGATCAAAGTACTTTGTGAGTCTACTGATTTAGCCCTGTCTAGCTTTGTTTTGGCTTGCCCCTTCATGGCAGCTGACCGCGCGGACCGCATGGACAGCACGGACCGCACGGACCGCACGGACCGCACGTCTGAAGTTGGCCCCAACCTTGAGTTTGACTTTCGTGCGACCTCATCTACCAGAAGCTTGACCTGGCAAGTGCCCGAGAGTCTTGTCCGCGGAGTTCCTTTTCGGTGCCTCTTGGCAGGAGCTGGACGACCTTTTCGGAATGCGAGACCTGCCTCTGCAAAAACTTTAGCAAAACAATTGAAGCCTTGTGTCACTTATGATGCGTTTATTAGCCATGACTGGCAAACCTCTGGTTGGCTAAAGTATGCATCTCTCTTGTTGCTCTTCAACTCGCAAGCTGCCGCCATTGTGACCCTGGTTGTGAGCATCGCTGGTGGGTTGCTGATTTCTTATGACTTGTTGCCCAACACCGACTGGGCAATTTGCATGGGCTACCTCACATTCATTGTATTGCTGTTGTTTTGGCAAAACATCCGGGACGTTTCATGGATTTGCTGAAGAATTTCTTTTTGATTCCCCAATGGGTTAATCCACTAGTAGGGGATTCTACTGGAAATATCTTTATCTTTTGTTTTTGCGGTCCCTTCATCGCGCAAAGCCGAGGTTTGTCGGAAACCGAAGCTTGCCTTTATGGATAAGCTGACTATTCCGCAGGAAGATGAGAAATTGAAGGAACAGTGCATTCTTGGGCTAGCGGGCTTCTTGCAACGCTCTGACAAGTTGGTCATTCTGTGGTCAGAATCATACATTGGCCGTGTTTGGTGACTTGGCCAAGGATTGACCGTAACACAATACTGTTTGAACATTTTTCTCTGGTGTTTCGAAGAATTCGGAGAAAGGATTGTCCAGATCCAAGCTGATTTCAGATCAACTAGCTGAGGTGTGTCTATGAGTTTGCCGCATTTACAAGAATGCATTCAGAAAAGGCCCATGTGCAGGCAGTGCCAGTGGCATTCCCTTTACTGCTTTTGCTGCACGCTGCATGGTGGTTGGCAGTCAACTTGGTTATCTATGTGGTTTGGAACTCCTTAGATTTGGCGATGCCCATCCAAATCCTGCTGTGTTGGTGTAGCATTGGCTTGTTCTTCCTCATTGGTTTTCCTTTGCAGTCCTGGGCTGGCAGGCGCTTGACGCGGAATTTGCACAGCCTCACTGCACAACTGTCTCACTTTAATGTCAATGAAGCCAAGTGTGCATGCTGCTCATGTGGCCATGTGAGTTCCGAAACTGGGAAGAAAATCCCATGTGATCGCGAATTGATTTATCAGAGTCTCCAGGATTGGTATGGAAAGGACAGCAATGACTTACAGGCCGGACTTGAGAGATTCAATACAGTGGTCAGGAATAAGCTCGCAGATCAGATTTTACAAACCTGGGGTGGCAATGCGGTTCCTGTCAAGATTTTCACGTACAGCGTCTTCAGCATGCATACGCCTTTCTTGATCACCAGGATCCCAGCTACCCTGAGGCACGCGCAGAATGAATCTACTACGACAGTTGAATTTTGGATCGTAGTGGTGAGAGTCCTGGTGTCCAGTTGGGGCTGCATCCTTGCAGGCATGCTGATCTACACCTGGGCGTGTAAGACCATGTGGGCTCTAGCAGAGAAGCATGATCGCTGTCCCGTTTTGATGACAGCCACTTCCATGGTGCTTGTCATGGCTTCTCTTGCTATGACATTACTTCTATGCATCCTTCCTGTTTGGGTGACCCCGCCAGACAGTTTGCTCCCACTACTGCCATTTCTAATCGTCATGGGTCTGGGGCTGTATTTAGTCAATCGAAGAACCCTTTGCATTCCTTCCGGCTCTTCTCAGAATGGGAGGCAGCAAAAGGGTGACGGCAAAGACCCCTTTGAGGAAGCAGGATGGGACACTCAGTCCATTTGCTCCAGCTTTTCAATCTGAGATTTGCAGAGCCAAGATTTGAATGTTCAAATGGTGGCGAAATGGCATCATACATGCTTTCCCTTTGAATTTATTGTGAATTTGTCGAAGGCCCCCCCTTTGCTTTACAGAAATTTAGCCAATGTTGATTGGCCATAGCAGTTTCACCAATACATCAAAGGCCTCCTCCTCTCCAAGAGAACGCTTGGGCAGTGCTATGCTTCGTCACACAAAAAGTTCGCTGCACATTGTTTGGGTTTGTCTGAAAACAGGATATCGCCCGAATCCACTCGCTTATCATCATTTTTTGATTGCAATGTCAAGTTTCGGGGTCCTCTCCGTTCTTGGACAAGCCCATGAACCGTTGTTGTGGATTCCAAAGACTGGTCTCATGAGCGTTTCGTAAACAGCTGGGCTAGACAATAAGGAGTTTTCGAGGCATCATGTGAAGCCGGTTTCTCACATGCATTGATTCGATTCCAAGCTTTTGTTGTCACCGCTGTCGACTGTATTGCAGATGCTCATCGCACCAGTGCGGGCTAGATGCAAAGCTTTTGGTGAAACCCCGATGATGAAGTTTTTTTTTGCCAGCTATCGTTGTTGTTCTTGAATGGCTTGTAGAGTCTTCTTGAAAGTTTTTTGCCCCGCTATCTCCGTATACATGATACATATCTCTATATATATATATATATAGAGATAGATACACACAATATCACACAACCCCAAAATACATAACCTCAAAAAGAGATAGAAAAATCAAATCCCGCTCACATAGTGCTGATTTACTTTTCTCCAACCTGTACACGGACATATGACATTGTGAGCACCTCATGTGATCTCTTTGCGCAGGAGAAGATTGGCTGCGCTAGGGACTTCATCTTGGTGCCATTGGGGTTTTGGAGGAAGCAAGGTTAGCAATGCACAGTTCATGTTGATCCTGAAAGAGGGCTTAGTGGGGGAGTCTCCTCTTCCGAAACAAATGGGAACACCCAAACAACCAAGCAGTAGCAGGTTTATTAGGCACTCCGGTTGAGAGCCTTTTGGCAATGTTTGGCGATTGTGCCCGGAAGCTAATGTGGACTGAAGTGACCAACTGGTACAACTAGAATCATCCAGGGGATGGAGGTTTGACCGCCTCGGTTCAGCTCGTTCTACTGGTGTTCCTTATTTGCACAGCAAACCGGTGTGACATGAGGTCCCTGGTCAGGGCCGGAGGATCGATGGTTTCTGAGGGTAAATGTCCTGGCTTGCTGAAAGCCCCATTTTTGCTGGCAAAAAAATCTCTCATTTCTGCTGAAAACATGCCTTCAAAACCTCCCAGCTTTGGTTTGAACCATGGAAACTCAAATCGATTCTGGATTATGGGTGGGGTCCAGTGGTTCATGGGGATCCTCACCCTCAACCCAGTATAGGTCCTCCTCAGTTTGGCTCCATGGAGGATGACACCAGCCATTCCATCATGGGGTGCTTAGTGTTGCGAAGAAATGGCAGACTCCCACTGTTTGCTGCACCGCAAAATTGGAATCAGATCAAAGAGGCGTCACGGGAGACAACAACGGCAGCAGTTGCAAAATTGGTCGTCCGAATATCAACAGAGACAGATTTCATGCCGAAAAACACCCATCACTTGATCCTTTTGCAAAAAGACATCATGCCGTGGTTCGGACCCAACTCCAGCAATGACATGTGAGGAGTGTGTGCAGCAGGGAAGTGGTTTGAGGGATCCCCTTTAGGAAAGGAACATTTCGCATTGGAGCAAGCGCGGGTCTGGGTTTCGAATGTTCTACATCACCTTCTCGTCATGATCATTATATATCATTATCATCCCATTGTTTTTATTGTCATTCCATCATGAAACTCATATATGATTAATTTAATGAATAGTTGGGGTTAGTCATGACGCCCATTTAGTACTATTCCTTTTCACTTTCACTGCATATAATTGCTGAAATCATTTTCTTGATCCCTAATGGTTCGTTTAACCCCCCGAGGAAGCGATCAATTTCTTACTACTTATTTTCGCATAAAGAATGATAGTTTTGGAAGCTCACACAGCGTACCCCCATGAGTGTTGGCCCCTCCCAATTGAAAAGCAGGCACCCCCCAAGAAAAATACATCTGTTTTTTTTGTTTATTTTGCCACTGTCCTTTCTCTTGTCCGTTTCCTTTTTCTTTTTTATCAATGATGTGAGGTTTATGATTTCAGGATAGGTCAGAAGATGCCTCCGAAAACCTTGTTGACTTGTCGACCGTGTTGATCTGTAGAGGGGGGGGGTCAGGTTCATCAATCCGGAGTAGTCATTCTCACTATTTGTTTGCTTACCAGAACCGCTAGTAGTTGGAGATGATTTATGGACCCTACATGAGTTTCGACATGGATGACCATTGCAGGACGGCGCGTTGCGGTGGCGGTGCCATATCATTGCTGGTGCGCCATAGTGACGTGCAGTGCAAGCCATGGGGAAAAGCAAGGCAAAGTGGGGCCCGGTGCAGTGGGCGCAGCTAAGAATCATGGGGATGCCCAAGTTCGTCCCGTAGGGGTCTCCCCCCAAATAGACACGTGAGATTTTCCACTATTCTGACAGTCCTTGGTTGCTGGTCAATTTATTTCTCTCTTTTTGGGGACCCCCAAAAGCGAGAAAATGGGATTCTGTATCATTGCTCGAGGTTGAGGCTCTTCAGGAAGAGTGTGAAGGCAACACATGGCCGAAATGGCCCGACCTGAAAATTTTTGGGTGTCAGTCAACCACCTTTTTTGAGCTTGACTGGAACAACGCATTTCCAATGTATCTGTTTGTAGTGCTCAGTTTTCCAAAAAAAAGTAGAAAAGGGAAACCACTATCTGTGATTCTTTTCCCATTCGCTTCCGATTGATTGTGAGTTATGGGCTGTGGGTTTGTCTGGAAATAGGTCCCCTACACCCCACCAGAATAGAATAAAGAGATCATATATGTGTTCCTCTATGTTTGCCCATAAAAAATGGGAAATTTCCGCTGTAGGTTTATTCATTGGTTTTTTTAATACGCATATAAATAAATGAATTATATATATATACATACATATGTGCATATACATATATATATATATATCATAAATATATATATATATACACATACATACATCTATATGTGACATAGTGAAGAACAATTCAGGCAACCAACCATACCACTGAACTAGGATGATCGAAACTATCCCCCAATTGTTGGGTACTGGGATTAGCAATGATTAGCCATAACTGGCCACTACCAATCAATCTTACCTAGTATCAGCCACTCTGAACCACTATTAAGAATTGCCCACTAAGAATTATTGCCAACAACAGAACCCACTCTCAACACTTATTACCTCCCTATGACCAACTATTAACAAAGGTTGACTTAACAATAACCCTAGTAGCTAATCGGAATCATCGACCTTTCACCCTCGAGGCCAAAGAGGTCGTCGAGGATGACGACGATCAATTGGAGGTGACCGAGGGGGATTTCCCAAGAGAATTGGGGGATTGAACCTCTGGGAAAAGGGACTGAAACTAGTTCTTTTTTTTCAACAGAACTAGAGATTTTGAGCCAGAAAATTTGGGACTTAAAACATCAATATACCCTGAACTTGTCCCTGTATGGAGTGTCCTATTTTCAGACAAGCCCAAACGGGCTGAGGTTTCGCAACAAAAAATTGGCTCCAGCGAAATAGAATTCCACCAGACAGGAGTTTGAAAAATTGGAAAACCATTTTTTTGCTGTTTTGGGGGGGCTAAGGGCGAGTAGGGATGCAACCAGGAGTTTGACCTTTTCCAGCTCAAAATCTTTGTTTCCGGACCCAGAAACAAACCTTTTCCAAGGGCTCGGAAACAAACCTTTCTTCCCAGAGTTAGTTTGTTTCCCCAGCCGGCCCCCCCCCAAGCCAGCCAGGCCCCTGGTTTCGAAACTAGCCTTTTCCACTTGAAAACTAACCTTTCAAACTTGAGCTTGAAACATGTTGACCGCATCCATAGAGGACCCATTGGCCACAGTTTTCACTCGGACCAGGGATACTGCATAGGAATAGTGGGTTTGTCCAGGAAATTGGGTATATCCCAATATGACAATGAATGGAGAAAATGTTTTCCCAACATTTTTGGGACAAAGCGTAGTGATGATGCTGGAATTGTGCGAACAGTAGCCATTTCTGCAGGAGAACACAAGCATTGAAGGGAAGTGGTCATTGGAAGAGAGGTGTGGCATGCGCTGATAGGGACTATGAAAATTAAATAAGGTTTCAGTCAATGGTAGTCTGGATTAACCAATAATTATGATGATACCTGATACTATTTGGTGGTTTCTCAAAATGGGGCATCCCCAAAACCATAGGTTTCAATACTAAAATGGTTTAATTTTGGATGAGCAAACCTCCATTTACCCTAAATAGGGCAAGCATCTGCACATGATCAGTTGGCTTTCCTGTCAAGGCTAAGATCCGAAGGGGAAAACCTTCACATCCTTCACCCGACTTGATCACTTTGACAAACCTGAAAGCCAAATGACCGCGTTTTCCATGGGCTCAGAAAACTTAGGAGATGTTTTCAGGAGTCAGTTACATATATATATATATACACATATTCATGATAATTCAATGAGGAAACCATGGATATGAACGAACGAAGACACATATCAACAAAGATATGTATAATATATATATATAAACATATCTATGTATGTATATATGTATATATGTATGTATATATATATATATGTATATGTATATATGTATATATGTATATATGTATATATGTATATATGTATATATGTATATATGTATATATGTATATATGTATATATGTATATATGTATATATGTATATATGTATATATGTATATATATAGATGTATGTATATATGTATATGTATATATGTGTATGTATATATATATACATGTATATATATATATGTATAGATAGAGATATGATGAACAAACAGAAAAACGCATATCGTATGTATATATATATACATCTGTATATATATATATGTATATATATATGTACATACACATATATATATATATATGTATATGTATATATGTATATATGTATATATGTATATATGTATATATGTATATATGTATATATGTATATATGTATATATGTATAGTCACCTTTCAGGCAGCGCGTGGCCGAGCGCATCGAGGCTTCCGGCACGCCGCTGGGCTTACCCGACGCGGCCTTTGACGCGCCCTCCATGGTGCAGGCGACAGCTTTGGATGGCGCTAGCACCCGACGGGGTAGAGAAATGGGGGATTTCTATGGTAGATCCAGGGAATGGACATATAATATATAGCGCATATGATTTGGTCATGAGTCAAAACCCTGGTACCCTAGGTACCCCAAAATAGATGGTTTATGGAAGATGCTTCTTCCCCCCATATGGTAACAATAGGTTTCGACCCATCCCCATGTATATGATATGTTTATAACTGGGAAAGCTAGAGATTTCGGGCTTCACCCTCTTTATCATTTGAGACGTCATGACAATCATCATTTCATCACCGTTATCATCACCACTGTCTTTATTCATATTCTTACATATTCTTGCTAACTTATCTATAATATTCTCATTTTTCCATCAATATCCATTAACTATACCATTACTATCCCATTCTTTATACCTGCCTTCCAACGGCAGCCCTTGCAGTCCTGCCGTAGGACGCCTATGACGCTATGATCCAGAAGAGTCCTGGGGTAGACGTGATGATGGAAGCCATTCTTCAAGCTGCCAGGCCACGGATTCCTCGCAAAGCGGATGAGTATTATGAAATGTGTACAGTAAGTGATTCAAATAACAAAAAGGAGTATTTAATTATCAAACTGTTTCTTTGTGACTTTCATGTAAACTGTAGACAGTTGGACAGTTTTGAATCTTGTTACAAACTGTCGTCAAAAGTGGGGGCGTCACATGATATCACTGGTTAAAGCTGGTGGTAAATGACAGGTAAGAATTGGTCAGTGAGTGTCAACCCAGCATCAGTGTAAACCACAGTTGGGTCGAGAATCTGAGTGTTTTGTTTTGAATTTGGGGTCAACGGACCATTTGTTGGTGGACCATTTTGGGCTGAAACTCTCAAAACCTCTTGAAACTTGGCCCTTTTCTTTGACCTTCCAGTCCAAATTCTTCTCTAGCTATATATAGATCAATCATCAATCATTCAATTTTTGGTAACCCTTCAAAAAGATAAGCTGATTCAAACCAGGCGCATGGATGCGGAGAATTGGCAGCGGTTTCAGCAGATTCCTTTGCTCCACGTTCACCAGGATGATGCTGCAACTCGTCAGAAGATGGATGGTACAACTGCAAGATTTGACGCAACCCGTAGTCGCTGATGAATTCCCAGTGGTCCCAAAAACAATCCAACTGTGTTTTCCATTTGGGACGGCCACTCACTTCCCTACTCAGAAATCTTTACAAAAAATCATCCAGGCTATCCAAGGAGATGTTTTTACCCCCAGCCGGCACCTTGGCACCTCCCATCTGAGACGGTGCACAGCAACCTCTTCGCCCAAAACGAACCCAGCTGGCGCCCGTTGCTGCAGCGTCCCAAGAAGCGGAAGCAAAGCTGTGTCCCTTGGCCTTGTGAAATGGGGCTGATCCCAAAATGGGGCTGATCCCAAAATGGGGGAGACCCCAATTTATGACCATTTCAATCAGAGAAGTGATGATAAACCATGGGATTTGGGGGTTTTCACCCAGTTTTTCAGACCCCAGTTGGGCACTCCGGGCTCCCAGGCCTTTCTCCACATGGGCACGGCGCCGATGACACCGGCGCTGGCGGACTTCCTCACCAAGTTGGGCTGGTCCGGCATTTGTGTGGGGCCGATGAAGCCCCCTCCAGGGAACGAGGCAGGCCAGCCAGGTGGTATACAGCCAGAAAACCATCCAAAAGTAGGATGTTTACTCTTGGGCTTTATCGATTGCTTTCAAAAGGAAAAAACGTCCATTCTCAGTGAGAACATGGAATTCCTGGCATGACATTTTTCGACTTCCAAACAGTTGTTTCAAGGAGTTTCAAGGAGTTACAATGTCTCAAAATAGTGAGCCAGGTTTTTCAGTGGGAGATTCTTTTTAGGAGGATGTATTTTTGGTCGCGGCCCCCAAAGACCTGTTGAACATTTCTGTTGAACCTGAGAATCTGATGTACCAAAGCCTGTTTAAGAGGAGATGGTTGGAAGGACAAGTTGCAAACATGAGGTCAAGAAGTCTATCTGTGTTGCTGCAACCACTAGCAAAGCTTGATGATTGTGACTATGATTATGATGATGATGATGATGATGATGATGATGATGATGATGATGATGATGATGATGATGGTGAAGATCATAAGGATGACAATCAGAAGGACGTAACACTCCACCCTTCTTTTCCTCACAGCTTCGCTCAGACTTGTGCCAAGACCTCACCCAGCTTCGCCTTTCCACAGGACCTGCTAAAGTTTGTTCATCTGGATCCTGCAGAAGCAAAGGACCCACAGTTGCTGTCCAGGGTCATTTGGGGTTCGCAATCCTGCGGTTCAACAAAAAAAACACCAGCTAGTCGACCATTGGTCAGATTTTGTCGGGGCGCTTCTGAAACAGGGGGACCCTCAGTAGGTGCAACGTATCGCCAGGACCAGTCCCAGATTGACGAACTGCTGGGGGAGACCGGGGGGTTGGTGCCCAGTCCACCCACCTTCCCCTTGGCCTTCGCCCCTTGGTGGCACCAGAAAGCTGTACGTTCGTACTCAGAAAAGGCAATCACTGGAACCAGAGTCAGATATTTTGTATTAGTTGATCATGTTTTATCCTAATTTGTAAAGGTCCAAGTGATGCCTTCTTCATCAAACAAGCCTCTTATCACTCTTATCACCAATCCGTATTGTACTTGAAGCAGCCCAGAGAGATGATTGGGGAGGTGAGTCCTGCATTACCCCGCTAGAACTGAAATGGGGCCATATGCAAGGATGATTTTCATTCAGGGGGGAGGGGTATCTCATGATTCCCACTCTACCAACCCATTTGACCAGGTCAATGTTCTCTTCAACGTCAACGAGGCAAGAAATCGCAGCTTCCCACAACCTTTGAGAAAACAACTTGGGTACAATGCAAGTGGGCGGGGGAAAAATGGAAACCTACTTTCGAAATCCAGACGCGGTCGAAAGCACTTTTGAATGGGTTGTTTAGAGCCATTGCTCGTGTGAGGATTCCACTTTGTTGGACCCTTACGATGACGACTACGAAGAAAAGCTGAAAGAAAGGTGCAGACGGGGTCACGGGGCAGGACGCCGGAAGCATTGATAGGACCCAGGAGCTGACTATGGCAAACGCACAAATTTGTTGGTCCCAAAATGAAGGGTTTCTGGTTTTGGACGCAAACCTTTCCTCAAGAGCAGATCTGGAAAGTGTAGTGATACCTGAGGGTGGATGTGAAGATCCTTTTCTGGACTCACAATCAATTCATGGGTCCCCAAATCAGAAAGTTGACAAATCCACATGGCAATTGGTCAATAGTTAGCTGTCGATTAAGGCTCGCTTGGTCATCCTTTAGCCACTGACTCCAGGGGGAGTCACCAATACACCTAGCGATCCTAGCGGTGATCGAGGGTATCTTCGGGCTCCGTCAAAGGTTTCTTTCATTGCCCAAGGGAAGCCTTACCAGCCAGGATTGCTGCATGGAAACCTCCGAAGTATACGCCGTACATTCGATGAAGACTTGGAGAACTTTGACAAAGAACCAGTGTGCATAGATGGTCTATACTGACACAAAATATGAAGAGTTAATCCAAACGCCCCAAACACTGGCTGCACCAGGCAGGAACAGGAGGCAGCCGAGGCCGATGCAAAAAAGGCTGCAGGGAAGAAGAAAAAGAAGGACGTCGGACAGTGATGGACGTTGTGATTTTCGAGGTAGTTAAATTTGGTCTTTTGGTAGGGGAATCTGGGAGTATTTTTCAAGATTTTGACTGAAAAGGGATCTGAACAGATCAACGAGCTGAAAATTATTGATTTCCCCACCATTCCCCAGCCATTGTGACCGCAATATGACTCAAGGCAGTTTAGAAGGTCCCAGCTATGAATCTGAATCAAGATTAAACATCTCAAACTTGGTGAATTCCAGACCCATGGCAGTCTAGTCTCTTCATTTTTTGGGATGGTCAGAAGGGCCCCGGTCTCTTGATCCATACCATAGTTATCTGCTACCTGCATTCTGCTTAGAAATCCTGGACACGGCGACTTTTGGCAACACCAGTACTGGCAAGAAAGCCACCAGATTTACGAGCACCTTGGTTGTTTTGATGAACGTTTTTGAACGCTCAGAGTGTCAGAGCCGATGCCTCTTTTGCACCGTGTTGCAATGAATCCTTCTTGCACGATCGGCCCTGCGATATTTGGGTGATTTCAGCCCATTCAAATGGTAGACAAGACCAAATTTGAGGCATTTTGAAGTATATAGCAATTCATTCATGTGTACATATACATACACGTGGGCTGCGAGGCACATCACTCTACCCTGCCCTATCCATGCAGGACACCGTTGTGCAAGAGAATGCCGAGCTGCCGCCAGTGCCTCCCTCCACTGTGGCAGGCTTGGGGTGTACTGGGGGTGCTCGAAGACTCACGATGAGTTTGAATGAAAGCGTAGAAGCTGGCGTTTGACCAACAAAAACCGTGGTTCAACCAGGAAAGATATGGTTTTAACCAGCATGTTGGTTGGTTTTTGGAACAAAAATGGTGTGTGCCCAATCATTTATTTGGAGACATTTTTCAGCCATGCGCAGCTGGGTATGCCAGGCCCTATGACCTGGGTGTGTGGTAACCGTGGTAACCCCTTTGGTCGAAAATCACGCAGCTGGGAAAGGACCACAGTTGGCAGCAAAACCCTGACCGCAGGCCACTTTCCAACTTCTTCTATTGTTTGAGATCCCACATTTTTGGTTGCCAACATTTTTTGAATACAGTACTCCCCACCATTTTGTTGGTGAAAAAACTCGATCGTTGCTGGTTAATCTACCATTTCTGCTGAATTCAAACACACAGTTTGATCGATTGAACCATCTTAACCTATCGTTTCTGCTGGTTAAAACCCACCAATTTCTCGGAGGAAACCACTGATTTTCTTTGGTGAGCTCTCTGGTGTCAGGCTACGGTGTGGTGGGCCTCACCCGGGGGCACCGGGTGCGGCGACGCCTGCGAGCCATCAAGAATTGCCTGGCCATCACGCTGGGACGGCTGGCCAAGGCCGGCCCGGCCCGAGGCTGTTTTGACCAGGGGATGGATGGGGGACCGATACCTGGCCATAGCTAAAGGGCTAGAACTGGTTTTGCTGGATTCCCAGTTACAACACTCCTAGTTATCAAGGGGTTCACAACCCAGTTCCTATCCGCTATTATCCACTCCACAGGAAGATCCATGGAAGCAATGCGAGGGTGACTGGCCCAACCTGGGAACCAGTGGAAGCCCCTGGCAGGATGGAAGTCTGGTGATGGTGTGGCCTGGGCTCCCTTTGCACCCAGTGCTCTTCTTCATTGCAGGCCATGCATTCCCAGGAGTTGACCAACAAACGATGGTAGATTGCTGTGAGTCATTCAGGGTGAAATTATGGACGTCCTGAAATCGGGCTGGTTGATGAAAAAAGATGGGCTAGCCGTGGTCAAGAAGTTTCTGGAGGACCCAGAACCAGGTGTTCAATATCATTTTGTTTTTCATTCAAACCAAGATCTGTAGTGACTCTCCTGGGGCACTGGGGAATTGATCCAATGTTTTCCAATGTTTTGGGCTCCGGATCTTTGCTGTACTGCGATCCTTGCCATGTGCAGGACCTGGGATGGGTATAGCCCGGTATAGCCAAGAGTACCTCAGAACTTGGACATCTACTTAGAGACCTAGATGTTGTTTAACCCTATAGCCGCCTATAGCCTTCTGGGTAACCCCCATGGTCTCGGGCCTAAGATCCCATCATTGACCTGTGCACACTCAACGTTCACCTCGCGCCAGCCAGGTTCGCTGCGAAAGCTCTTTCAGCGTGTTCATGTCTTCAGCCCAGAAGGCAGTGGGTCACCATGGGTCACCATGGGTCACCATAGTCAAGGGACCAAGCCCCGGGGCTATGGTTCTGTGAGCTGTCGCAGCTGCGAAGACTTGGTGCAGATCACAAACAATGCTCAACACTGGAAGATTTACACACCGAAATAGGGGGTTGCATGAACTACAAATTGAAGCTTTTTCATGAATAAAGGATCCCCAAATTTCATCTGTGATTTCTTCCAAAATCTGCCAAACCAAAGCGGCGAAAGCGGCTATGCTGCAGGTTCTAAGACCTTCGAGGTGTACATCTTAGCAGCAGGCTACAAACGGGACAAGGCTGACAGCAAAGTGCCCGGCATGGGAGGCTGGCCCGGGTGGAGCGCTTGGGGTGGCCTCACTTGTCAGACCGAGAGCCAGGCCTTGAGATCCGAAGCTTCTTTGAAGATACTTGGAGGTTGCGGCCTAAGCTGCCCAAGCTTCCAGCCTTCAAGGTTTGAGAAAAACTAAGTCTCCTGTCACAGGAGATGATCTCGTGGATGGCATAAGAAAAAATATTTTCCTTCCAAACAAAACCCTGCAGTGTGTGGAACCAGAAAAAGGGGTAGAAGATCACTGGGATCCATGGATTGTATCGACATGCCAGTACTGTTGTGTTGATTATTGGAGGCGTCCTAAAATTTACGGGTACCCCAAATCATCCAAAATCACACCATGGTAGGTTGAAAGCCATGGTGACTTGGGGATCCCCCATTTTAAGAAGCCCCCATGTGAATTTGTTGTCCAGCATGTGAGAGTGACAACTACGTTGTTGCGTTTTTTTAGATCTGGATGGTTCCAGCTTTTCTGGGCTCTTCCCCCATTGTTGGACATACCAATGTTTCAACAACGACCATTCTTGCTCTGAGATTTCACTGTTCTGTGTTTTTCACAGTACAGCCAGCCCAAAATTCTTGATCCACCCAAATCATCCTATTATACCCAGGGCAATCCCCCAAAATCATGATATATCCCATTATGGCCAGCAATACTTTGGTATATCCCCCAATGATCTCATGATTATATCATATCAAGTACATTCCCCCAAATATTGGGTTATTACCCTCTTGTAATCAATCATGGCTTGCTGGATATCCCCAATTTAGTTCAATGTTTTTCCCAGCTATTAACCTCTATTTAGCTCGGGGATTTTCCAGCCAGCCACCTTTGATGACACCAGAGGGTATATCCATTTAATATCCCTATGATATCACCATTTGGGTTGGTTGGATCACTACTCTTGCTGCTTAAATCACCGTGTAATAACCACTAATGGCAGTAAAGCAATAATGAACCACCCATATGGATTGATGGTTGAAATCCTACCCACGAACATGGAAAAACTGGGGGATGGTGGATCCTATTGCTTTACCAACATGATATCAGCATAAAATGAGGCATCAGCGGCTTGCAATCCCCATTTGGTTCAAGAAATTTCCCAACTAGAAATCTCCTTTGGGTGTTTCCAAAAATAGGGGTTCCTCCAAATCATCCAAGATTAGACCACTTTAGTATTGAAACCTCTGGTGACTTGGGGGTCCCCCATTTTAGGAAACCTCCATGTAGTTCGGGCATTTCCCAGCCAGCCATGTTTGATGACACCGGAGGTGTGATGGTCTGGATGATGTGCTGTTGTGGACCTTGGCCCCTTTGGAGGATGTCAACCGGGGATGGGTTCCCACCAAGTCATGTTTGTTTGGTGATAAGCCCATCATAAATCCTAGGTATATATATATATAAAATATATATATACATCATTCTATATCATATATCATATCTACATATCTCATACCACATCATACATAGAGGTTGTTGGGATACAAGTTTCTTTATAACCCCATCTAACTATAGACTTATCCATCATAAATCCTAGTTGTATATCCTATTTAGCCTAGTGAGTGGCAAGTTCTTGGGTCCCCTTCCTGCGCCCAAGTGGAGTAGCAGAACTAGTTGGTGTTTCTGATCTGAAACAATTCCAGGTTTTTCGGTCAAGCTGGTTGAGCCACTATGTACATAGGTGAATCTGGAGCAATTTTTTGGCCCCCCTACACATGACAACCCAGAAATAGACTACCAATTGCAATGGAATCACTTTGTTCTTTTCCTTTTTTCTTTTCCTGGGGTAGGTAATCATGTTGTATACATCGTTGTGACGCATTCACCAGCCCACAGTCCCAACTAATCTGTTTTTTTTGATGGATAATTTTTCAGTAACAGAAGAGGATGACAGGATGGACCCGCTGGTCAGGGCAGTTTCCGGGAGTGCATCTGGGGTGATTTCCAGGAGGACGAGGAGACCAATATCGGCTTGACAGGTGTCGGTCATTTCGGGGGAGGAGATCTTTTCCAAGGTTTGTGCTGTTGAAACTCCTCTGGTTCTGGGTTAAAAACCTATGGAGTTTTATAGTTAACAGCAAGGTAGCTGGTGTTTATGGATGTTCATACTCCCAAATATTGTATTTCACAGGTAGCTTGATCCATCCCCGTATTTTGGAGGAGATTTGGGTCCTTGTTTTTTTGGGACTCACTTATCAGAGTGACCATCAGGTATGGGTCAAGATTGAGTACCCCCAAACTGGAGACTACTACAGGACCTCAAAATGAAGCGACAAGTGGGTAGGATGGTAGTAATCAGAGGGTGAGGATCGTATGTACATATATATATATATACATATCTCTATATAGATATACAATTATATATATATATAGAATTATGATATATATGTATGTATGTATATATATATATATATGTATGGACAAAAAATAATGGTTAGTAAGGGTGACTATCCCAAAATTGCAATGATGATTAGTAGGGGTGACTATCCCAAAATAGCAGTTTTTAAATTTAATGAATTCCTGTGATTTATCCACATATGTATATATATATATATGTATACGTATACGTATAAGTATATGTGTATGTATATGATACGTATATGTATATGTATATGTATATGTATATGTATATGTATATTTATATTTATATGTATATGTATATGTATATGTATATGTATATGTATATGTATATGTATATGTAAATGTGTGTTGCATACATATACTGTTTATGATATTCATATGCATACTGAAATCTTTGGGCCCCAGGAGCTTCACTTTTGATATCAAAATGTGAACCCTCCCTCGTTCTTGATGGCAGGCAAGAGCTCAGTCATGAGCTACATGCGACCTGGCTGTATGAATATGTTGAATGCAGCGGAATGGAAGCAGCACAGGAATGGGAATACGTTTGTACCTTTTGGCATGCAGCGTTCCAATCTTTGATGCGCCACAAACCATTTTTGACATCTCCGTTTCATTCGGCTTTGTCCATTTTTTTTCTTGATCCGTTAAGATTATAATATATGCCTTCTTCCACTTGTCATCTGGGTTTGTCTGAAAAAAGGGTATCTTCAAATTTGATGGTTGATGATCATCTCTCCCACCAAACCGGCATTTTTTTGGGCCATGCCCAAAGTATGGGTCCAGTCAGGGTATATTGATGGACAATTGATGGGTTAGATCCCTATCATTGTGGGCGACATACCTGGGTTACATCACCATCTCTGTTATTGTGGGTTCAATCCCCAATTTCCATCATGAAATCCCTGTCGACAGGACACCCCCATATCCAAATTGCAACGCTTAATTTCTATGTCAATCCATGAAGACCTCCTGAAACTGCTTGTTTTCCCCATTCTAAACCCATTGTATACTCAAATTATATCCCCATCATATGGTTTGTTCCCTAAAATTGATTATTGTTGGTTTGCATCATATTGCTGATTACTGTGCCTATACATATGTATATATATATATACATATGTATTTACACATCATATGTGTCTATCTGTCTCTCTCTCTCTATGAATAGATAGAAATATATTTATAAATATAAATATAAATATAGATATAAATACAAATATGAATATATATATATATATACAAGTAAATATGAATAAATCCAAATATGGATATAAATATAAAGATGAATAAGTAAATGAATATAAATATGTATATATATATATACATACATATACAAAGACATACACATATACATATACATAGACATACACACACACATCCACATCCACATCCACATCCACATACAGGCAGGCAGACAGACAGACGGACGGACGGAGGGACGGACAGACAGACATACAGACATACCATCATGCAGACATACAGACATACAGACACACGTACATACCTACATACATACATACATACATCCATGCATACATACATACATACATACATACATACATACATACATACATACATACAAAAAAACAAACAAAGAAGCAAAGAAGCAAAGAAACATACATACATACATTACGTTACACTACATTACACTACATTACATTACATTACACTACACTACATTACAGTACCACACTACATTACATTGCATTACATACCATTACATACCATTACATTGCATTACATTACATTACATTACATACATTACATACCATTACATTGCATTACATTACATTACATTACATTACATACATTGCATACATTACATACATTGCATACATTACATACATTACATACATTACATACATTACATACACTACATACATTACATACATTACATACATTACATACATTACATACATTACATACATTATATACATTACATACAGACAGACAGACATACATACATACGTACGTACGTACGTACATACAGACAGACATACATACATACATCACGTATGTCTATATATATATATATATATGTATAAAGTGTTTATCCCATCATATCCGTCAAAGTCTTTTTTCCCCAACCAGTGTGTCCACACTGAGGGGTTCTTATAGTAATGGCAAAGGCCGGTGCTTGATCAGGGTGCTCTATCTGGTCTGCGGCGTTTTACTTGTAAATTCTCGCACAAAGTGGCTCTTGTCGAAATCATGTGCGTTTCGACTGGCTCGCAGAAAATGTAGGGGTCCCGGATTTTGCTTCTTCTGGGCCCCGGCATTTTTGTTGTAAATGCCCGCATAAAAGTTCCCTTCTGAGATGTCCATGTGCGTTTGGACTGCGCAGGCTCGCACAAAGTGTGAGCCGTGATGTTGGCTTTTCCAAAGGTGTCGTTTTATGAGCGCGCCGTGCTCATTTTTGGAGCTATATCCATTTCGTATGGCAGGCGTGGGACATCCGGGACATTTTGAAGTCTGAAACGTTGTTTTGCGTGGCAGGCGCAGAACATTGGCCAGGCGTGACATTCTGCACGTTGCTGAAACGTTGGCAGGCGTGGGTCAAACTGGGAGGTTTTATTGGAGCTCATCTTTCGTGGCAGGAGCAGTATTTGGTGAACTTGGACGACGTGTTGAAAGGGTCGAACATCGCGTTTTGTGAAACTGTCGTCGACTTTGATTTTGGAGATGATGATGATTTCGCGTGGCAGGCGCAATACTTCGATGACCTCGGGCTCATTTCTCGTGGCAGGTGCTGTACTTCGTAGACCTCGACAAAAAAGTGGCTGAGACCTAGGTAAAACGTTGTTTTTGACATTTTCAATGTTAATTTGTCGTGGTGCCAGCAATGTTTTGTGAAATCTAACATGTGCTCGTGCAACCATCTCGTGACTTCGGGCCTGTCAGGTCGCTCTCGTTGTGGCGCGGTGCGAATTTTGCGATCCATTGCGCAACCCTCTCGTGACTTTGGGACTGTCAGATCGCTCTTGTTGTGGCGCGGTGCGAATTTTGAGATCGCTCGCGCAACCTTCTCGTCACTTTGGGCCTGTCAGATCGCTCTCTAAAGAGATCTTGCCAGGAGACTTCTTGTAGAGATCTTTTGCAAAGGTCTTGCCTCCTTCTCAACATCATCATCCTCCACCGTATTATCCTCACTTCATCCTCCGCATTATCATCCTCATCTTCATGTTCCTTAACATCATCATCCTCATCATCCTCAACATCATCGTCCGCAACATCATCATCATCATCATCATCATCATCATCATCATCATCATCATCATCATCATCAGCATCAACATCAACATCAGCATCAGCATCACCAGCATCATCAGCATCATCAGCATCATCAAGATTCTCATACATTATCCCTCCAGTACCCCTCCCTTATCCGATACACACAATGGCAAAACACGCCGCCTCTGAGGCAGCTCTGGAAGACTTGGGGCACCAAACTCACCTCATTGGCCTTGGATCTTGGGATGTTGTTGGGGCAGGCAGGACTTGCTGGGATCGTCAGTTGCTTCTTAGTGACTTCAAGGATTCATTGGACCCACACATTTGTTGCAGAAATCTTGGGTCCAGACAGTTTCTGGAGGCCAAAGTCTTTAAGGCTGAATTCAAGATTTGTTGATTCACCCCGGGATACCCTCCGGTCCGGCAGGACGATGGGGCAGCGATGGGCAAGAAAGGCGACCTCTCGGTCTGGGAAGGGGGGGAAAGTGCACGACGCACGGGTTGATGGATCAATTTGAAAGGGTATCCTGGTAATTTGGCAAGCACTGACCCCTCCTGTGTTTCCCAAAAGACTCCCGTGGGGACAATCAGAAGCCGGAGAATACGAGATCAGGGCTGTCAGGGCAACATTTCTGGGTGGTTTCCATGGTACTCTTGCGCTGAAATGCATTTTGCAGCATCACTGGAGATTTGGTCCCTGGTTTCTAAACCAGTGCTGTTTGAAAATCGTGCGAAATCCAGAGGGTCCTCTTTTGGAAACCTTGTCCTCTGGACCCCCCGAAACAGTACCGAAGATCATTCAGGAGTTTATGGCAGGCAAAGGAAAAAACTGCAATTCTTCAATATGGGCATATATGGGCCCAAAACCGTTATTTTTCTATGGAACATGAAAATCAACCATCAAACTGGGAGGTACCTGTTTGTTTGAGAGCAACCATTATTTTTCATGGGTTAATCATCTCCAAACGTGGCATTTTCAATGGTGTCATGTCGGGTTGAACTGGAGGGAAACGGAGGAATCCTGCAGAATAAATCTTCGGGGCAGGTAGCAAGGGAGGAGCTCCAACTAGGAGCAAAAAAACCAAGGCAAAGGCAGGGCTTTGGGCATGGCAGCTGCTGCGTTTTTTTTGGGGTTACTGCTGGCATCCATGGTTCTTGGAAATCGGTCTGAAAATGTGGGATACCTCCAAAAAAGAACATGTAATTTGTGATACATTTCAAAATGTGATACCTGGAGAGTGGGTTGATGTGGAATGACCTCAACTAATACATTTCCTGGGGAGAATTTCTGAGTGGATTTAGGGTTTTCTCTTTGGCCCGAATCATTTGCCCAAGTGGTCAACTGGCAGATTTTCGGAGACCTCCATCTGTCTTGGGAGAATTAAAAAAAACAACAATTGTGCCGCGTAAAGAGTGAGAAGAGACAATGCCAGAGCTGATGAAAAGGTCAGTAATCAAGGTTTGAAATTAGAACATACATTTCAATCCAGCAGATTGGACTAAGCTTTCAATTTGGGCCGACCAATTTGAGCAAGATCCAAATTCCCAGCAGTATCTATGGTCCTCTTAAAGGGGTGGACGATCAACTCGAGCAACGTCGCACTTGAAAGCCACTCAAGTGAGGTCACTGGACTTACACCATCTTTAAGAAAGTGCATAGGCTATGGACATGACCCTTACCCAATTGCGGAACAGCATTGTTGGCAGGGTGCCCCAACTTTTACCCCAAAGACACCTCAGATGCTTGCAAAGAAGGTCTTCAAGGGGAAGTACAATATCGTAGGGGTCCCAAAAAGATGACAGAGTGATTCCATGCTATTTTGATCAATTGTGGTGATTTATTTGTTTGTTTTTTTTGGATCCCTATACCGTAGTTGCGAACTCCGTCAGTTTGCAAGATGGGGCTCCAGCTGTGTTCAATCATCCCATTGGGGCGGCCAAGAGATATCCATGTCCAAAATCGAAAACGACCAGACACCGAATACTAATGTGTTCAGACCTAGACTGACCTAGACCTTCTTGAAATGCTGCAAGTTGTGGGGGTCCCTCAGGAATTTGGGCAGTACAAGTGGGAATACCCTAAAATTGGTATCAAAAAATAGTGAAAATGATGTTCTTAACCATGGGATGGAATGGGGTTTTGGCAAAATCTTCAGACAGTGACAATCCCACATCCCCACATGGGTATGAGTCAAAAGGATTAACCCGTGAAAATGGATGTTTTAAGCTACTACAACAAGCAATCCCTTTGTGACCCCACTGACTTGACTCATATCCATCAATGCCAGGGACATGGGATTATATCCGTTTGTATTTTGTATGGAAATACATGGTTTCATCATGTTTCATGAGTGTTTCCGAAGGTAGAGGTACCCAAAACAATTGGTTTCCCATATTTCAACCATAACCGATCACCTGGATGATAGCTTGAGGTCATGTTCTTTAGGAAACCACCAGATGGAACAACGCAAAACGCTTTATATAAAGGCACGTTAATAGACATATCATATACATTCATACTACTAATAAGATAGATGTATACAGTATATATGTAATGTGCATATATATATATATATGTACATACACACGTACATACAGTACACACGTATACATCAACTACACCCGTCCACGAAAATACCCCCGTACATCTATGGTACTTGTATCATGGAACATCCACAGCCCTTTTCGAAACTGTGTCCCGTCGCTAGGAAAAGGGCAAAGCCAAGCAACCCAAGGCGGTCGCCGTGAATGAGGAGCCCTCGATTCGTGGCTCGGCGGGGTCAGGCCATCTAGAGATAGTAGTGCTAACTATAGATAGATATTTATGGTTAATATATGTATAGTTTGTCTATCTATAGTTAAAGTTGGTTATAGTTAGTATATCTATAGATATCTCCATATCACCATAGATATACTGACCATAGATAGATATAATAGTATGGAGATATCTGTCTTAATTCTCCAAGTGGTGCCCCAAGTTCATGACTTTTTGTCTTTTTTTAGTTTCAACGTGCTTCAGTTCAACCCATACCTTGACGTTTTTCTGTCAACCATGAAATGATTATGCAAGCATGAGGAAATGTACAGGTACCCAATTAGAGAGCCATATGGAGCCAGCAATAACGATATATACTTTTTTTTTGACACTAAGATGAGGATTTGCAATATTGATCCCACCATGAAGTCAGAGAATGTCAAATGGGTCTATTACCCTAAAACCTTTTGGCTTTATCATGTTCTGTTCAAGAGATATGACACTGCCGTTCTTTTTTTTCTTTTCTGGACAAACCCAAAATTTGGATTTGAATCTGGATTGTGGGACCCCAAATAGGGGGATTTGCATGATCCAATCAAAGAATGCAAACGTCTAGGGCCTAGGGCCCGGTTCAAGCACCTTAGCCGTGCGAGTTTGGAGAGTTTGCAGGGTCAAAAAAACAGAGTTGGGGATCAAACAAAAAACAGGGTGCAGGGCTAGAAAAGTTCGAAAAGGGTGTGAGGTTCAAAAAAGGGCTCTTCTGAGCAGGTTGATCTTGTTCCTTCTTTGCCTAAAATGTTATAATGATCATTTATGACTAACATTATTGTTATTGATATTTATTATCATCTATATATATATAGTATGATATAATATGATGTAATATGGTATATATATATATATACACATAATGTTATATATGACATAGTATATGACAATGCAATACAATACGATACGATATGATATGATATGTCTTGTAAGATGCATACATCCAAATATCCATTTTGTTGTATCCAGTTAAAAACTACCAACTTCTTCTGGTTTCGTATGACTTGGCCATGACTTAGGTCACTTTGATGGTTCCCAAAGCCTCGGCACCGACGCGGACACGACGTCAACGGCCACAGCACCGGTGCAGGTACGGCGCCGGGTTAGAACGATGACAGTAGAACAGTAGAACGGTACGAATAAGGTGTGTGCCTTTTTTTGTTTGCTGAGTTTGCGGTGTTGTAAACCAGCACTGTTTGATTTAATGATTTCTTTGTAGTTCTCCTTGTTGGAGCAACTTCCTCACTGAAGCAGTGACTTTTATCAGAAGGGAAGATTGCTAGGGAGCCCCAATACAACCACCTGACGTGGCATCACTGACCTCTGAGACTCGAGATGACATGGACCGGAAACGGGGGGGGGCGCCGTTTTTGGCTCAAACGGTGAATTCACAGGGAACTAGTGAGATACTTTTAACCGGAACTTTTTACACTGCGGCTCCACAAATTTCAGGCCCTGGGATGGGCTTGGTGCCAGCGGGAACAGTGAGTCCCCTAGGAAAGCATGTCAGTCCCATGGTACAGTGACAAGGTGCACACAATTTGCCAGCTTTCAGGTGTCCAACTGTCTTAAGAGGCCTCGACTGTATTGTTTCAACCATTGCTTGGAGGAAAACCCCATACTTTCGGAACATCTCCGAAGAACATCAAACTAGGGGTGTTTCGGGTACGGTGAACCCTTGGGATCCTGTCAGCATGCCACCAGGTGCCATCAAGATTGCAACATGTCTTGGGTGCGCCTCCAACATACCTTCATTTGTACCAGGGCAACCTGGATGCACTTGTTTTGGGGTTCTGAGTCTGCACTCAAGAGCCGGGGTCGAAAGATATGGAAAGATGTGAGGTGGTTTATCGAAGAGCAAATTTGCCAGCAAACCATGAGTTTTACCCTCGAAATGTAGTCGTTTCATGTCGTTTCCCGAAGAAAGAAAGCAAGCCTACATAATTCAATTCTTTAAGTCTTTGGGGAAGCGAAGCCATTTTCGCGGGATTGTCGGGTTCTCTCCTGAACACTAGCAGACCAACACGGCTTTACCAAAATTGTGTGCTGAAAGTCGAGCTTGCGACTTGAAATGGCCATGTTGACATTTCGATCTTTAAGATATTGTGTCAAGAAAAAGGACCTCTACTGTACACTTGAATTTGCATGTCGGGAGTACCATTCGGTCAATGACCAGTCTTAGCCTCGTGGTGCATGGAAGCAAATCCAGGCATGGATGACTTGCGATCACCACGGTTATTCTAGGAATCGCTTAGATTGATCAAATTATCCGATTTTCATGTAGTCAATGTAGTCGTTTGCAGGCATCATTTGCTCCGGTAGATTCATTGCTGTGAGGCTCCCTCGGAGCCGCAGGAGGATGGAGCTCGAAGAGCCTCCAGCCACTCGGTGGGTCATTTTGTGTGTCTAAAAATGGAGACCAATGGACCATAGAATTGCCATTTTCATGGAGAACATGATGATCAACCAGTGGATCTACGAATACCTTCTTTTCGACAAACACATTTGTTTTTGGGAGTTGAAGGTTTGGGTCTTAAAGGGCATGATTTTTGGGGAATAGACCAGATGTATGGCCATATCACCTCGTTGCTTTTTTTTTGTCTTTTCCAGGGGATTTGGCGGGTAGAAATGGGGATGCCATCAATCTAGAGATTTAGCTGATATGGCGGTGTCTGAAAATGGAGCATACCCTAAAGACTGCGAATATGATGATTCACTAGTGGATCTTTTTGGACAAACCGAATCTGCCAGAAAAATAAGGCATTTCAATGCAGAGAAACGCGAAACAATCACAAATCTGAACAGTAAAGAGCGCAGAGTCACGGACCTCCTCACTTCACTTGTCCCACATCTGGGGGATTCTCCCGAAGTGTCATCAAACTTGTGGTGGTCTTTTCTCTAGCAGATGCTTCCGCATCAGCGTTGCTTGGAAGGTGGTCCAGGCATGTCACCCCGGTGGATTGGGAGTTATCCTACCAAGCTCTTTTTCAGGAGCCTGTAATTTTTCAAGGCCTTGGGATTGCTATGTTTCATGGCCGGCCCCGGCTCCATCAGGTGAGCCACCTTCTATGCGCCCTTTGCTCAACGAGGAGATGGTGGAAGAGGAGTTGGTCGAAAGTGAGCGAATGCTCCAACGCTGCTGCGCAGCAGTGAGTCTATCGGAAAATCCAAAAATGGATTAATGTGGGTAAAACAATGCCATAAACCACCCGTTTGGGAATGGTTTAAACCGATTTATACAACCTATTTATGGTGAATTTGGGGATGGTTCATTCATGTTTTACCAACGTGAAAAGATATATTTTAAACCACAATTTCAATGTATGTGGGAAAATGATGATCAAGCATCAAATTCTGGGGTACCATATTTCAGAGAAACCCATTTTAATGGGGGATGCTCAACGGATGTCCATTTTTAGAGGGAAAACATGATGATATACATTGAAACGGTTGGATCTAAGGGAGTCTGAAAGAGATGGGAACCCACTGAAAGTAGGAGATTCCGGGGCGCCGTTTTGTCTTGTTTTTCCATTTTTCGAGTAAAGAAAATTGTGATGTTTGCATGACTACATATGGGGGTTTCCATACATGGAGATCCCCCAAAATGGATGGTTTAGAATGGACATCCTACTAAAATGGATGATTTGGGGGCACCCGCATTTTAGGAACCCCCCAAAAAAACAGTTGGAAAGAACTAGCATTTCATCGCCCATTCACTCGAAGCCGCTCCTGGGTTTCCTTGGAGTTGGATACTAAACCCCACAAAATTGAGAACTTACGATGATTACGGAAAGTGTCACCCTCATTTTGATACCCTCCTGTAATCAAAACGTGAACATCCACTATTTATAGTTGATTCTCCCATTAACAAATTCCATTCACAGTCTATTTCCCATTGCTATGTTTGATGACCGGAGAGCAACTCAGGGCTGAAAATTCTGCCTTTCCCTTTTGCATTTCATCAAGGCTATATCGCGACCCTTGGAGACCGTGCACCGAATGTAGACCAGCCCAACAATGCCAGGGACCCAAAGCCTCGGTCAGGGCTCAAGGAAGGGACTCTGGAAGACCCGTCCACGGGTCGATTTGGGTGTCTGAAAATGGACTATGCTCCAACATTGCAATTTTAGTGGGAAAAATGATGATTAACCACCCAACTTGGAGTGCCACATTTTCAGACAAACCCATTTGAAGATCTGAAGCTTACCTTTTGGGAAACATGGGGATGAGCGTGATGAACCGCTCGATTTCTGGTAGGAATGTCCTCAATGTTGAACGGGCCATTTTTCCCAATTGCCAGGTCACAATGTTTGCGGGATGGGTATGATGTCGTTCAACCCTACACTGATAATTTGCATGTCACAGCCAATCACCACAGGAGCACTGGCCCCTTGGCCCTTGGTCGAGAAAGTTCTACTACCTAGTTCCATGAAAGGGCTTCTTAACATCTACAGTATGAACCCGGATCCACCTCTCAACCTACTTGTACCAGAAGGATGGCAGAAGTTTCTAATCTGAACGTATTTGAAGCGGCAGAACAAACGACCATATTTTCTTCCCCCTTTCTTTGCTCTTTGCCTTCCCTGAGCTACCTACTGGTACTTCTTTCTTCAACTCTCATGTTTCTTGCGCCAAGTTCTCTCTCTCTCTCTATATATATATATATTGAGTTCTTTAAGCTCTTTGTTCTCTATTGAGTTCTTTCAGCTCCTCGTTCTCCCTCTCTCGAGTTTTGTCTTTGTCGCGGTACAGCTTTCTTGAGTCATTGAGCACTTCCTCTCTTGAACTCTTTCTCTTGGAGCCTCTCCTTAGGAGAGCTCTCTCGAGGTCCTTTTCTGCACTTTCTTTCAGCTACCTCTCTATTGGGTTTTCATGAGCCACCCCCTTTTCGAGAGGGCACAGATGGCAAAGTAGACCAGAAACGTCACCAACGTCACCTCGATGCAGTTGTCCCAACGTTTATCACCAGCGACCAATGCACCATCGCTTCAAAAAATGGCTCTATGCAGTTCCCACAATTCATGATTAATTAAAGTCCAAACCAAAATGAATTAGAATGCGTACCTGCAAAACCACACTGTGACACCAGATGGTGCTTCGTGGTAGCGCATCACTCTGCTCTGAGCTACCTCTGAGCTGCGTCTTCTCAGAACTTCGTTTCGAAAATTGGTCGCCGACCACTAGCCTCTAAGCTTCATCACTGTTGCGGGGTAGCCTTGTCGTTGGCAGGACCACATTGGATGCCAGTTTCTCCAATATTAGGATCTTAGCTTGCACTCCAGGGCTTGGTGAATGTCCCACAAATAATGTTGAAGAACTCCAAGTCTGGTGGTGAGACCATATCCCCATTGGGAGGTGTTTTTCATGGATCACACGACCCCTCCCTGCCGCTACCACCAGGCTTTCTTCGAAGATCTGAGCGACTCCACTGTTGCTGGGTCTGTGGGCGTTGTCGAGGGCGAGTCTGAGGCGAGCTGCGCAGGGCCCGATGGTCCGATTTGTTTGGATACCTGGTGCCATCCACAAAATGCGGGGTCAACATGAATATTTGACCTATTGAAAAACTCATGGCCATTTTTCGGATTTTCATGGGGGCTCCCCAGCTCATGCCATGAGAAGGATAACATACTGCCCAGCCGTGCGGTGGAAGTTTCGACAAGAATCAACAGCTATAGGAAATGCAAGGACTAAAGGAAGGGTTGTGACTGACATCAGTGGTTGAATGGCTGAGTGACTGAACGAATGACTGACTAAAGACTGAATGGCCGAAGTGGCCGCTGAAAGACCATGGGGGAATGGCTACTGACTCAAGAACGCACCTCTTCTCTGAGCCACTTCTTCTCTGAACTATGCCTTTCTGAGCCACCTCTTCTCCACGCCATGTCTCTCAGCCATCTCTTCTCTCAGATACCGCCTGCAAGCCACAAAGAGCAACCCTCTTTCTCGTCTCTGTGCCGCCTCTGCTCTGAGCTGCTTGCAGCTACTTCTTCTCAAAGCCATGTCTTCCCTCTTCGCTTCCTCTGCTCCGAGGTAAGTACCTCCTCTGAACTACCTCTTCTCTGAACTATTCTTCTCAGGGCCAACGCTTCTTTGAGCCGCTTCCTCTCTGAGCTACCACTTCTGTGAGCTAATTCTCTGCGCATCATTACACGAGGGCCACACCATATCTTAACAATTTTCTGCGCACGGAATTCCAATGCGCACAGAATTTCAATACTTTCAGCAACCTCCAGTTTCACTCCCACATAGCACAAGGTTTGCACCAGATCCAAACCCATCTTTCACGAAGCAGTTCCCCTGCGTCAAGCAACAGCGGTTGCATTATTGCACATCTCGGTCGCATCAGCACATCAAGACTTTTTTGCACCACAAAAGCGTTGGGCGCCGAATTCCGCGCTGGTCAAACCATGCGTTTCTTGATACAACCTTGCGAGATCGAGCTCTCACTAACCGTTTTCCGACATCAGCTTAAGCGGTCCGAGCATGCGCTGTTTTCTTTTTTTTGGCAAACCGAGCTCTCGCTGCAGTTTCTTCGCTTTTTTCCCGACTCTATCTTCCGCTGCTGGAAGCGAGCGCTATTGCCAGCTCGCAGCCTGTTTGCGCCTGGCTGGACCCGAACACAGACTATTTGCCAGACGGAGTGTCAGGACAGATGTCAGATAACATTGTCAACAGGTATGTCAGACAAATTCTAGACAAAATGGCATATAAAATGTCAGACAAAATGTTGGACAAAATGTCAAAGTCTATGTCAGAACACACGTCAGGACCTATGTCAGATAGAATGTCAGATACAGTGTCAGATAGAATGTCAGATGAAGGGTAAAATGTCAGAGAAAATGTCCAACATGATGTCACATAAAATGTGAAATAGAATGTGAGATAAACTGCCAACAGGTATCTGCTACACAATGCCAGATAAAATGTCAGACAAAATGCCAGAAAGAATGTCATGATTTATGTGAGATAGAATGTCCACAAAATGTCAGATAAGTGTCAGACGAAAAAGTCAGAAAGTATGACAGATAGACTGTCAAATAAGATTTTCACATAGAATGTCAACAGGTATGACTCAATATATGCCAGAATTTAGGCAAGGTAGAATGTCAGATGAAATGTCAGATAACGTTGCCAACACGTATATGTCAAAAAAATCAGACAAAATGCTAGATAAAATGTCGGACTATATGTTGGAATAGATGCCAGTATGTAGAATATAGCAGATCAACATGCTATGGTGGGGATCACTGAAAGTCAATTAGTTTATACATGCTTTTGCATGTGAAACTCACACTGCAGTCTGCTCTCCCGGACCGAGCCTGGAAATTCCAGAAACACAGACCTTCCGACCACACGAACTACAAAACCCACAAACTCATGTTTTGCACCCTTCCGTCCTTTCACCGGGCCTTGGCAAACCAACAATTCAGCCCAAAACCCAAATAAAGACAAACCAAAATAGAAACAAACCGAAACAAACCGAATCGAACTATGTTTTTTTGGCGTTTGTTTTCCCCATTATTTTTTAAACAGGGGAACAACATAGTGCGCATCTCCTGTGCAAGTAGGGTTTGTCTTGAATCAACATCTGTTGGCACCTTGCATCACTTCCTGTTTCATAGTTCCCAAGCAGTACAAACCACTATATGGAGGTTTCCTAAAATAGGGGTACCCCCAAATAATCCATTTTAATGGGATTTTCCATTGTAAACCATCCATTTTTGGATACCTCCATTTTAGGAACCCCCCATATATCCTCAATCTGAACCAGCCAACAAAGACGAAAGACAACCCAATACCAATGACCCTCCAAGTGTCCACGGGTCTCTCTTCATTTTTTCTCTCCCTTCATTCCCTGCTCTTATCCCCCCAAGTAAAAACAAACAAAACAATTTAACAGGGTCCACAAAAATGTTTTTATTGGTTTTTCTTTCCATTCACAGTTCTTAGACCAAATGCTCAAGAGAAACTATGCCACAAAATTCTGTGGACTAATTGACCTGGATCTTTTGTTTTTTATTCAAATTCCTTACATCATTGTATGAAAGTATTACTTCCAATATTCCTTTCACATAGTTGTGGATTACTTTTCAAAGAACTAATTACAAGATGTCGCATCCCTCTCAAGAAAGGCTCTCTTTTTATCGCAAGAAATGCATTATTTTTATCCCAAAAAAAAACCACTTGCATTTCCAGAAACCAGGATCCTTTAGGTATCAACTAGTCCAGTTTAAAAAAGATCCAACTTGCCTCAAAATCAACGATCCCGGTCTCTCTTTGAAAAATGCCGTCTTTTGTTTTGACGCCTGAGAAGATTGGCAGCATTCCTTAAGATAAACCAAGGAATGCTATTTTATTTCGAACACATTTTCAAAAAATGCAGTAGTATTCCCTCACCAGAGTTCAATTCTTATGCACGTACATATTGCCTGTGGACATGTTTCATTCAAAGGATGCAATACATCTCCATTGAAGCATCCCTGTCAAAAGCTAACCTGTTATCTATGTGTCACACATTTGTTTTAGCCATATTGTTGTCCAACTAGACAGTAACATGCAGCAATCATGTCCTCAGCGCATACGTTCTTCTTGGCAACTGCGCATTATTATTTTTTGCTCGAGAGCACAGCCTCCTTCCGAAGGAGAAATGTTCATCTAGAAGATGTTCCAACCATGCAGTATTTTGTTAAGCAATGCTAAACATGTAGTTTTCTCTCCAAGAGGCTGCTTGCACTACACTACAAATGAGCATGAACATGTCCTTTCAAAAAGTGTTTTTTTCCTTGAGGACATCACACTGTGCAAGCAATAGATTCTTACACCACTTACAAGATGTAGAAATTCAGTCAACAAATTAGTATTCCTTGAAAGAATATGGTATAGGCAGTGTTTCCTCAAGACATATTGCTCTTGTGAAATACTCAATGTTACTTTTGCAAAGTGCACTATCCCTCTGTCTTATGTAGAATTCCTGTATGTGGCAAGATGCACTGTTCATTTCAGGCAGCAGTTGTGACTCACATTTTCCTACAAAATATGCAGAATCTCTTTCAGAGAGTGCACAGTTCCTTTTTGTACTTGGCATCTACCTATGACAGGAAAACCTGAACACCAATGCAGACATGCACCAACTAGGTCACGTCCACAACGGTCCCGCGCCTTTTGTGCGTTTTCAGAAGCACTTCCAGGTTTGTTTCGAGTACCTTTCCACACTCTGTGCTTGTGGTTATTTGGCAGAGGTCCATTTTCAGACAGATTTTACAGTGTTTTCAGCTCTGGAACTTGCAATTAGGTTTGTTCCAACCAAAGATCAGAGATGTTCTACAGACAACCGAAAAACAGTGAACATTGGTTTCATCACTTCGCACCATCTTGCTTGTCAACCCTGCCAATTTCGAAGTGCTAGCTGTCCAAGTTCGAAAAGTCACAGAATGTAGAGCGTGTTAGAGCATAAAACATGCTACAGAGCTCAAAGCACGTTCTAGAGCGCAGAGCATTTTACAGAATGTAGAGCATGTTAGAGTGTAGAGCATGTTACACGTAGGAACCAAACAGTAACGTAGAGGACACAGACTACCACATTGACAAAAAGCAGCAGATAAGAGCGCTGTTCCCTCCCCCAAGTTCACATGCCAATGCTGAAACCTGTGCCGTTGAAAATTGAAAATACTTACAAAACTCCAGATTCAACAGGACCGTTAGAAGGGGCGTGAGCACAAAGTACTTTGCCTCATGTCTTTTCATAGAATCTTCCAGATATATGGAAACAATCCGCCATGACCGTCCGCAGCTCTATTTTGTTGGCTTATGCCACTTATGCTTTCGGTGCTGCCAGGTCGATTCTGAAAGCGACGCCTGGAGTGAAGGTTGCGTCGAAGCGGAGACACGTGAAACCTCCGAAGCTGAAACAGCTGTTGAACATGACGCCTGAAGTCCGACAGTTTGTGGAATGTTTTCAGGGCTTGGTCAATGTCCTAGTCCTGTTCATATCGCAAAAAAAAGAAGGATATCTCATCTCCAACAGATACGGCTTTGCAAGTGATGTAAAATGAATCCTCAAAAAAGGACATCTACCAAGCCATGTTTTTCTTCAGCACCTTGTCCAGCCTTTCTGCCCATGCTGAACGGAGCTTGGTGCATGTAATGTTCTTATGGGCTGGGCAAGTAGCAACTCGTTGAAGTGCTTGACTTGGCCTGGATCGCCGGTACTCCGGGGCCATCGAATCACCATGTATAACAACTTGTCCTTTTGTGGGTGGTAATCAATATATTGGGGTTTCGAAGTTCATGGGGGATCCCCAAGTCACCATGGTTGTTTGAAGACTAAGTCAGGGTCATCCATGACTTGGATGATTTGGGGTACCCACACTTTAGGAAGCCTCCGTCCTCCGACTAGGCCCCCATGAATCCATCAACATGGCTAGCGTATGGCTTTATGTCAAAATGGGTTTTACCGGTATGTATAGCCATAGCTATTCAAAGACGGGACATGATGACAAACCGTGGGAGCTTGATCCATAATCCTCTGCCCTTAGTTCCCCCAACCCCCCCAATGAATGCTAGATCCGCCTACCGTAACCTCATCAGGGTTTCTGTGGGGTAATGAATTATTTCTGTAGTATTATTGGGAAGGAACTATATGGCTATGGCTCACAATTAGGTACCCCTATCATTGGTTGGTTTATCTCAATTTACCATTAAAGATGACCATTTTTGGTACCATAATTTTGAGCCATAGCCATATACTATCCATGTCTTGCTGCGAAACTGGTCGAGTCTGGGGCCACTGAAGTAGCAACATCCAAGCGGCCACCTGTCATCGCGGACCGTGCCGATTAGTGCTTTAAACACTGCCCGTGCCAGCTGCCGGAGAGAAGTAAGAGATTGATGAACGTCACACTTGTATAGAGATGTGTCTACCTTGTAGCTCCATATCCTGAAAAAAGTAGGCTGCGAGTCCAAAACATGGTTTTTGAACCCAAATGCCCAAATGCTGCAAAAAACAGTACGGGCTCAATGTCTTTCAGAGATTTTCAGAGCATGGGTTTAAGGGTTTAATCGAAACCTATAATTATCCATATCGATTCAGATTGGTAGTGCTGAAATCACCTGGGACCTGGCTCATGGCTGCGGTGTTTTTCGGCACATCTTGGCCCTTTTTGCCGGTCGAAGTTTCTATGAAACCACTGTGGATTCAAACGCCTGCGGTTGGTCATCCCAAGCTCAGCAGGGATGTTCGACATGATTTCGTGAATTTAGTGGCCATAGGAGCCCATGCACCACTTTTTTGGAACCACATATCTATTCACTTTGAAATCTTTGGGTGCCAAGTTTGTGGCCATGAGGATATCTTGAGTCGCTGCAAAATGGGGCGCACCTACATGATGCATCCATGCATGTGAATACATACATATATATATATATATACGTATATATATATATATGTAAATGTACATATATAAATGTATATACATATTTATACATATATATATATATATATATAAATAGTAGGGCTTCGTATACCAGCGATGCCCCAGGGGTTGTGGCTGTGGCTGTGGCTGTGGCTGTGGCTGTGGCTGTGGCTGGTTGTTGTTGTTGTTGTTGCTGCTGCTGCTGCTGCTGTTGTTATTGTTCATCTTGTAACCATCTGACCACGCATTTTTTCAATTCATTTTTAGTGCCAACAAATTGTCAAATAGGTGGTGTTTTTGTGTTTTTTGAAGACTCTCGGAGCAAAAAGCACCCTAAATACTGATGTTTTTGGCGCCTCGGAAGCCCAACACCACGGTATTTACGTGTTTTTTACAAAAACCACGGTATTTATAGTGTTTTGTGGACACCACCTAGCAAAAACACTAGTATTTACCAGTTTTAGCTTGTTGCGAGAAGTACTTTTTCCATGCCAAAAGCAGACAAACACTGTATATAAATTACAATGTTTTGGCTTGGAATGCGCCACAGAAACGTCCAAAATCTACCAAAAAGTTTCCAAAATGAAGCTTCCAGCTGAAAGCCCTGTTTTTTCCCATGTTCGGAGGATTTCTGACCACCAAAAACCGTGAAAACACCACCAGGCTGAAGGATTTTGGGGGAGGGTCGCCGGCCGAAGCCGCAGCTGATCTGCAATGCTTGCAGCAACTTGCAGAGCAGCCTAAAACAGCGAAGGCATCGCCGGATTTAAAGGCTTACGCCTGACAGCCGGGCGCCGGCAAGGAAGTTGGCCAAGAGGGCTTCGCCCGGTGCCGCAGAGAGAGAGAGAAGAGGAAGGCCTTGGAAGATGCGAAAGGCAGACAGGAGGAACTGTGCCCAAACTTGCTAGAGGTTGACACCGTTTTAGCCCGTGTTGGCCTATGTTGGCCTTGTGTTGGCCCATGTTGGCTCTATCTTCGCCTACGTTGGCCCGATGTTGGCCTATCTTCGCCCTATCTTGGTCCATGTTGGCCTTATCTTGGCGCTATGAGGCTCTGTTGGCGATATGTGATACCATCTAAAGACCAACAAGATGCATTTTTTTTTTTGTCCGGGACCCCTCTGCAGAAGCAAAAACCATGTAAAAACCACGATTTTGTTGGGCCCAGGTTAGCAGCCGAACCCAGAAACTCGGAAAGGTATTGGGGTGGGTAGCAGGGAATGATATGAAAGCAGTCGTGCACCAATGTTTCGGAGAAAATTATAGAACATTTTGCAGATGGTAAGTCCCGCAAGAAGGTTGCAGGAGAAGTGAAAGTAAACCGTTCATGAGTTGGTGGGAAAGGCTCCGCCCGCCTACACAGAACCCAGCTGAAGGTCTCACCAAACTCTCCATGCCACAGACCGCGTTCTCTAACGTCTCTTTCTGAACCTGGAAAAAAAGTGCTCAAGCCCAGCAAGCACTTCCTTTTGAGCTACCTCTACTTCAGGCACATGCCAACTGGACTTGAGGATCTTTTGAGCTACTTCTCTACTTCACGCACATGCCAACTGGATTTAAAGATGTTATGAGCTCCAACTCTACTTCAGGCACATGCCAAGTGGACTTAAGGATCTTTTGAGCTCCAACTCTATAGGCACATGCCAACTGGACACAGTGATCCTTGGGCTAATGAGAATAAAACCATCCGTAACTCGGAGTTTTTCTACGAAACTTCCTTTGTTAATATATTGCGTACGTGACATATTTGCATCTATATATGTATATATGTTATATATATATGTGTATATATATATATATAAATGTACCTATGTATATATGTATATATCGTGTGATATATAAATAGATGATACACACACACACATATATATATATGATATACACATACATATTCACCTGAATCATCTGAAATCGACTCGTTCGCCTAATCATAGGCTAACCGAAACCTATCCCCTTTTTGGGGTGCTCTTTTGGAGGAGCACACACTCCCCAGGACTTGACATCGCGATGGCTAAAGCTGGCTTTGTCCAGAGATTTTTGGACCAAACAATTATCGCCGCCATTTTGATAGGAAACTGATTTTGGATAAACCGATGAGACTTACTGTAATACTTCTAAATTTTCAGGAGCCAAGTCAGTTCAGAAACCATTCACCTATTTTGCCCAGAGCACCCCTTTGGTTTTTTTCAATGGGCCAGAAGGGGATGACCATCCCACAACTTTGTTAAAGAATCCTGCTTCAAGATCTCCCTGTGCCATGGTCGAAACTGGGTCCCGGACATCGTTGGATTGGTCAACATTTAAGGTCACTCAAGATCCATTCCGAACACCTTGCAACGACCTTACATGTCGAGCAAAACGTTTCAAAGCACCTTTGAAATCTATTGTGATTTTTTGATTTTTTTTTATTCAGCCCATGCGCACCCCCAAATACTGTGGTGTGCAGCATCCCAGTTTGTTGGCCTATTGAGACGTCTAAAACACACACACACACAGACTTCGGGTTGTTTCCAAATCCGGAACCGCAAAATCCTATGCTTTCCACCCTAATTTTTCCCACGAAAGCGCCAATCAGGGTAAAATCCCACATTTGCTGACACCATTTTACACCCTCATTGTTCTGCTCAATCTGACCATGACACGAAGGGTGCTTGAAAACAGACCCCCTTCTTCTATCGATGTCCTCGTCTGGACAACACAGAAGGAAAAATGGCAGCTGCAGCGATGGGCATTACTTTTCATGTGATTGGATACGTACTGAATACTTACGTATATGCGTGTGTGTACATATATATATAAATAAATAATACATGTATACACGTACATATGTAAGGTATTCACAGTTTGACACGTATTCATAAATGCATCAATTATGTACATATATATACACATTTCATTACATTACCTTGTGCTACATTGCAGTACAATAGATAGCACATTACATTGCAGTCATATCGACTCACACACATCCTACGTCGTATGCACGTACTATTCTGTTTATGTTTGGAATTGTATCTGGGGTGCCGGGCGAACACCGACCCACTTACGTAGATGATGAGGATCAGGTGAACCTTCAGCAAATGGTACATGAAAGAGTTTCACTGGGACTGCTGAATGGCTGGTAAACAGGAAATCTCATGGACAGACCAGTTGCAAACGGGTCATTCCAGTGATTAACCAGATGTATGCATTTCATGTATCATCCCAGTAACTCCCATTACCAATCACAGGAAGCCAGTAGAGTCATTGGAAATGCAGCTCATATCAATCAGTTGTACATCAATTTAGGAATTGATCATTACCTTTAGAACTGCATTTTCCCCCATTACATCCAAGAAATCGTTGAAGGTGTATTTTTTTTGGGTAAGGCAGCAGCAGCTTGGGTGGCAGCGCGCCAACTCGTTTCCTGCAGGCTGTGCCTTCTGTTGCCTCCCCCGACCCGGTGTACCTCGGATATCAAGGGGATCCAATCACCCCATGGGTAGTGTAATGGGAATATGATCGCAATATATGGGAACAACATGGAAATCTTAACAGATAAGGAGTCCAATAAACTTTGAATAACTTTGAACAATTTTGGTGACCTCCCAACAACGGTCGGGTCGTAAACGTGCGCCGGCAGTCTTCCACAATGTTCACAAAGATCATCCAGATGTTGGTGAAATAGTGAAAGGACATAATGTAGCAGGGTTCTCTTCATGGTTGATGCAGATGCAGCTGTGAGAAGGTATGATTTCTTCTCAAGATGGAGATCAAGATCTACATGAGAAATATAATCTTGATTCTAATGGAGTATTCCACCACGAGGAGCAGGCTATGGTCAGATCTGCAGTATTTGTTCGGCATCAGGGCAGCCAGGAATGGTCTTTGCCAAGGTCAAACATGTAAGTTGGCTGAAGACCCAACAGTTTTTCTTTTTTTTTTTTTTAAGGTCTTTGCGATATTCTGCAAGAGCCGTCAGAACGGGTATCAAACCTTGCTTTTCCAGGAGCCGCTTTGCGGCAAATTTATGTGACGTGCCAACCCATGTGCAGAATTGACATGGCACGCACTACCCCAAAACCCAAAACGTAAGATAGAACATCTCTAAGAAAACATCTCGGTGAAGTACCAACCCATGTACAGACTAACATGACACACACACACACACACTATACCCCAAAACCAATAACATAAACTCAACCTAGCACCAACCTAGCATCAATGTAACATAGCATCACGTGAGTGCAAGTGCCAAAGAATATTATTGCTCCTCCACCCCACCCAACTTCATCTATAACGTTGCATCAACGTAACATAGCATCACGTGAGTGCAAGTGCCAAGGAACGTTATTGCCCCCCAACCACCCCACCCCATCCCACCCCCACCCGAAACACTGACGTACGTGAGGAACAATGCACAAAAACACGCCGTGCCCATAAGAATTGCCTTCATAAAAATGCGCGTTTTTAGCCCGACCGAGCCACCAACCAACAATGGATGGTTCAGTTTCGCCCAGTTTCGCTTGTTGGTGGTTAAGATTCGTCCCAAACCTCAATCGCAAAACATGGAGAATGGGCAGCACTCCCATCATAATGTAAAATAATGTAAAATACCCCCGGAAGGGACCCCAAATGAATGGATCCAGCGCTAGAGCAAGGTTTCCAGGAGGATGGATGTTCAAAATTAGGGGCAAAGGATTCACAATCTGCACGACTTGGATGGTTGAAATCCCATCCATTTCTGGTAAGTCGTTGGGGAAGGTTTTGGCTTTGGTACACTGGTTACTTTCCGAAAATTGTATGAGGGGAACTTTTTCTGCAGGACACCACCATTTTGGTGGTGAAATGCGGGTTGCTTCCCTAAAAGCAAGCTAATTTTCTAACGTCTGAATTTTTGAGACTTTGAACGTGGACTAGAAAAAAACATTGGAAATCAGCGACCACTTGCATGAGGATTTTCTGGCAGTGTGGGTCAACGCTGGAGTATTGATTAATGATTATTAATGGTGGTATGAAACTGTAGGACCTGATGGAGCAACATCGTGAGTAACTATAGAGAACAATGGCAAGAGTGTTGACTTCGAGAACACGTTATATCGGATATCGAAGTCTTCAACCCTTCAGTTTAAGGGCTCTGAAACTTGACCCACCGGAACATATATGATTTATACAATCATGTTTGATGATCCACATCATGTGGGGAACATGGGAGGCACACACTCTGGTAATCTAACCTGCTAATGAACAATCCAGTCCCTCATTTACAGACAAATTACGCATACAAACAGGGCTTTTTGGAACCGAATTTTGACCACCGGAGAATATATCCAGTTCAATTTTCCTTTTTGGTGAAATCACAAATTTTCATGGTAAAACCGTTAGACTGCAACAGCGTTTGAACATTTTTGGAGTCACCATTTTTGATCATCGAATTACAATGTTCGATGATTCACTCATGTTTTTGAATATTCTTGCTGGTTAACTCACCATTTTTGGTGTTTTTGAATGCCCGTTCGCTCAGGCCTAGCGCAGAGGCACCGGCTGCGCCGGCCGCGGAAACAGCAGCGTCGGCTGCACCTGCCGCTGAGACAGGTCCGGCCAGCGCTGCTTCTGCTGCAGATGCCGCGGGGCCCGCGGAACCACAGTTCTTTGGCGTTGTTTCACATGGGATAGGTGGGAGCATCATTGGAGAACCAAGAATTATAAGGGGATACAGTTGAATATCTATCAGCAACAATATATTGATAGAGTATGATATGAATTGATATGAGTTTACCCACTGTTGCATATCAAGCAACAATACAAGCGAGGTTTGTTTGTCTGGACCCGGATTTGTCAGCCATGTGATCTTGAGTACAGACTCAGGAATGGGTGATCTTTGACACAATCTATATAATCTATTTCAGTAATGCCCCGAACTCTGATGCCTGTGATCGTCTTTTTTTTTTTTACAAACCCCACTCTCGATTGCCCTGGTTGATGAAAACCAATGTGAAATGTGAAACAAGCAAGCTGAGTGCACAGCGGTGGTCGAGAGTTCTCCGATCCCCTACGGTGGGTAGATCAATATTTTCAAACATTTGATAGGTGAACATCCCTATATTTGGTATCCAAATTTGACTGCGTTACGTTTTTCTTGATGTCAGTATTGTTGCTTCAATGATACATGGGGGTATCATCAAACAACATGGAGAGAGCGGGTCAAAACTTAAAGACCTCCTTTCACAGAGTTTTAGTCCCTGTTGAGGTCCTATTCAAAACTCAAAGGAATCCACTCAGGTACCATGGCATTCCGTCCCATGCGTTGTTGCAACATTGTTCAGATTGGTTTAACCACGGGACATTTGGGTATGACTCCGTAGGAAGAACGAAGAGATGAATACTGGGTCCGGTTGGGGTTGGGGTTGTGTTCTGCAGCTGGTCAGTTTTAGGGACAAGACTCCTGGAATTCGCCAGTGGAGATGTTTGGCACCCTTTGGTTGTGATCCCCCAACTTTGCGGGGTACACCACCACACTCCATTTTGTTGGTGGTTGATCTATCCCCAGTGTTTCAAACCATTTTTTACCGATACTTGCTGGTTCATATCATACGCCTTTTCCAGATGTTTCAATGGATCGAAGTAAGGAACATCTACATACACGAAACATGGTTTCACCAGCCAAATTTACAGGGGTAAACCCTGCAAGAATATCCCTTCAACCAATTCTTGGAATGTTTCCCGAAGTTTCACCAGGGATTTTTCTTCATCATTTCCCCAAGTCTCTGCAAGTTTCATACCCAAAACCACACCCCAAATCATGGGAGCCCTCCATGAATCCCCCTGGCCCAGGGCCACAAGCACAGAGCCTCAAAGCACCCAGCCGCCCACTGCAGAGCTTCCCGCAGGATGGCTCCGACCCGTCATGAGAGAGGTACCCTCGGGCAAACTAATATAAGTATGGAAAATGACAATTTTTGATAGGTAATTCAACTATAAATGGCAATTTTCAATAGCAAACTGTTAGTTTACCGGAGGGTAAAAAAAAGTCATGCGAATTTTCCAGATCGACTTTTTCAATGACCATCACCTCACCAGGACCCACACCGGCGGGCCCTGCTGGAGTGACGCTGGGACTATTTAGAGTCGTCACACCGTGGATCGGTCGATTTCGTGTGCCGTGGTAGGCCCACAATTTTTTCTCGAAGTTTTCACAGTTTGGTAAGGAGGAGGTCAAAATTTCAGGCCAAACCGCACATAATTTGGGTTATTTATTTCTCATTATGTGTTCACAATCTACTTTTTTGGAGTACTCAAAGAGTCATACTCAGATACCCTACAGTAGATTAAAATAGATGTGGAACATCCATCATTTATGGATGATTATCTCATATTTCCCTCCAAAAGTTGTGATTTTCCATCGCCATGTTAGCTTACCAGCGGGAAGCACGTTTCAATTTGTGGAATCACATCCTCTCAGCTGCCAGTGACCAGCCACAAAATACATAACGGTTTAACCAGCACCAGATTTAAGTTCGAACGCAGCCTGGAGGTGTTGCCGCACTTTCAGTCATTCCCCCAAAGTCATGGTCCATCTGGCCGGGTTTGAGTTTTTTGAGTAGACTCCTATCATTTGATTGCTCTCCATTTCATATGTCCCAGGCCGTCTAAAAATGCGTTCAATGCACTAGGAAATCAGGACTTTTTCGTTGAGATGGCCACTACAAGAATAGTCTGCGGTAATTGTGTCCGTACTCTTGATGATGTCAGTACCAGGATCCACGTTGTTGTCATTTTTTGGCCTGAACCATCTATTTGTAGGGGTAAATGCTCTTGAGCCCTTTACCGGTGACCAGTGACCAGTTAAACCTGACATTTTTGATGGCAGGACTATGTAAGACTAAGAGATGTCCTTTTCTTATTTGTTGCCGGTCAAAACTACGTTTGACTGACAGGGGGGGATATTGCTGGGGGGATTCCCTATTTTCAGACCTATTCTTACCAATCCAGGCCATGTTTTTGGGTGGTCAAACCCAGCAACCTTTCGTGAGGCGCCGCCGCGCGGCGCCCGGGACACGCTTGCCGCCCATGCAGGAGATGGGGGGGACATCAACCTTGCCATAAAAATGATAATGGCAGAATAGTGACACTGAGAATGATGAGAATGATGAGAATGATGCTCCTCCTCCTCCTCCTCATCATCATCATCATCATCATCGTCATCATCATCACCATCACCTCAATGGTCAAGACGATGATAGTGATGATAGTGATGATACTGATTATAGTGATTACAATGATTACACTCATAATTTCAAGAATCAAACAGTGGGACCTGACTAGCATTTTTCGATTCGGCCATCAAAACAGAGAAATCAACCACCTGACGTTTGGATTTCACTTGGTGGTTGCTACATATTATATATATATATATTATACATATATATATATATATACACTTCATTTGCGTACAGTCTCCCTTGACATGTTGCGGTTAGAACCCTGCAGCCACTTCGCGGTTGTGATTCCCCGAAACGGAAAGTCGACATGGAAAAGGCGGCCCTTGTTTCGAAGAACGAAGCTTGGGCAATGGTCAAGTTGTTGGGTATCCCCCAAAATGGGTTTGTATGAAAATAGGGTAAATACCTCCAAATTTGATGGTGTATGATCATTTTCCCGATGAAATTGTCATCGTGTGGGTATCCCCCATTTTCAGACACACCCAAATGGATAAAGTGTTGGATGGTTCAACAAGGGAAATCATAGCAATTTGCCCAGTTGAACCAACGGAGTCGTGCAGGGTTTCAAACCTACATCCGAAAAACATCCCAAGATTGGAAATCAGGTGGCCACATACAAATGGTTCCTTCAATCATCATATAATGCCGTGGTTTTTGCGGTCTTATTTTGGGCCCAAACCATGAAAGTTGGAAATCGACGTATGGGAGACAACCATCTTTAGCCGGTTTGCCAAGGCACCGATTTTGCAAGGCTCAGCGTGGTCGAAACCACGTCTCATGTAAGGTTTCCCATTTCCAGTTTTTCATGTCCCAAGAGCGGAGGACACTCTCCAAATCCAACCGATTCATCCTGAATTCATCATATTCTCGATGATTTTGTTGGGAGAAAATATCATCTAGCAGAACACCCCCAAATCCACGATTAACCCAAGAGGATGGCGATCCGCTGGAGAGCCAGTTGGCAAAGCCGCGGAAGAGGAGGTCCCTTCCACGAGAATCCACAGATGGCGGCATCATGGATTTAACTGAGGATTTCACATGATTTAACCGGCCAACATGGTGATTTAACCAACCAAAGTGGTGATTTAACCAGCCAAAATGGTATATCAGTCCCCTTTAGGCTCTCCCCTTTGGTTGGGACCCCCCGCACTTTACACAAAGATCTTCTCAGTGTTGTCGCTTCTGGGACTTCAAAAAACCATTGAGATCTGCATCTTGGGTCTTTACAATCCTTGATGGGAACCAAGTGGGGGCCCCCAAATAATAAGTAAGTTGGTAAGTTTGCTTTCAAACTATAACTAGGCTAATTGGAGTTTCTGGTGAATGTAATTATCTACAGTTGCATGGCTGAAAATAAGCCACCTGAAAAAAAACTGAAATTCCTGGTGGTCGATCATGACCTTTTCTATGGATTATAGAACAAACATCTTCAAAATCAACCAACTCAACTTATTCAGCGCTATACTATGTATAGATTCCATTTATGTATCTGGTAAACAACCCGACATGTAGGTGTATTTCCATTCCCATTTGTAGAATTTATGAGCCAAAACGAGAGGCTCTTTCAGCTCGACCTTGCACTACCAGCCCCCCCACTTTTTTGGCGGTAACACCCCATGTACATTTGCAAACCTATACCATATTCTTAGTCATATCCCATTGCTATTTGAATGATATCTTCCATATCCCCAGAAAGTGCTTGCTTTCATGGCTCAAAATACAAAGACCATTGCGAAATCCTCAGGTTCATGCTGAAACGCGGCCTGCCGGCACTATCCTGTAGCCTCGGTGCAGCGCCAGGTGGGTTATGACTGTTGGTGAATCTCATCATCTCCCTATGCAGTTGGCTGCTTGCCCTGGGGTAAACGTTTACAGTTCGATGTGGAAAATCCACCAACATAGTATGTAGTTCCCGTTCCGAATGGGAAGCCAGCCGGGTTTTCAACATCTTTTTGTAAACGTATACCCTAGGGTATAAATATGTATATAATTGTATATATATATATACACATGTATTGACAACGTATAGTTACACGTGTATGTGCATTTATGTACACATATGTATGTATATACTAAGCATATCCGAGTATGTCTTTCGTATACAAATTTTATCATGGACTGCATGTTAGGGACCTCTTGAGATAGGAGACCCAGCAGTGACGTGGATGACGATGTCTCTAGGGCCCTTCACCTCCATGTTTCGAAACGCAGGGCATAAATATCGACGGCCGGACTACCAGGCACAGGGAGCAAGTGGCCTTAAGCCATGAACAAAGTAGTGTGATCATTGGAGACAGTGACTCAAGTGGTGGGCAGTCTGGAAGTTTTTATTCAAACTTTTTGATGCTTCTTGTGGACTGGGGATGGGTCGAAGTCACTGGGATACTTCAGGAGTTGGCGAATCAGCATCCCTTGATCCACAAGGTGCGCATCGTTCTTTTTGCCTGTTTCATTTTTCCCCAGGTTCTGGTGGAACTTGATATATATATATATAATATATATATAATATATATAATATATATATATATATAATATATATATATAATATATAATATATATATAATATATATAATATATATAATATATATATAATATATAATATATATAATATATATATAATATATAATATATATATATAATATATATAATATATATAATATATATATAATATATAATATATAATATATATATAATATAATATATATATATAATATATATTATATATAATATATATATAATATATAATATATATATATATATTATATACATATATATATATATAATATGTATAATATATATAATATATATATTATATATACATAGATAGATCGGATTGGATTGGATGAGCTTCGATACTGCAACGATACGGGGTCGGAACCACGACGGCTGTCGCAGGCCTTAGAGGTTGCCCGCCATGGCAAGCAGAAACATTGGGATCTGGATGGCGAGGAGGGCAGCACCACCTGCCGGATGATGGGGAGTTCATCATTTTTTTCAGCATGAACAAGAATGGTGAAAAAAAATTGGCCCCCACATGCCCCCACTAGCTTTTAACATGGTTCTTTAAGAACAAAAGGTGATACACATGGTTTTAGAGCCCAATCTCTCACCATTTGGGTGTTTCTGAAGACAGGGATTCAGCGGCCAATGGCCATAGACAATAGGACAAAACCAGGTTCTGAGCGGACTTTGGGGTATCCTGTTTTCAGACAAAACCAGCTTGCAATGAGGGCAGAGGATGAGAACTTCGGAGGGTGGGGATCAACTGGAGGGCTTACCAGATGTGAAGTTTGTAGACAAGTGAAAATGGAGGAACATGGATAAAACGTGGAGATTTCGGGGATTGCTTTGAGGTAAGGTTCAAGACTCTGAGAATGAAGTGCTCATCTGATAAAAACCACGTTTGAAACGCCTAGAAACTGGACCTGCGCCATGGGATGACCTCACGGTCAAAACCGTAGCAGGAGTCCAACGGGCCGTACCTGGGGCAGAGGCTTTGGTGTGGAGGAACTACCTCTAGGGTCAAGAAAAAGAAATGAGAATTCAGAGTTTCAGTTATTTCATGTGATTTACCCTCTGGTAAACTAACATGGCTATTGAAAATGGCTATTCATAGTGGATTTTCCCATTAAAAAGGATTCTTTTCCATAGTTCTGTAAACGTTTACCAGAGGGTAAGTCATCATTTCCCCTACTGAACCATTGGAATGTTGGGATCGCAGACATGGAGAGTTCCGGTGTCAAAACAGCAGATGGTGCAAAAAATGGTGTAGTTCAACCGCTGCTTTTTCAGATTCACAGGAAGGCACACTCCATACCAAGTACGCAACTATGGTTGTGAAAACTCCACCAGTTGCAAGGAGAACTTCGAACACTAATTTCCCGACATTCACATGTTTTTTCATTGCCTCATGCTTTCCAAAATGAGGGAAGTGTCTGATCATAGTCAGAAAAAAAAAGCGAACTTTGATGGTCCATGACTATTATTCCAATTAGACTAAACATGACCATGTATTCGAGGCAAATCATGGCAAGTCCACCATTGTGGACGAAACCAAGGCGTGGATCGATCGCCTGGAACTTGGAGGAGTGCCAACCGCATCGGTCCATGGTCGGTTAAAGTTGCTGGGTGGTTGCATCACCAGTTTGATCGCCTAGATTCGAAGAGCCAGACAGGTTTTAATGGTCATCTCTGACATAAAGCCATCCAACGGTGTTTTTTTTTTCTGGCAGCCATTGGTGTTTTTTTTTCAAATGATCTGGAAGTTGACAGACACCGACCCTTGAAACTTGACCTCAAAATCTCGCAAAGTACCTCAATATCATCAATTTTCTTCATCTTCAAGCAGGATGCCCGGTCAGTTTACCAATGTCAACTGGCCAAGCCATGTAGTTTACATGCCAAACATATACTTCGATCATTTTCGATCCTTATTTGGGAAAGTCTGAAACCCTGAGTGAACAGCTAAACCGAATGGGGTCTGTTTGAATCGGTCTGTTTGAATGTTTGAATGTAAGCCCAATCCATTGAGATGATTTCTCTGAATGTACAGTATCTTGAGCCATGTCCAGGAGTTGAAAGACTCCAAGGATCCCAAGGCTGCGGACACGGGCCCCGCGCCAGACGCTACCCTTCCCACGGCAGCGGCGGAAACGAACCCGGACCCGGCGCCGGAGATCTCTGCACCACAGGGGCAGGAGATCGCCTTGGGGATTAAGCGGGGAGCATCTGGCTGTGGCTCAAGAGCCTTTACTGTACGGGCACCTCCAATCTTGAATAGTTGAGTCATCAAAAAATGCTGGAAATGACATAACATGACCATGACTGGTACCTTAGGTTCATCTGAATCCTGACATGTGGGGGCGCGAAGCACTGTGTTGGGCGAAGCCAAAGAGGCTTCGCTCCGAGCCTCGCAAGGAGTTGAAGGCCGATGAGAATCATGTCAGCGCAGAGTGAGCTATGTCAGCTATGCCAGCTATGCCGCGGAAAGGTTCTTGTCTCAAGTCCGATTCTATGGTTAGCAAAATCTACCCAACTTCACAACTTCTGTAGATTCTTCATCTTTCAAGCGCAGCTGAAAAGGCCCGAGATGGCCGATAGCCGCTCCTGCATGGGCTGATGGCCTCCTCCATCATCCTCAGTCAGATTGTTTACTTTTTGGGCTTCAAAAGACTTGAGTACCAAAGCAACTCAGATGGTTTCAGGATCTCAATATCCCAAAGACACTTTGCCATTGACCAAGCAATCACAGGGGACCAAGCAATCACAGGGGAGATGTGTATAGATGTGGACTATTTGACCATCCCAATGGGTGTTACTCAAATGGTGCCTAATCCAGAGAGCTAGCTGGAAGCTTATGGAAAATTTTGTTTCCGCATTTTTTTCAACCATTTTTGGGATGATTATCCAAACTCACTATTTTTTTTTTCAGGAGGCTTGGAACCACCAACCAGAGATGTTTGCGGGTCACACTCACTGATCAACCATCAATCCCCAAAGTAATGGATCATCTTAGACCAGGCTGTTCCTACATTACGGTGCCCATTTGCCCATGCTTCGAGCGTTCATGCGGGGCAACTGCCAAGCAGTGCATTCCGTCGTATTTTTTTTTGGGTCTACAGCCAATGCCAAGACGATCTTGCAAGACTTTCAGTAGGTCGCAGAAGGAAGGTTTTCTCAATGGTGACACCACATGCCATGAATGAAGCCAGGTTAGATCACTTTGTGAAGGTTGGACGCTGGCAAACGGACCCAGAATTGGACACTTCCAAGTGCCCGTGCCTCACTCCTCGTTGAGGAAAAATGCATAGTGTCTAAGTTGGGGTACTGACACCTGACGGAGCACATGTGCAAACTCACTTGCTCACTTGGGGACGGGTCAATAATCTATGATGCCATATGAATGGAAGGATGAGCCCCCACAGCATCACACCATCTATTTTGTGCTATTTTGGTGTTCGGCAAGGTACTAGGGTCCCTGACCAATAGATCCAATAGCCGTTGACAGCCCAAATGGAATGGTCTTAAGGTTTAAAACGTAACTACTGCAATCATTGCAAAATGGCAATAGAGAGACTGGTACTGAATATTCGACAGCCGCGAAACTGTTAGTCAAGTCAGTACATACTGGGATGGGTCAAATTCAGGCACGCAGACATTTATTGTTGACAATAAGCATCATCGCCCCATACCATTAAATCTCGAGCCATACCCATATGATTCACATGATCTGCTGGGCCTTTTGATACTTACGCGAATCAGGTGCCTCGCTCCATCGACTCTGATCGACTCCTTCAAGGGGAGTTCGCTTGCTCTCAGCCAATGTCTAGGAGGAGGTTCTGGCTGAAATCTTGAAACCGTAAGTGTCCCACATTTTTTCATGGGTCAATTCTGTATGGAAGCAGCTTCAGTTTCTCTGAAAATCCTCAAAGAAAATGTGCCTCCAACCTCCTCCAAGAACCATGGCTGTGCGGTGTTAACGAATTTTCGGCCACACTGGACAGCGGATTTGAAAAGAATCCGGCGGCTGACTGGGAGGATGCTGCTTCGAAGTGGAAACTCCGGTTGTTGGTGCCTGAAGTCTCCTTTTCCACGCATAACTCGTGTATCAAACACGAGTGAACCATGGTGCAGAAGCCCGGGATTCAGCTGCTGTGCTGTGGCTTTGACAAGGTTAGGAGCTCACAGCCTGCGAGTCCAAGCAATGGGGCAATCATCAATCATGGCAATCATGGCAATGTTTGTTGTGGGAAATCTGGATTCAACCATCAGCTGTGGGGATTCAAGCGTTGAGATAAAGATTTCATCTGTCAAGAAATGGAATATCTGTGGCACTAAATGGCCATTGAATCAGGAGAATGAGGGGGTTTGAAAGCCACTGGAGTTTGGAACTTTTTGGGATACACCAGTTTTGGACAAACTCGGGCGACAAAGTGCGGGAATGTGTCAAAGTTGTCAACTCCCAAAATACGGGTATGAGTCAAAGCTCAAGGGTCCAATTTTGGCCTCCATGTCAACATTTTGGGGATGGGAGATTGAGATTTCACCTGCCGGGGAATGACACCATTTTTGATATGAAGTCGTTGGCAAACATCCTCCTTTTATCGGGTTTCATCGTAAAGTGATCTATACAGTCTATACATGAGGCATTGCTCCGCCAGCTTGATGCTACGGTTTGTGAGTGGATCGGTGGGATGGGGAAATGGACCCGCGTTCGTGGCTCGTGCTTGTTGGTTCCCAAGATAGCTTCTTTTACATTTCGGTTGGAACACCATTTATGAGTTAGACTGTTCGACTTTCCTAGCTTTCACCAGGCTTGTAGCCGAAGAATATCCACAGACATCCATATAATCCATATCCATGTATATCCATATCCACATATAAATCCCCAGTCCCAACCAACTAGTCTCGCCCATCCAATTCTTAGCAGTTTGGGTCACTGGCTCCACCGCTGCAAATTTGGCTCGTCAGCAGCTCGCCAGTTCGCTCCGGCCCGGCGAAACACCTCGAGCGCTCGCTTTTTTTCAGTGCGGGCAGCTTGGCCACGGGTGAAACTCCTGGGGAGAGGGGTTAAGAAGTGATAGGCCCAAAAAACCATGGATTTTTTGGTGGATTTGAGTAGGAAACCATCCTGTTTTGGGGTATCCGGGTATCGCATTGATTGCATTTTTGACCCATACACATATGGTATTTGGATAAATCATAACGACTTCAAACTACAAGAAGGAATCGAGACTAGTCTTGAGTCTTGGATCCGTTCTATGTGTGTAGATCGATTATAATATATGCAGACAGATTTGAAACACCCTTGCTTTGGTGGACCCCTCCAATGTCACTGCGAAGATCATCTACAAACTGGATCATTCTCTGCGGAACCAGTGTTGTACTTAAGGAAACATTTCCATGCTCCCAGGAGTTTATCTTTCCCACAGGCCCAAATACACTGGATATTTTGAGTCCCCATCATTTACTCCTTCTGGTTAGAATATTTTCCATTCGCGGACACACCTCTCCATTTCAATCTATCTATATATTTGTTTGTTCCTCTGTCTGTCTGTCTGTCTGTCGGTCTCTCCGTCTGTTCGTCCATCTGTCTATGAGATGTGGCGGAAGTCTACACATAGACTCATACAGATTGACCCTCAAGTGTAGTAGACTTGCCAAGACTGACCGTGTGTTATCCCAGCCACACACACACACAATCACACACATATGTATGTATATATATATATATATTATGTATATTATATATATATATATATAATACGTGTTCAAGATTATACATACAATGTATATAGAATATAAATATGTATTTTCATGTATTTTCCGTTTTCCAGTAGTGATGACCATGAGCACGGCAGACCTGGGCCGCACCAAGGAATGCGCACTGCTGGCAATGATTTACTATAGGCCTGCTGCAGGGGCCATGGTTTGGAACCTCTCCCGCCGTGCTCAGATTTCCAAGTTTGAGTCCACGATTTCTTCCAGTTTACCCCATGGAGTTTTCCATAGCAACACCAGGAATTTCCAATGTTGGATTCCCAGTTGGGTACCCCAACCGGCACCAAAAACAGCCCAGTTGCGAGGAAGGGCTACGGCGGCTTTTTCATCCTTTTTCGCCTTGTTGGCACATCATGGCCCTTTGGGGCACCTTGGCATCCGCGGTTCCCGGAGGCCCTTGGGAAGACTATTTGATTTGAAGGCCCGGAGATAAATCACCAGATTTTCAACAGAGTTGAATCATCATGGTGATATAATGGGATTTAATCATTTTTAGAAACAATTTTCCCGAATGCGTAGCAAGGGTTCCCGTTTCAATCTGGGGGTTTAGGGGGTTGAGGGTGTGTTCGCCAGACGTTGCGCAACCGTTCGCAACCGTCCGCAACCGTCCGCAACCGTTCGCAACCGTTCGCAACCGTCCGCAACCGTCCGCAACCGTCCGCGTGAGGACGCTATGGCCGTGCCTATGGGGGAAGCTGNGGAGGTCATTTTTGGATGTTTCAGACGTGTCGCAACATCATTTCGTGTGGCAGGCGTGGCACTTCGTGACATTCCAACGTGTTTCAAGACGTGTCGAAAGTCGTTTTGTGTGGCAGGCGCAAT